>JAWWEW010000078.1:79130947-79287777 GCA_035583185.1 Anabacerthia variegaticeps
CCTTGAAGGAGTTTTGCTGGACACCAGGCGTTTATCCAGGGTCAAACCATGACAAGTCTTTATTGTGAAATTGGTGAGCTAGGTAACTTCAGGTCTTAGAAATATTGTTCATAATGGTGTCTCCTTAGTATAGCCAGTAAAAGAAATATGTTCAGTCATTGACTGGCTCAGATGCTGAGCTTGTTTCTCTTACATGAAAGAGTTACTTAGAGTTACTAATCCATAGTTTCTGCACCTCAAGGAAATATGTTGTTCACTGAACTATCTTAGATAACTCAAATTATTCAAGGCAAGAGATCCATGGCTGAATCTAGAAACAAAATCTTCAAAGTTTTGAACAAAGGACAAAATTAGCTAAAGAAGTGAGGTTGTTGCAGTTCCATTTCCCCGGGTCCATCAGCTGCAAGGCTGGGATTAAAATTTGACTGTTAAAGGGTATCCATGCCATTTTTTCTTAGTAGAATTGTTGGGACAAAAATTTCTGGTAAATGTTGCATATTTGCAATGATATTGTGCAAAGATTTTGGGGTTTATAGTTTAAAGAGACAGTACTAATAGTGGAAAAATCGTTCAGAAAGCCACTGCCTCTGATGGATTTTGCTTAAGGCATCAGAAAATATTTAAGACAATCAATATTCTTTTGTATGGACTAATCCTTGTTTGCTTTGATTTACTACTGATATTTTAAAGTAAGAAATATTTCCACTTTATCCAAGATGGACCTTAATCAGTCTTGTTTCTGCCATACTGAAGGCTCATCTAGGCTAGGAGAAAGCATGGAGTTGTAATTGTTGCAAAGAGAAGGTGAAATGTGTAAGTAGCATGTCAACGTTACCTTAGTTCAGAACATAAACCCCTAGATAGAAGACCACCATACACCACCTAAACAACTGCATCCTAAAAATCTTAATCAAGCAAGAATGACTATTGAAAATGATTAGGTGGTCCATGATTAAATGTACTCTACTGGCTCACATCATGTAGTTTTTAAAAGCTTCATTCCCTTTTAAAAATTCATTAACTGACATTGCAGTACACCAAAATTTTATTTCATCCTGGATAAATAAGCTATAGAAGAGGAGCAGATTCAGTGGAAAGGGGAAAAAAAATTGCATGCTATTTTAGGAATTCATATTTCTGCTGTTAAAATTTTGTTTCAAATTTTATTTTACTAGAATTTGTCCAGGTGACTAAAAATCAGAAAGAAATGTATTCAGCTGTGAAGATAAATATGTGCATATACTGGGTTTGTGTGACAAGGTTTTGGTAGTGAGAGGTCTGCAGGGATGGCTTCTGTAAGAAGCTATTGGAAGCCTCCCTCATGTCCAACAGAGCCAACGCCAGATGGCTCAGAGATGAACCCACCCCTGGCCAAGGCTGAGTCCATCAGTGATGGGAGTAGTGCCTCTGGAATAACACATTTAAGGGGGAAATGCTGCTTCACCAGAGCAGCTGCAGCCAGGGAAGAGAGACGTGGAGATGTGTGAGAGAAAACAGCTCTGCAGACACCAAGGTCAGTGAGGATGGAGGGGAAGGAGTTCCTCCAAGCACAGAAGCAACCCCCACTGGAGCAGTTCATGAAGAACTGCATCTAATGGGAAGGACTTCTGTAGGAGAAATTCATGAAGGACTGTCTCCCATGGGAAGGACTCCATGCTTGAGCAGAGAAAGAGAAAAGGAGCCCTTCCCCTGAGGAGGAAGGACCAGTAGAGACACTGTGGGATGAACTGACCACAGTGCCCATTCCCCATTCTCCTGAGCTGCTGTGGGGGGAGAAGGGAGAGAAAATCAGCAGTGAAGTTGAGCTGAGGAAGAAGGGAGGATGTGGTGGGGAAGATGTTCTTAAGATTTGGCTTTATTTCTCATTATCCTACTCCAATATGACTGGTGATAAATTCAATTCCTTTCCCAAGTTGAGTCTGTCTTGCCTGTGATGGTAACTGGTGAGTGATCTCTCCCCATCTTTATCCTGAACCATGAACCCTTTTTCTCCCCTCCTCAGCTGAGGAGTTGAAAAAAGGTGACAGAGCAGAATGGGTAAGCACATGGCATCCAGTCACAGTCAGCCCACCAAAATGCATTTTTTAACACAGTTTTGCCTTTCATCAGTACAAGGCTGCTCTTTTAGAAGGCACATAGTTCTGCTATAATAGAATTTGTCTTCCCAAAGGAAAATATATGCAAAGGTGAAAAGAAGTATAGGTTTAGAGCATCATGTAATCAAGTAAGGGGGAGAGAACTCAGGGAAGTCTACTAAACAGTGGTAACAGCTCTTTCTTCCTTTCATTTCAGAGATTTGACAAAGCAAATGTAAGTTTGGGAGAAAAATGTGGGGGAAAAACATGACCCAGAAATCAAGAGAGAAATGGGACAGGGTGGGGGGCGGGAATTACCTTTCCTTTGTTTTTCTACATGAACAACCAGTGTAAATTCTCAAGAGATTTACAGTATCTTCAGTTTGAGTCTTCAGATGGTAAAGTGAAGTGTCAGGTTAAAAAGAGAGAAAGGTCTCTTCCTCCCTGTGTGGTAGTTACACCCATTCAACAAAATAATTATGGAGAAAATGATAACAGTCATAACACCTGTAAGACAGGCAGAATGCCTTTATATCTGCAGTTTCCCTCATGAAGAAACTCAATTTGTATATAAATTGAAAAGTCTTGTCATCACCTACACAGATATTCACTGCTCTGATGTTGAAGCAGCATTGTGATGGTGCATGCCCTCCAATGTTTCTTTCTTGTGGCTCAAACTGTGTGCACTAATGTCCATATATTTGAGATATGACTTTGAATGCCCTAACTTTTGAATAGCAAAGTAAAAAGTCCTCCTTGTAACCTTCTCTCTTGCTATCTCCTTCATGTGCAGCACTTCCTTACTTGCCTCTGTGTTGATGTCCCTGTTCTTGAAGATAATTCAAGACCCTCTTATTACGTGATTAAGTTTGTTCAAAGGTATCTTCTCCTTATAATCAGGTGCTTACCATCTTCTCCTAGTAGACCCTCATCTTCACCAGATGAAGTGCCATGGTCAAATAAACTAAAGCTTTCTAAAGACATCAGTTAGTTCACACCTACACCAGTACAGGCTGGGCATAATAAAATGAATGTGAAAGTTAAATGAATTTCAGTAAAATTACACCAATGTCACTGCAGTTCTTCTACTAGGGTGACTGCCTTATGAAGTCCATGATAACTGAATGCTCATGAAAGATTATGAAAGTATAAACTCTCAGGCTGGACCTTTGTTTTGTTCCCAGCATGGACAAAATGTGTTGGCAGGAGTTAATGCACATTTTCATTCTTCCACTGCAGACTTAAAGAATTCAAGACAAGAACATGAAGTTAAGAAACAACTCATTTACATATACATTGAGCCTTTTGCCTGTGTACTAGACTGGGAAGTGTGGTCACTCAAAAGCAGCACAGCAGCAATGTTTTCTCATTCTTCACCTTAACTGAGGTTAATATAGCAGCTGGGAGGTGAAAAAGCAGCATGCTACTTTTCATTTAAACAATCAGATTTCAAAGGCTGTTTTCATCATCCCGTAGTGACTGGGATTGTGTCAGATGAAAAATGTAAAAGAAAAATAAAAAAAAAAATAAAAAACAGCAAAACCCCAAATGAAACACTTTGCTTGGCTCAAAAGTTCTTTCTCAATGTAAAAGTGGGGTGACACTAGTCTAACACCTAGTGTTAGAAATGTTTTCACCTTGCTCATTGAAGAGTTTTTTAATTCTAAACAAAAAATGATCTGGCAAAATAAACATTGTCTGGATATATCTTAGTGATCTAAATTAAAACCACAGTCATTCATGAATTTATTAGCTTACTAAAAGATAACACTTAAAAGAATGAACAATCCATATTAAAATTAGCATCAACTTGATATTAAAATTTATAAATCAGAGTACAGAATTGAAACATTTGCTTGGCTCCATTTCTCTGTGTTTCCATGCTTTAAAACATTTGCTAAGCCAAAAATAGGATTGAAATATTTCATCATCCAAGACGTTAGGATACTAGCTTGGGAGAACAAATGGGATGACATAAGTATAATTATGGCTTATCAGATAACACAGCATCAAAAGATCAAAACAGAATATTTCAGTGCAGTATAGCATGCACTCATCTGCAACATCAGCTGTGAAGCGTTCAGATTAATTTGTCTGCATTGGAATCTGAAAACAAACAAGGTATGGGACTTCCAGTCCTGTATTCAACTTCCCTCCTGATCACATTCTCTGCTGTGGCGTGTAAGTTAGGAACACTCCCCTTTTCCCTTCCCCCAAGATCAACAACTGGTTTTGTTGTGAATCAGTGTAGCTAACCCAATGCTGCATGCAGACTCCACTGACTTCTGTGAAGGGAGCTTTTCAGATACAGCATGGTAAAATACTCATCCCAAGCAACAAAGGGAGAAAAAGAAAGTCTATCTTACTACAGCTGCTTCTTTGCACTTCAATTTCCAGTAACAGGAAGACACTGGTGTCTTCTAGTCATACCTATTATAAACTCTGATGCAAATATGTAACAGGAAAAGACGAGGAGGATCACACAGGAGAGACTTCATCAGTGCTGGAGCTGGAGAAGCCTGACCAGCAGCCACTACTCCTCATACCAAGTCAATAAAATTTCTCTGTGTACAAGATTGCTCAGTGTTTCATTTCCTAACATGTGTAATAATGGTGTGTTGGAACACATGTCTACGTGTCTATGTGTCTATGCCACAGCTCCTGTTAGAAGACACTAAGTTCCTGGGAAGATGGGAAGCTTTGGGCATATAAATCACCTGACTGAAGTAGAGAAAGGACAGTGTGGCTTGCGAACCAAGAAGCTTAAAGCTTTTGTAAGGCAGCAAGAAAGAACTTTAAAATCAACAAGGTGGTTGTGGCAGAGGTGAAGGCACAATCACCGCCCTGGCGCATGTGAAGCAGTTTCCAAAGACAAGGCTGGTATTAAGTGCATCTTCACAGAGACAGGTATGTTGTGCAGGCCACTGCATAATAGCTAGGGACAACCATTCCGAACCATTTTTACCAAGGGCACACCACCTCCGAAGTTACAGACTGACTGGGAAAAGATGTTTCAAGCTGGTCTTCAAAAAAGCTTTTAAAGCTGTATAACCTTTAACACTTGGTTACTATTAGCGAAGTAAAAGCCTCCATCATAAAGCACTCTAACTGAGCACTCTAAACCAAGATGTGGAGATATTTAATAGTGAGCATCACTTTTTGCTACAAAAATATACTATCAGGCTTTCTAAGCACCTGTACTGCACTGTCTGCCAGCCTGCTGCCCCTGCATTGGCACGGTCAGGGTTGAAATAAAGACTGCCCGGAACAAACACACCTTACTTTGTTTCAGGAAGTTGATTGTAAAGTAGCATCTGCAGTCCTGGAGGTCTCTGATATTTTAATAAACCCTGCTAACGCAGTAGAAGCAGATTGTTACAGGCATCTAGCCTTGTTAATGAACTGTACTGTGCAGGCTATCAAAGGTGTACCTGGTATTCCAAGCATTCCTGCTATGTATGTCATGTGTGTAAGTGGTATGCTTTGTAGCCTGCCATATATATAGCCTGTATATGAAGGAGGTGTATTCCATATACCCTGTGGAATTCCATATCCTTCAGCTGCAGAAAGGCCAGACAACTTTTGAAAAGGTTTTGGAAATTGAGTCACTTGTTGAAAGTCTCACTCAGGATACTTCAGAAAATATGTTTGGATTAATTCCCAAGGCCACGTTGGGCAAGTTGGGAACAGCAGAAAATAAAGGAGAGTTTGTGGCTATTTTACATTCAAGGGAAAATTTTAGAAGAAAGAGGGACTTGTTATGACTCTGGCACTGCCCTTCAAAAAGATGAGGACAGAAGGCACCAGACAGCAGTCTGGCTGTGAAGAAGAAAAAGAATAACCCAGGCCAAATGGTGCAAAAGAAATGGAAAGACCATGCTAAAAAAATAGGTCTGCTCTACCACTAGAAAAGGAGATCTATAATTTTAAAGGGATGACTTATATTTAAGGCTGTTCAGAACAGTAATATAGCAAATCAAAGTTGGTTTTTTTGAAGCATTGAGAAGACTGTTTGTGAAGATGCTTCTACTTTCCACCATGGCAATCTGCAAACAATCTCAGCAAACAGCAAAACTTGTTTCTGGGACAATTGCTTGAGATCTTCTTGTTCTTGTGGTGATAGAAAACTGGGCTTTTAGCATGAATAATGCTTAGGACTCTTTCATTTTTAAACACTAAGATATAAATGTTGTGGTTCTGTATGTGAATGATGAACAAACCCTAGTGAAATCACTGCCAACTTGATTTTAGGTGTGGCTGTGGTGTGAGAGAATACCTGCAACTCATAGAGAGGATTGGTAGCCATAAGAAAGGCCACATATGTTGTTAACCAACAGGGAAGAGTTCACCCCTGGCTACCATCTGTTTGCCTTCAACTTGTCTCCAGATCAGCAATGTGCTGATCACTATTCCTTGGATAAAAGAGAAAAAAAAAACAAGAGCAGAAGTATATTTTGCAGGGGCTTTGGCCCCCACTATCAATACGATTGTGGACAGCAATATTTGGCAATGTGATAGTTACAAACCAGAGGAGATACATGCCTTTTGACTAAATGTGAAGATGGACACTAGAGCTCCCTTTATTATTTTTTTCAGCAAACCCCTATGCCAGAGAATCATTTCTAGGCACACACCCAAGTCACTGGTGGCAAAGCCCTGAGTCCTCTAACAGATCAGCTGCTTCAGAAGGTGCAGGCCACTCATCAGAGAGTGGAACATCACGCTTCTAAGCTTGGCCTGAGAGAAAGGCAGGATGTTGATCTAGGACTTTTTTATCTAGCCCTGAATGCCAGCAGCTTTTTTCAATATATAAATAATTAGCTGCAGTGAGAAGAAAAAAATCAGTTTTATCCTAAAAGCCTCTGTATCTCAATATGCAACCATTGTCTCTTGTTTATCCATGGTATAACACCAAGAAGAGTCTGGCAGTCTGGCCACATCTTCACACCCTCCCATAAGGTGTGCATGCACATTAATAAGTACTCCTGAACCTAATCCTTTCCTGGCTGAGCAATCCCAGCTCTCTAGCCCTTTGCTCATAGAGACAGTATGTGGAGATCTTCAGCTCAGATCTTCATACAAGCCCTCCACAAATTCTATGAAAAAAATATTTGCAGAGCAATTCTGCTTTTTTTTCTTTTCCTTTTTTTTTTTTTTTAATGATTTGCTGTTCTGATGAAACAGTTGCCAGCAACTGTAACTGAACATGACACTGTCAGACAGAGCAAAAAGCAAGCAGCTGGCATTCTCCAAGACTGTACAAAGTCCTTTTTTCCACAGCTGCTGTGTCTTGTCAGAACAGCAGAGAAAGGACTACTAGTTCCTAATAGCGACTGAATGGCAAGTGATCCAAAACTACCAGGAAGGCCATCAAAATTGTTTGTGAGTACCTTCTTATCATATAGCATCTCTGCATCTTCGGAAGGGGCCATGTCCCTATCACACACTTACTGTTCCTGACAACAGAGCACTGTGCTATCATGATGTTGTGGGGTGCATCACAGCCTTTATTTATGCCACAGTCCAAGATGAGGCTTCTCAGCAACTCAAAATTGATGTTTTCTGTTTGTTTCTAAATGAAATTGTTTCTAAAAGAGTGATGCCTTTAACTTTCATGCACACTGCAGGTAGCCATAGGATTTGAGTGCTGATGCTGCAAACTCTACAGTAAAGTGCTTGTCTAGCAGCAGCTCACTTGTCAGGTCACCTAATCAGTCACAAAGATGGAGGTGTTATAATCCCCTAAACAATCCATGAAAATCTGAGAGTAGGAGGGCACCTGAGAGGTCATAAACTTCTAGGCATATGTATGCAGGGGCAAAAGAAGCTATTAAAATGTTAGTGCTGTGTTCCAGGGTCACACCTCTTCTGATATGCTTTCGTGCACATCCTTATTCAACAAAACCACAAGCAAACACAGTCTAAGTCAGACAAAATAGGTAGCTGTACAACTCATCTTCTTTCCCCACTGATAGCACTAATTACCCCAACCAGCCTTTCCTGGGGCCTCCACTCATTCATAGCCTAGAGACTCCATTTAAACTCAATTCTGGGCCCATAGCCGCTTCCTGAGCTATGCATTATGTGTGCCTGTCACTAGCCCTGTTTCTGGAGTGTTGTTTGGTTTTCCTGCCTTCACTTTGTACTTATCTTGTTACCCTTGCCCATGCCTGTTGGTCACAGCACAGGCTTGTGTCTGCTTAGGTCAACTGTTCTGTGGATCATGCTTTCTTGATGGACAACAGTCTTCTGATTAAATCTGCTACAGTTACCCAAACTGCATACAAGCCATGAAAGAAATATTAAAAAACATTAAGCCCAATTACCAACTGAATCCCAGCTCTGTTTCTTGCTGTACCTGCATATGATGGCTGTTTGGAAGTGGAGTTGTTTGGAGACAGCAAGCACAAAGTGCAGGAGACTGCACCAGTAATTTTAGCTGCTCTGCAGTGAAACAGTTTGTGGAGGAAATGTAGTTTATGGCCATTGGAACATTGTGCTAGCAGGGAATTTCCATTAAAATCAAACTGAGATGCAATTTCATGCTGGCCTGCAGCAGTGAGATGGACGATGGCATATAAAAAGCAACCTTAGAGGAAAGTACAGAAGCTGTCATAATTTGCATTAAATGCATTTGGGATAGTAATTTAGGAAAAGACTGGGAATATGGGAATCTATTAACTGATAAGATATAATTCATGTTGGGTTCAAAAAGAGCTAATATGGTGCTCAAGGATTGTGTGAGACTAAGCTCGTTTTTTGTACATGGTTCTTGGTAGCAATATACATATGAGTCACTTGAAATGAAAAAGGCCACAATAACCTCACTGAACACCTTTCTCCTTAAATTTTATTTTGAAATGTCCCTATATACTTTAGCTTGTCAGCACTATAGTCTTAGGCATGAGTAACACAAAGAGGAACATGTAGATACAGAGGCCAGTGCCACTTTAAATGCAGCAGTCTCCTCACACATTGAGTCACCATCTGTCTCACAGTACAGGGCATGATCCACACCATTATCACACTCCCATAGCCTTTCAAAAGTTTCACTTCTTGTAGGAGACAAATCAGTTCTTGCAGACAGAAGGATTTCTCCTTCCTTGCTACATAGATACTGTTCCAAGAACTGCTTTTTCTCATCAGACAGCCATCACTGGGCTGTATCTGACCCTGATTATCCTTATCAAACCTGACCCTGGCCTGCAGATTGGCTTCCCCTTTTCACCTGGACTTGATTCATTTGACTTGACCCCTGGACCTGACTTGCCTTATGATCTGGTCTCAGAGTTCAACCTGGCTACCATCTCCAGGGCTGCTGCCCTGCTCATGTTGCTCAGATAGTGCAGGGCTGTGATCTGGACAGTGAGGCACCAGCCCTGTTGACTCTCTTGTCTTGTTCAGCTCATCCTTCATGAGCAAGAAGCCACTTACACTGTTCCCTGACACATATAATATTCATGTTGAGGAACAGATTGATTTTAGGAATTATTTTGATTTTAAACAGTGTTAAAAAAAAAAAAGGATAGGAGGAGGAATGGCACTCACAGGTCTAGGATTGCAGTGTTTGAGAATGGCAGTTTAGTTTCATGAATTAAAAATATATAAAGATTCTAGGAAATGAATGCTGTGAGTGGTGACATGCACATGAGTTAGGGCACCTTCTTCTTGTGCCCATCTTATCCTTACAAGCACATGGCAGACAGAACTAGCAGTAATATTGACAGCCTTAAACAAGTTTGTACAATGAGTGATAAACCTCAAAAAGTTCCTTGACCCAAAATCCTTCCTGATATCCCAACCTTAATGATCACTATGTAAAAGGAGGAAATGAGCCCTGGAATATTAGACAGTGTTATCTGACAATGAGGACAGCCCACCATCATTTTTCCTGTCACACAAGCTGATAACGTATATAAACACATAGTAGATAATACAACAGTGGAATAACACTTTCTGTGCCTTCATAATTCAGGGACCACTCCCACCAGTCGTGTAAAACTTCTGTACCACTCAGAAAGTTCTGGAGCTGAAAGTTCAGATTTGCCATTGCTGCCAAACTACCAGCAAAACTTATATTAGTGTCCCCATTACTTGGATTGCATAGCACTGCTTCTTGTTGGTAATTTTACAGTTGATGATAGACTGTATACAGCATCCTGAATGCTTTTACAACAGTAGAAAAGATGAAGCGGATTTAAAAAAAAAACAAAAAAAAACAAAAACAAAAAAACAAACCTGTGAATATGCAGATTACTTGCTACTTTTAAAAATGTCCCTGCATTCATATTGCTTACATTTATGGGGAGGCATTACAAAAAATCACGCATGCTGACATCAGGACAGAGTCAATCATAGGCGTCTTCCTCAAAGGATTGATGCAAGCAGTCAAGATTGATGTATTCCTCATCTCCCATCCACTTTATAAGCAACATTACCTGACCAGATCTGTATTCTTCTAACTCTTCCCTACCCCTAAATTTCTGAATTGCTAATTGCCACTGACACATACATTCCATACCAACCACAAGCTGCACTCCCTTCCTCTTCTCTGCTGCCTTTTGGGTGAGCAATGAAGCTGGAGTATATCTTATAGTCCTTAAGTAACCACTGGAGCGTGACAGGATCATAAGAAAAATTAGATTAAAAAGAAAAATGTGGCGGGATGAGGGGATCCATTAACTACTACCCTCAGGTCCCAGATTTCCAACCTGTTCTTCATCTCCCAAGACTGGAAGAGCGTGTTGAGAGCTTTCCAAAAGTTGTGAAAGATGACATTTGCTGTTCTGCCCTGCAACTCCACATATGCAGTCATTCAATCACAGCAAGCAAGCAGGTGGGTCAATTATAAGTTACTTTTGGTAACTAATCCCATACTCACTCTTCCCAGTGGCTTTCTTCTGCATGTTTGGAGAAGAGTGCTCTGAAATGAGTCGCTTCATGACTTTTCCGGGGACCAAATGAGGATCTGTTTCCCTGAGTTAGCTTTTTGGTTTTTTGTGAAGTTGGGTGCAACTTTCTCCAGTTATGTAAGGAATGTCCCCAGTCTCCCTGAGCCTTCAAATCTGTGGAATGTGTTCATGCAAAGACACTGTCCAACTGTCTTGGCATCCTTAGACAGAGCCCATGGGGTCCCTTGGATTTGTGGCAGTTGAGTTCTCACATATAATCCCTGACTCAATCCTTACCTACCACTGGTGGTTCCTCTCCCCCTTGAACTCTTTCACTGAGCACAGAGGCCTGACAGATGATGGTGAAGACTGAGGTTTTGAGTACCTCAGCTTGTGTCTAGTTCATGACTTACCATCTAAGCAATTGGATCACATTTTATTACTAAAGTAGGAGTAGAAGTTCTGGGTGTCCTTGATATCTTTCACCAGTTCCAGTGACTTTTCTAAGTCATCCCTGCATTCCTGGGCAATATTTCAAAAGCTGTTTCTTGTGCCCTGCAGCTACTTCTTCCTCCTATAAATGGCTTTTTGCACTGAAGCCTCAAAGTGAACGTGGTCCTTCTGTTCACGTCTAATGTTTGTTAAATAGAGGGGAAGAATGACTTCCTTCAGCCTAGAGACCACAGCTCAATGGTCTTCACCAGGACAGCACTCCACTGACTGATGCTGGACTTAGGTCAACAGTTTTGCAAAGCTGCTGCCCAGCCTGTGAGAGCCCAGGCTCCCTTGCTGCATGGGGTGATGCTGTCCTCTCTGTCTCTGCAGCTGAGGAGGCTTCTGTTGATGCATTCCCTCAGCATCAGGGCAGCCCTCCCTGCAGGATAGCAACTGAGTGCCAGCTGAGTATCACCCAGGAGCTTCCTATGACTGCCATCTCTCTCATGATCATAGGATAATCCAGGTCAGGAGAAAAGGCAGAGGTTCACACAGTCAAACCTGCTGCTCAGACTGGGACAACTATAAGATCAGGCGGCACTGCTGAGGGTTTGGTCTGACCTTCAACATCATCACACAAACCTCCAAGAATGGAAGCAGCAGAGTCTTTTTGGACTACCTGTTGCGTTGATTTTTGGTCCTCATGGTGAAAAAGCTTTTCCTTCTATCCAATCCTATCCCTTCAGGGGTACTATTTTTAATGAAGCTTTCCTGTGTTCAATTCAAGCACAAGAGTCATTGTGATGTAAGCAATATTGCAACTGGACTAATATTAACCACTATGTGGCATTTTTATTAGATTTTTAATTAGAGTAAGAAATAAAGGTGAGCTTGTTTTTGCCTCTGACAATACCTTGAATGGAAAAACAACAGCTGAGATGGAGCCAGACAGCCTGTGCTGAGAACAGGTTACCATGAAAAGGGTGCTTTTCCGCTTCATCTGGGGAGAGTGGGCCAGATCTGATAAGGGTGTTGGACCTCCCTATTTCACTCTACCCTGCATGAGGAACTGAGGAGTGTCCATCTCACACTTCTGATGCAAACCTCACACAGCAAGAGAGAGTCATACACAGACACTTTCAAAAGCACATGCCCAGTTTCTGCACATGTTGCCCAATGTGACCCAGCATCAGATGTTAGAAAGCCTCCATGTTCCACTCCAAAAGTAAGCATAGGAATCCCACGAAATAAATTTTTATTTATATATAAACTACAAAAGAAAAATAAAATAAAAACAAAATAAAAATAAAAAATATAGAGAGTGACTGAAGTCCCTTTTTAATGTTGCTCCCAGTCATCTTTCCTCACTGAAGAGCAAAACCAAAAGCTTGTTGTGCACCTTCATAAGAAGTGAAACATTGTGTTTTAAAATTGAATAGCACAATTTCTCATTTCCCCCTATTTTAAATGGTTATTACTACACAGTTTTTCATCCCCATCTGAATTGAAAAGTACAATCTCTCAGCTGTCCATTAAAATCTTACTCTGCTACCAGCTTATTATATATAATCTCTTCCATTTATGTCACCTTCATAACTAATAGCATACATTTGGAATCCCTCAGAAAATTCAGGGAGTGCCAGAGTAGACACTGTTAAACATTGTCCTCAATATGAACCACAGCTTTTTCATCAGACCTGAGGAATAATTTGTCCCTTGTGGATAAATAATAAGGAAAGAATGGCAAAGTCAACTTCACAGTTTTTTCTGTTTGTGACCTGAGCAGTTGGACCACACCAGCTTGATAAAGTCATGGTTTTGTAAAATCATAGTAGCTGCAGTAAACTATTTGAGACACAAACCAGTAAACTGAACAGTAAACGGAAACGTATTCTAAATTCCAATTACTTGGTTGTGATTTTCCTGAACTGTGACAGATGTGCAACAAGTTCATGTCTATTTTACATTCAAATAAAACCTCAGTCTTAGTCTGGGGTCTGGTTCTAATTCAGCTTTTTAGTCATTTGACAGACAATCCATGGAGAAATACTAGCAATGTCATATTTCTTATTTCCCTAAATATAACTGCAAATTTTCGATACATATTGAAATTTAGGAGGGGGGGAAAGTGATTTCTATTTTGCTTCTTGATTGATAGCCTCCATGATGGCAAATATGGTTTGTCCCTATTTTAAGATGTTTTCAGTTAGTGAAGTTACCTCCTCCTCCAGCTTCCTAAGGTCGGTGATTTAAGAGTCTCCATTTTATAACCATCATTTGTCAAACTGATCATTTCTAAACAGACAAACAGTCAGTAATAGTGAACCTAAAAATAGATTGCCAAAACCACTGATGCATGCACAAACAATTGCTGAAACCTCTCTGCTGTTTGTGTTGTCCACCTCTGGGACCCCCTTTGCCTTTTTGCATTCTGCTGCTTGTTATTCACAGCATGTCACTGAGAGGTTCTGTTTGATACCAGGGACAGTAGTGCAGGACACTGCAAACATGTGGGAAGATAATGCCTCTACTTTGAATTATTTAGGTTGGAAAAGACCTTTAACATTCAACCATTAACTCAGTGCTGCCAAGTTCACCAATAAACCATGTCCCCAGTTGTCACATCTGCATATCTTTCAAATACCTTCAGGAATGGTGATTCCACCACCATTTCTCCAGACAACCTTTCAGTGAAGAAAAGGTCCACCCCATGGTCTGCTCTGGGTAGCAGGGCAGAGAATGGTAGGAATGGTCCTCTCCAACACCCTTTCAGCAGGCTGGTCTCCACTCATATCTCCTCTCTGCATGCCACATGCAGCATGTACCCTTGCCATCATCCTTGGAAGCAAACTTGAAGATAGTGGGATCGCTACCCAAAGGGAGCGGATGAGGGTCCTTGTAGATGTTTGTTGGAAGCTTTCCCGAGGCTCAGAGGAAAGAAAGGAAGGAGGCAGATTTGTAATGCTGAATCACCATCAGCTTTGCATAAGGTGCTGGCTGAATGCACAAAACTGGCCAAATGCACAGCACTATTTCAGAGATGCATCTGCACATGTGCAGGTGACAGAGATAAATCAGAAATCTGGTGCTCTTCTCCTTACCCCTTCTGCTCCCCACTCCCCACAAAACTCCAGAAAATTCGCAGTTGCTCTCCAATAACCAGCCAGGCTGTGAGCGGGTCACTGCGGGGTCAACAGTAACGTCAGGCAGGGGACAGAGGAAGGTGATGAACTTACCTTGGCACGAGATGAACACTGCTCACTTCCTCACATACATGTAGAAACAGGCTGTAAAAACAGCAGAGAACTGTGGTACCACCCTCTGCCTCCTGCTGTTCTCTTGCTCCAGGTGATCACTGGGACACTGCTCCTCCCCACCAGGTCAGACACCACTTGGACCAGCTTTTTGTAGGCCATCCTGCATGGAGTGCTCCTCTCCAAGTAGTTCTCTTCCAATACGGTCTGGAAAAGGGCAAAACAAATTTGAAAATCAACAGTTTTGCCTAAGTGTGCCAGAAGAGAGGTCATCCTGGGGCAATGGCTCCTGAAGAGAGGATACAAAAGTCATGGTCTGACAAAAGGGAGCAGATTGGCTTAGAAATCTGCTCTCAACTATAAAGAAGTCACCCCCTGAGCATTACAGAGGAGTCTGCTATCAGAGACAGCAAGCAGAGGATCATTAAGACTTGTGCATAAATCTCTAAATATATTCACTGCAAAAAAAAACCCCAACCTTCTTTTGCTGCTTTTGAACTGCTTTTTTTCCTGCTATATTTAGCAGTTTGGGCCTCTTGGTTTGCACTGCATAGATTTGTAGACATTATTACATATATATATATATAATTCATGTTAGACCGATAGAATTATACAATGGAACAACAGCATAATTTTTTTTCCTAAAAATTCCCATTTGGTTTGCTATTTGGACCATTACTGAATGCTGAGCCAATGTCTTCATGGACTCCATTAGTATAACTCCACCTTCTTGCCCCTGAATTGTACATATCAGCTCTGAACCCACCAGTTTACAATTGATGCTCTGCGTATCTTCCTCTAAAGTCCATTGTTTTACACTTACCTCTGTCAAATGCTATCTGCGGAAGTTTCTTCCAAGAATGAATGATTTGGAAATGTCCTTCAAATCTTCATAGCCTGTTCCAAACCTTTCTGCTACAAAAAGCTTTGCATTATATGCCATTTTCTTAACCCATTATACGTCTCCTTTCCTGGTGAACAGTACAAGCGCTTGCAGGTACATTGGTGATCTCTCATTAGCCAGAACCAACCACTCACTCTCTTTTATTTACCTTTCTAACAAGTTATGTACTGATGAACAGATCTTCTGTCCTATGCAATAGCTACTTATTTTCCTCAAAAGGTTTAGCAAGGGACTTTGTCCAGAGATACTAATCTATTATACTTATTTGTCTGTACACTGGAAGCTCTGACAGACCAGGTGCCCCCAGGACATGAACCAGCCTGCTGACAAGGCTCCCCTCATGTAAGGAAAAGACTACTCAAACACAAGCAGCAGACACAGCATTTAAGAAACACCAGCAGCAGCAACAGCTGATGCAACAAACACAGTGATGAACTGCTGGCTGTTGCAAAGTGAGGCAGAGAAATGCTGAGCAGAACAACTCTTGTGGACCAGTGTAAAAGCAGTGTGCAGAATCTGTAGGGCACACAGTGAGGCATGGATCTCCCTCAGTGCCACACTATATGAACACTGCCAGTCATTCACAGGGGCAGCACTGGGGATAATAATTTTGACACAAGCCAGCCTCTGACAAAGGGTCATTACAATGTGATATGACTATAACGGTGTATATAAGTATGTATGTATGGATAGCATGTATATAAAATTGTAACAGTATGTAGATAAACCTCCTGTGCATTTTAAGAACTTATTTCAATATTGTAGTATTGAATAATATTAGATTCTTACTTATTAATTGAATCATTACTTCATGATTAATAAGTCATGTCTATTAAGTTATTATATATTTACATATTTCTCTTAAATTATTAATTTTTTAAAATAATTTTTAAAGTTCTCTGTCAGGAACTTCCATACTCTTTCATATCTATCATATGAATTTTACAGGTGCCAACGGAGAAAGAAAATCAACAATCAGACAACTACTTTTCAGATATGACCCAAGAGGTTAATTTCTGTTGCTACCCTTCAAAATTCTCGTCATGAATTTTGGAATTCAGGCCAGCCACAGGTGCCACTCTGATGGATGTGATAAAAAAAAAAAAAAAAAACAGAAAGGAGAAATCTGTGTGGAGAGGTTACTCAGATCTTCCCATATTTTATAATAAAATCAATTTTTTGAAAGAAAGGCAAAGACTTGAAAGAAACTGATTTAACAGTGCAGTTCAAGTCACATGGGGTTTTTTTCCTACATAAAAATTTGGAGGCAAATTTTCCTCTAATTTGCATTTTGCAAACTATGTTTCAGATCTGCTGTCCTACAGTGGAGCAATACGTAATGGCATAAGTTATTGCATAAGACTGACAAATGCTGCACAGAAACTTTTCAGGCAAGATTTAAAATAGAACTCAGAATATGTGAAAAGGGAAATATCATAGTCATAAAGAGTCTCCTCAGATGCAGAATCTCCTCTCTTGGAACATATTATGGCAAGAGATATCTTTTGCTAGCAAAATGCTTTATGTAAGACTTTTCATTTATCTCTCTTTTATGAAAGACAGAAGATGATTTTGGAAGGCCTTTGTTGTCAGTACCACCACCGTGGAGGAACAGTAGGTAAAGCTTTGCTTTGAACATGATCATTGCATATCACAGTACACTAAGGCAGGCACAGATGTTCTGGTTTTATAACCAGAGAGCCAATGTCATGTTAGCTTTTCTTTCTATACACAGTGCAGAGACACTAACTAAGTACATCTACATAAATTGCTGGTGCAATACAGAATTTTAAAAACCTCAAAACAATCAAGAACAAAATCATAAAATACCTCAACAGAGGTATTCCCAGTAGATGAAAAATTGCCCTCAATAGTGGATCCCTGATTGATGACCTATACTCAACAAAGACAATCCTTAAAAGGCATGTGGAGAAGGCCTGACTGAGAGATGAAAGTCATGAGGGACCTGTTTTAAGAGAAACTGAGGAAGTATTTGCTGTTTGGTTATAAGCAATCCTCCTCTAAAAGGCAAAAAATATTCTACCATGTATACCTATACACATAATAGCAGGTGTTTGAGTCAACATGAGGGAAGAAAATGAACTATTATGCATGAGAACAAATGATTCTTAATGAGCCATGAATAAATACCCATTTGAAATGAGAGGAAGATGTTTAGACTATTGATGCAATCATGTTCTGAAAACGGATCTTGAGAAGAGCAGGGGCAAAAACCTCAAACACTTTAGAAATTAGTCTTAGTAAGCTCCTGCTTGCAATACATCTGATTTGGCCACCCATGGGCTGCTCACAAGTTCCAATGAACGAGGGTAATCACAGTTTGGGTAGGACCATGAACACATTGCATGGCCTTTTCCCTATCTGTAAATTACTGTGAAGTTGAAAATGAAATAATTTAAACCCATGAGAATGGACTTTGTGAAGCGGGAAATGAAAGAGCTGTGGTAAAGAAAGCTCTCAGAAAATGGAGTCTTACATTTACATTTTAAAACCTATTTAACCACATTTATATTTAAAGTTTTATTCTATTTATAGACATCTGCATCTAAATTAATATTAAAACTGCATCTTAAACAACCACCAGTTATAATTTGCTATTCCTATCCAGCCACATCCTTACTCTTAAGTGACAGATTTCTATTCACGTCCACAACTAGGTGCAGCAGGCAGTATCAGACCTTCCCAGCAGAGTCTCCTGAAGGCTATGTCTTTAAGGAAAATTAATTGACTGACAAGGTATTGAAACACTCAAAGTCTATTGAAGAATACTCGTGGGAATAGTTCTTTCCCTAGACAAAGTGAAGCACAAATACACAGTGGCTAAAAAGTACAGATAATCTGCAAACGCAAACAGTAGATAGCTCACCTGCACTCATCTTGACCTGGTGTGTATCAAGGGCTAAAAGATACAAGAGAGAGAACACAGGCAATCTGAACACTGACAGTAAGAGCACTACGAAATCTTGACCTCAAAGGTAGCAATGAAAGAAGCTTCTCTCGATACATAGAAGCGAGACGTTCTTCAGCCTGCAGTGAATAGGCTGAACGAAAATCACTCCAGAGTGTTTGTACACTCCAAGGACAGAAAGTACTGTTGCAACTCAAGAACTATATAATTTGCATCTCAAGGAGTTTATGCTATATATTAGGCATTTCCTGGAAACTGACATCATGGCCATTAAACCAAAAACGTTAGTTCATCATGATAGAATAGTGCAGCATCCAAAACGTGTATCTTAGAAGCCAACAAGTTACTTATACTCAGAACTAGCTTTTTATGCATAATTCACATGGGAGGAACAACAGACCTGAAAACACTGAACCAAATCACAACTAACTGATACAAAGCTAGAAAATCTGGAGTCAAATTGTTAATAGTTGGACCATGTGACTCTGTAATATGGTTTTGCCATAGCTAGTGCCAGGCCATAAGCTTTGCAATGAGTTTAAAAGACACCAGACCTGAAACTTCTCAGACCTGCTCTGTCTCAGCTTTTCCTGACCTGCCCACAAGTTTGCTTTACGTGGCTGTTCTAAAGTAGTATACTTGGTTACCATGTGTCCAAGGCTTCTTTGTTTTACTTGCATTTATCTTTGTATTGTACAACCATGGGTTTACATAGCTAACAGTAGTAGTAAGTTATTCTATGCAGATTAAGATAATTCGGCATCTAACATAATGATAAAGTAGAGAAATATAGGCCTGGTAAGTCAGTAGAACAATAATACATAAAAGACATAAGATATAGTAAACATTGATGTAACACTGAGCTGGAGATGAAGAAAGAGCAAAGGTGTAAAAGGGTGTTAGAAAACACACAGAAATGACCCAAATTAAATCCTAGGAGGAAGAAGAGAAAATTAACCACACAAACACCATATTCCTCCTGGCAAAGGACACTGGGTGCTGAAAACTCATCATAGCAGCCAGCACCATCCCCAGGATGAAACCACAAACATAGGATCCAGAGGAGCAAAGAATGCATGAGCATAATGTCGTTAATGATCTGGATGGAGGGTCATAGTGCACCTTCAGCAAGTTAGCAGATGACCCAAAGCTGGGAGAAGTGGCTGATATGCCAGAGAGTCATGATGCCGTCAAAAGGGACATTGAAAGGCTGGAAAAAAACAGGCTGACAGGAACCTCTCATGAATTACAAGAAGAGGTAACATAGGATTCATCCCATCCTACCTCAAGTCCTTCCCTATCTCTGTGTCATCACAGCTGGATAGAAGTAAAAAACCACCTGGGTCTCCACAGAGCTGAAAAAGAATATAAAACCTCCTTGCTGACATTACTTAACATAATTATGATAGTCTTTTTTTCCTCTCCTTTCCTATTAGTCTTTAAAGAAAATCCTGAATGGTACTGATAATATTTAATTAACTTCTTGTTTTCAATTATTGTTCCTTTCAGCAAGTGTATTTTTCAACTATTCAATCCCTTTGCAAAATATTGTGGCCATTTAAATATACTATGAGCAGTTAAAGCTGGTCTTTCAGCATATCATCTCACCTAAGTCAAACTTAAAACATTAATTTTCCACTGTAACAAGAAAACCTTTTGTCTAGCCTAAACCTTGAAAATACAATGGGCTGATTCTCTACCCCACCTTTTTTTCCCTAAAAATCTTCTGATGCCCACATAGTGTCCAAACTAATAATCTTCCTTGTCTGGTTGTTTTTCCTTCAGTCTTATCTAACATTGCAGTCCAGGTTGTTATCAATAGTAGAGAGACAGTTATTTTCTGAGTCTGTTTAAGCTCTTGACTTCATATCATGGCTCAAGGGAAAATAATTACACTGATTAATGATGCAAAAGAAGCATTTCAGTCATACCACAAATGTAACAAGCTGTCTTGAGAAACAGACTTGCGTTTTAAAAATAAAGTCCCACCAACTGCTTTGCATCCAGACTAACCACATCAGGATATAAAAAAGAATATACAGCAGTCACCACACCTCAGAATGCTCAAGACAGGTGCTGCAGGTTCATATTAAAAAAAAAAAAAAGAATCTCAAGGAGAAAACCAAAGTCAGTCTCTGAGGTCTTTTCCACATTTAAGTGAAGCAAATTTACAAGAAACATGGAGGGTATTCCTAATTACCTAAGCTGATTTCTTCCTTTGATGATTTCAGAAACACTTGCAAGAGTGACTGTAGAAGAAAAAAAGGCTCTGTAAGATGTCATTCTACAAGACAGTAAATACTTCTACTAAGATATGGAACTACACTAAGAGGATTAAACTTTAAACTAAAAGCTAGTTTATAGATAGTAGGAGTAAGAAATAAAAGACAAATTATATGAATAAATATTAGAACTGTTAAATACATGGGAGCAAAGATGCTTACAACCACTGAAATTCCTTGCAAGAGAAACTGAAATACCAGAGCACAAACAGCTTTCTTCAGTTCATCCTGCACAGTCCTGTTTTAAGAGTAAGGTTGTCCTCACTTCCCTTGCCCTGCTAAGGGTGTAGGATGTGGTGAAGGAAAGCCTTACTCCTCAAATAATATCAGCTTGCTGTGATGAAGAAAACCAAACTTTGTACCTATTTTTATCATAAGCAAAAGGACGCTTTTTTTTAAGGGAAAAAACAATCTCCTGTTAATGCAATTCCATATATATTCCATGCACTTATCTCACAAGGACAACCAAATAGTACAGAAAATTAGGATCATAGAACAGCTCAGATTGGAAGGGACTCCAACTTCAGAAGGTCATCTAATACAATCTTCTGCTCAGCAAAACACTACCCAAGGCTTTATCCAACCTGGTCTTGAGCAGTTCTAACAACAGACACTAAATGACCTCTCTGGCACCCTGGTCCACGGTTTGACTGTTGTCATGGCTAAAAAGTTGCTTCTTCCATCCTGTCAGAACCTCTCATGTTTCAGTTTATACGTCTTGGCTCCTATCATCCCACCAGGCACAATCATGAAAAGCCTGGCTCTGGCACTGCCATTATGTCCTTGTGGGTCCTGGAAGTCTATCAGGTCCCTGGAAACCCTTCTGTGCTCAGTCTCTCTCCATTCCCCATTCAGCTGTTCCTGGCAGAGCAAATGCCACATGTGCCCTGAGGGAACTCACTTGCCTGAGCTTCCCTAAATATCTGCAGGAGGTTGAAGGGAAAGCACAAGTATCCCAACAGCAAACTGCAGCCCTAACTCAGAGGGTGTGCCCTTCATATGGCCATGGTCAGCAAGAAAGCTACAGCTCCAGGTTAGTTAGAAGCCTCTGCCCAGTGGAAATATCACAGGAGACAAAGAAGGCACTGGGATTGAGGGCAGGAGACAAAAACAACACAACCAGCACAGACTGAAAGGGATTTGTTCTGCTGCTCATAAAACAACCTGCTTCTATTGAGTTTTGTTTTCTTCACATACAAAATATTATTGGAACCTCTATGTAGGATCTGCATTTGCCATCACCTTTAGAGCATGTTGCTTCTGCACAGGCATTATACCTAATCATTGTTCACCTCTCTATAGTTAAAAAAAGGGAGCATGAAGAAAACAGAGATCAGCTGGAATAATTTTATTCTGCATTGTTCAACTCAATCCAAATCATCAATACATGACTTTTTCAGAATTAGAATTGTTTTCCACATTTTGAGAACAAAAGTACCTTTGCAAACTGAAAAGAATTTATAAAAAATGAAAATAGATTCAATTGTTTCCCCTGAATGGATATACAGCAGTTATTCCTGCTAAATTACAATGCTGTGGATGGACATTTTTGTTTCTGAGACTCCCTGAGGTGAGCTATATTTTTTTAAGACTATCAGATGAAATAGTGAACAACTTAATTAGCAGCAGGATTTACATTCTACAGAATGTATCTGCGGCAACAAAGGAGACCAATTTAATCAAAATGTTCTCTGCTTCCAAATCTTGACACCCATCACACAAGAAAAACTGCAGTTCAGTGGGATGCAAGACCAACGAATAGGTCTAGAAGATGATATTTTTAGGTGGGTTTCCTAAGAAAACAAAGCTTATGGAACTCCATTTTCTAGCTGTCTCATCTACATGTCTTCCATTAGAGGATTTGTTTCTGATGGTCATTTTCAATCAGGCTCGAAAGGAGTGAATATCAGGAAGACAGCTGAGTTACTGTAATTCACAAGAATGAGCACCTTGGTAGAGGACACCAAATCACAGCAGCTACTTGAGGAGCGAAAGCTGCAGAATTCAGTTTATACACACACTCCAGTATCAGCCACTGGAGATGCTGACATTTGAATCTTATCATAACCCTTTCAGATTTTTTTAGGGATGTAGTAATTATTTCAGTATTTTACGCTTCTCAAAACATTTTACAAACATTATATCCTGCATTGCATTAAAACTTTTGAGACCCCTTTCTTAGCTGCTGTAAATCAGTTAATTCAACAGTGGTATTCTGACTTGCACCAATAGAGCAAGCATCCCCACAAAAAATAAATACTGGGTTGCAGCTAAGGAGAAAAAAATTACCCTGCTGCATTGTATAGTCTGCCTGATCTAATTCTTCTTTCCATACAGGGGTATACTAAATGGTTTTATAATGAAGTAATTAGTCATCTAGATTTCACCTCCCAAAGTCCATGTATAAATGGAGTACGTACGGAATAAAAATGGAGTCATTCCCTGCATGGGAAATCACTGGATTTTCAGAAAGGAAAGTGGTTCAGTGTTAGACATTGTACAGGAATTAAGAGTATTCCTGCACAACTGTAGTAAACATTGTGTAGTATTAATTAAATACATACAAAGAGGGGACATATTTAGTTTTAAAATAAAAAAATTCTTCAAAAGCTTAACCAAGGGATTGACACACTTTACAACAGCTCTCAGGCTGCCCTAACCTGTACCCAACCAGAACTGACAGTAGTTTAAATCAGAGGGCATACCCAATATACAACACTCAGAAATTTGGTATAATTAAAATAATCAGTGGAACATTGAAATAATAAGGTACAGACTCATTCAAAAGAGGCTTCTACACACTAGAGAGAGCTTGTTTTCATATATATACGTGCATTCTTGATATATTATAAGTGCATTCATCACAGACTGTTGGCCTGAGTCCCCCATGTGGTTGGGAGCAGAGCTGTACTAGAAAAAGCATCAACCACCCAACAGAGCAGTGGCAGAGACTGGCTGAGACAAACCAGGGAATTGGTGGGTGGCAGAAAAGGCATCTCTAAGTGGAGGTTGTAGAACCACACTGCATTGTGTTGTAGAGGGGCAAGTGGCGTACAAGGGACAAACAAAGCACTTAACCCCATAAACAGGTGCCAATATTCTCTCTTGTTTTATTCTTCCACTTCTTCCTCACCTGCCACAGGATCCACTGATCTCTCCCTCCACTTCCCCCCTCCAGCACCTCAGTGCAATTAGCTTATTCTTCATTTTCTCCTCACTCTAAAGCCCTTTACAGCTCTCCCCTCTCCTATACAGTTAGAGAAGACAGTATCACCAGACTCTTCTAATGCAATTTTCTTTCATTTAATCTTATTATGCTTCTTCCCAGATCCTTTTCACTGTAGAAACTCTTTTTCTCTTCTGCACCGTTCCTACTCAACACAAAGCACTCTTGGTTTATCTGGAGACAGCTTACCTCAACCTGAAGCCAGGCAAAGCTCTGGAAACTGCTGCCTGCCTCTGAAGTGGGATGAAAAATCATTCCTCCATCTGTACCACACAGCTCCTTTTCCAAACCAACTTCTTTGCAGCTCTGGTTGTTGCATCCAGAGGTGTTATCTCACATTTAATAGCCCTGAATGGGTTTCTTTTCTTGGGATTTGTCCAAGTGCTCTTCAAAAATCAAGATTTCACATACATAAATCTTTCAGGAAGAAATTCTGAGGCTAAACCAGGAGTTACAAAACTCATTCCCTTTGGTCCCTTTCAACCTACACCTACGTGATTTCTTTGACAATGTTCAACTGTTGCCAGAAGAGACTGGCAACTATTCCCTTGCCTCATAGTGAAGACTTTTTTCAAATCCATCTTCACTTACCTTTTGTCAAAGGTGAAAAGTCCTGATCTGTGTATTCTTTGTAGTCTTATGTGGAAATGATACAGTTTACATAGATATTAAATGGTATTACTCTTGGCCTCTCCAAATCCAGCCATACTTCGAATAGATAGTTCAGATTTTTAAATTAATCTGAATTGAAGCATGCATGTAATGACTGAGAACTATGTAGAAGTAACTTATGTGGAAAACAAACAAACAAAAAAAGACATCTGCACTGCTGAAAGCTTTTTCAAAATGCATGTTGAATTCAAAGCAAGAAATACAGTAACCAAACCAGAAATCTAAAATATTTTATGAACCTTCAGCATACAGAGGCTTGGCAAAATACAAAAGGTTTGAAACAAAGTGCTGGCAAAAAACATGATTTTTTTCTGAAGGACTACTCATTATACAGCCTATGAAGTAGCTGGGGAGAGAAAAATGCTCTATGAAAGATCAAGTCCTTCTGCTGTAGTAGACCAAATACTTACTTCTGACATTTCTGTCATTTTTTGACAGTGAAAGCCAAGCTCTGCAAAACCCCCCATTTCTCACAGTGTTAATATAAACACAACCCAATGAAAGTCTTAGATGCTCATGCTGAATGTTAGTCTAAATGAAGGCAATGCCCCACCAAAAGGTTTGTGAAAAACAGATATGAGTACCCTTATCTCTAGTAACTTCAAGAGAGAAGTGGTAAGGGACACAAAAACAATACCCAGACCTCGACTGAAATAGCTCTAACCCTAGTCTCCAAGAAAGGATAACCTTGTGAAGAAATACAGTTACGTTTAGATGTTCTTTAATTAAGCATAAAAGCCTATTTAAATACAAAGTCTATTGAGCCAGCCTGTTTCACTTGAAATTCCAATTCTTCTTTAAAAGCACAAGTTTCACTCTTAAAGTGAAGGTAACACAGACTCTCTGTATTCAGTCTGAACTGCATGGAAGAATTGAATAAAGTTCTGGTTTGCACATGTCTTTGCTCTGTGTTAGAAGTCTTATTCCTATTTATTCTTCACTGTGCATAAACTCATTTGCCATGGTGATTGCTGGTGCTACTGAATAACGATTCAGCTCTACCAATTCTAAACTTTAGAAAGTAGTATTAATAGTACATTGACCACTGAACTAAAGCTGGATAACACAAGGGACTGTGTTATCTGAACAAATCAAAAGAAACCCCAAGGCAGATGATATTTGGAGTGTCTTTTACATCTATGCTGAGAATATTCTGTTTTCAGCTGACATCTTAAACTTAAAGGAAGGAGCGGGGGGGAAAAACAACAATGAAACAGCCATTTCAGCCTAGATAGAGAAAGCCTGTCAGTGTCTCAATTCTATTCCTAAGAGTATTTAGGAATAAAAAAAAAAAAAAATCTCTTCTGCATGCTAAAACAATTAGGAGCTCATGCACCTGAGCTGAATGTGCGTAGTTAAGGGACTGAGAGATCCCTAAGAGGGAAACAACAATTTAACATCTGGAAGGATTAAACACTTTGCTGTTGGTATAGCTGCACAGCACAAATCAAATGTAGGGCTTTCCAGGTACAATTTGGATAGAAAAAAACCTACCTTGGTCAGTGATCCATGACTTATTACACATAAAGTGTCTGAGTCTTATCCATATGAAACCAAATTAAATTACCTCCAAAGCTACCCTGTGCCTCAGGAAAGGTTTTTCAATCAGGGTAGCACCACCTCCAAACCAGAGGCGGACGAGCTGCTGATGTTGCACTGGGACATAACAGCAATGCAAGAGCGCACCCTTCCGGCAGAGAGACCAAACTGAATTTAGCAAACCGCATTTTCCTTATTAACAGCAGAAAAATCCTGCAACACTCTGTAAGGAGATAAATTTAAAAAAAAAATAAAAATCCATACTTGAGTCAAATTAAATTCTTATTGCTAGATGAGCAATATTCAGTTCCAGGACTCCACAGGGACTTTCACTTAACATAAAATAATAATAAAAAAATCCCTAAACCTCTGCAAAAGGCATAGGAAAAAGTTTTTTTCCTCCAGATTCAATGCTTACCTAGAAAGACACAAGGACAAGCTAATTGCGAAGTGACTACTGACAGTAATCTGCCTAAACAATACTGCAAAATTAATTCATGTTCAGCGAAATTCTTTAGTGAAACATCTTTAGAAAGATCCTGCTGAGCCTCTTTCTACCTCCTGTGTCAAAAGGGTCTCTGAAATTTAAATGAATAATGAATAGTGCGTTTTGCCTTGGTAATTTAAATAGGATTCATGCCTAGAGGATTACAGTCCTCACAATCAGATGCCTCCCCACCGCCCTCTCTCCTCTCAGGAGTTCCCCAGAACCAGAAAAACCATGCTTTTAGTTCCTAAAGAACATAAAGGGCTATAGAGAACAGAAGAAGGAAGCTGTGAGATGAATGAACAAGTGGATCAGTTTTGAGAAGTGTTTGTAAGCCTTTTCTGACTATGAATTTTGGCTGCCATGACTGTTTATACCCTCAGACACTCCAGGCAGCATCCTAAATTTTAGGATCTCTCCAGGCATTTCCAATTCTTCCAATCAAATAACTATATTAGTCCTGCAAGATGCCACTGTACACGTGGATATCCCAGCAGTTCCATGATATTTGATGAAGATACACATGGACAACCCATCTAGCTGTTCTGAGCACACCAGAGCTGGAGACAGTGCTAAGCAAACCTCCATGTGTGGCTGCTGCTGTGGTGGAACGTGCTCTGATCACTGAGGTGAATCCCATGATGACTGTGTGATCATGTAGCAGACTCTTAACATGAACTAACGTGGCCCACCAGCTTGAATGACAACTGCATAGTCAGGACTGGTCCTAACACCCTGTCTGCTGTAGGTGCAGCGCTGGGATTAAGGCTCAGTGCCACAACCAGCTCCTAGATGTCAAGAGAACTTCAAAAATTCCTCTGTTCTGGAAGCCTATGATGATCTGAGAAAACAAACCAAAAAATTAATTTCCTAATCCAAAATGTACTTCAAAGCAGGATGCCTCAGACACTTGAAAAGACTGGAAATAGGAAACCAGCAAGGATAAAGATTCAAAAAGGTCAGATCTCTCATTAAGTCCTGAACCTTGACCCTTTCCAGGAGATAGGTAAGAACCACCAAAAATTCTGTTGTATAAATCTATAAAACCATGCTATAATCTAAGGGCACATTCATGACAAAGGGTTTTTTTAAGCATCAAATTTAGAGTTGCAGGGAGTGTACAGAGGAAAAAAATCCTCAACTATATCCTGCATATTTCTAAGAACATTGGTATTAAGAATATCGTAGAGCAAGTAACAGGTAAAATCAGCCTAACGGAGTTATTTCTCCCCATTGGGACAGTATAGACTATATTGGGACTATCTATTCCGAGTTAAAGCAAACACACTAAAACTGTGCAGAAGAAAATTCTCTCAGGTCACTAAGACTAGACTGCACAAGCAGATGGGTGGGGGACTTGGGGAGGAAACAGAGACATTTATTCCATTTAGACACAACAGTTCTGCAGTAGATCTCTTCTTCCCTATGGGAGGATCTTTCTCACTGATGAAGAATTAGCCATTTTCCAATCCATTGCAGACACTCAGGATCCATGCAATGAGAATCTGAACAGCTTTCATGCCTACAGGATTACGTTCCTCACAGCCTCAGGTGTCTCCCACCCCTCCTCTCCCATACTTACTGGTTTGGGCCTATCTGTATCAGTAGGTCAATGAACAGAAATGGGAAGCAAGAGTCATCAGAGACCAAGCTGGGATGACAGGCTAGGTCAAACGGTGCAATTAAATCCACATTCCACTTTGTCCACTAAAGTGCACAGGGTTATTGGAGGTTCTGAAATATTGCATGCTTTTTTATTCCAGATACCGAAAAAGCATGTGACAGGAAACCCAGAATAAAACCACATGTGTTTCCCTGCCAAAACTGAGGAATTGGGGCTGGTTACCTCAGTCACCCCACATTCCCTAGACTGATTACATCCACTCAGATCTTCTACTTGTCATCCACAGATCTGAAATGACAGTCATGTTTGGCACACCCAGGAGGTAAGCCACTGCCACATCAAAGCCAAAGATCAAAAGTTTGTCAATACAAGAATGGTGCAAACAGATGCCAAAAGCTGGGCGATGGCATCTGTCATCTCTAGTACTTCACAGCACTTTGACGTGATATCATAAAAACTAACTTGAGCTTTGATGAATCTCCAGCTGAAGTAGATTCTCAGGTGTCAGAAGATTCTTTAAACCTGTGTCTGTAGCTCCTGCCATGACTGAATGGGGGGGGGGGGGAAGAGGATTACTCTTCATCTTTTTTCCTCCCTGAAATGAGGAAAGCCACAGCTAATTTAACCAGTAAACCTCTGGACTTATAATAAAAGAAAATTACTAACATTACTGGAAAATACTTCATCTGATAAGTGTTTGATTCACACATCATCTTTGTGAGACAAACTGGTGAATTCATACTGTTAACAAATATGCCCAGGTCTCTCTCCTATTTATCATTTCTCATCAGCTCATTTAACACAACCCATCAGCTTTCACTGTTTGGAAATAGCTATAAATTCTCAACCTCCAGCTTTGTGCTTTGTATTTCATTCCATCTCTATATACTCAGTACTACAAAACTCTGTGTATGGCCACATTTCCCATATTTGTCACATCAGGACATTCAGCCAATGCATGGGAGTTCTTGTGTCATGATCATTAGCAAACACAGCTAAAATAATCTCTTTACAAAGTTAATCTTCAACTAACTGCACCACTTTCGCCCAAAAATTTGCTCTCAGCGCCACCTATTGATGCCACTCTGGTTCAGAACGCCCTGGCTCAGTCACCATCTGGCACTGAACCATACCATTCGCTTTACTGAACAATTTAAATATATATATGTGAATGGCAGCAATACTGGGTTAGACATTAAAAAGCATTTGATAAATTGCTGTTAAATTTTGCCTCTGTTTGGAATTAGCCTTATTCTTCTTTTCCACAGAAATAAAGATGAAATACTGGTATAAGTTACCCAGATAATGACTTTTGGCATTTCTAAGTGTCATTAATATCTTTGAGATCCTGGATCTCTGCTCCATACATCATACTAGTAGTAGGGGACGATTTTCTGATTGGGTTTAAGTCCTTAATAGTAGACCTGCAGCTTGACATGCCAAAATTCCCATTCAGCTGGAATGGTTATTTTACATTTCAAGCAAAGATCATTAAGCTCTTGATTTTATCTTCCTTTTACTTAGTGGAAATTTCCTTTTCTACATATTCACCCTTGATCAAGATTCTTCACTCTCTGGTTTCTATGATGCAACATAAGGGACAACTCTGATCTAGCCAAGACAGAATCTAGAGTTATTTAGGTAAAACTCAGGCTAACAGCAGCTTCCAAATCTTACCTTTAGAAAAGCCTTTCCATGATGCTTTCAGGTCCATCAGTACTGCTTTACTACTCTTCCGGCATCATTAATGTAAGTAATCTATGTATTTCTCTATTGCAGAATAAAGGTAAACAAGCAAATTTTAATTCTCAAAAGTTTCCATGATGAATCTATGCAATTATTACTGGGAGGAAAAGGACTTGGCAGTTTGGAGTACCTTGCTGATGTTGTACATAAACCACTACTCTCACTCATCTTCATTGAGTTACCATTGCAGTTTCTGTTATCAAGAATAACAAACATAACACAGAGAAGGTACAAAATATTATTTACTTCTTGATCAGTAATTTATGCTTGGAGACTACTCATTTCCAGGGATTGTTAACTTCAGAAGTCACTAGCTTCTTACCTATTTCAACCCGTTGGTCCTAGAATTTGCAGATATATTTTAAAAAGTCCAGGACAAAACAACAAAATGAACAATCCCTGCCTGACTCATGTCCCCATTAAAACACTTCATAAACCCAACAGAAATGAAGTAAAATAAAAGTTACTCTTTTTTCTGATATCATTGAAAAATTTAATGAGGAGAAGCTCTACCTAGGTCAGGTGCTCAAGTTAGAGTGGGTTACCTGGGGCCTTGCCAAGCCAAGTTTTACAATTTCAAAGGATGGAAATCTCACTACCAGTCTAGAGCATTTGTATCCAGCGCTTAACCATTTATGATTTCTAATCCTCACAACCACACAGCGCATGCAAATCTGATAACCTCACATCCCTTCACCATTCCCTTCTAACAGGAGTGAGAGAAAACGGCAACTCATTTCACCCAACTGGCATATGGGGAACAGGTCAGAAAACTGTTGCACAGACCTGCCCTTGAACAGAAGTGGCACCATTCCCTAACCTGAGGAGCAAATAGACATGCTGGGCTGACTTGGCTCCCCTCGAGGCCCTTGAAAGGGCAGAAGAACAAGTGCTCCACTTGCAGCTGGGAACTGCAACTCTGCTCATCCACAGAACACTGCATGCACGTGTATGAACAACTAATAGATTAATCTTATCTTCCGTGCCTCAGTCTCGTAAGAAATTTCCCCTGAGAGAAAAGAGATGACTTGATGATCTCATCCACAATTACACAGTAAGTGGTATACAAGTGACCCCTATCAATCACCTAGACATGCAACCCTTGACAAGGGTGAGATGTCACCTACCCCTTTTGGCTCCTCAAATTAGCCAGATGCATCCAACAGCAATACTGAAGTGGTGGATGTAGCCTATTGGGAGATTTACCTTCTCGTCACTGGGGAGGAGAAGCAAAAAGCAAGGAAACTTCTTACAAAGATTTTCTCAAGAGAACATCCCCGAGGGGATTAGTGCCACAGTTTTCACTAACAAAAAGTGGCAATTTTAGCAGAGAGGTTGAGGTTTTCCACTTTCACAGTTTCAGCACCACTTTCATCCTCTCACACAAATTCCTGTGATAGGAACTCCTAAATCCTGTTTGGTTTAGGTTTAAAAATGAGTCACTGAAACATTTATTTGGAAGCCATGTTTTAGTGAGAGTGTAAGTCAACCTAATGTTTGACTCTCCTGAGTTCCTGAAGCAGGAAAGAGCTGGCTGCAGAGCTAGGAATTCACTGCAGAAAAACATGCCACATTCTGGTGCCTAAGGGGAAAATAGCTGAGGTTGGACAAGATGTACTTTGTACCCCGTCAGTCCTGCCACAAGAGGCAGTGGCACAAAGGCCATGAGCAGTAACACAGCAGAAAATCTTCTGATCACAAGCACAGAAATGTATTTCAACAGCATCTGCTGCATATGGGTTATTCCCTCCATTCGTAGGATCTTTTTATGCTCAGGCAGCAATGTCTCAATAGAAAAGGCTCCTGAAAACATCCAATGGTTGGAGAATTCCTAATTGAATTTGAAACTGAAAGGCTGCTGTGCCATAGGCAGATCTACGCCAAAACTTTTCCAGTAGCTTAACAATGAGAAGAAACGTGACCAGAGCTTCAGGCAGCAATTTTGGGAACAAAGATGTCCAACAAGAGGCATCCCTATCATCCTTTCACTGAAACACAACTGCAGCCTGTGACCGTGACTTTAACCAATTATAACAGAAATACATGGCTGATCTTCTAGTAAGAATCCCTTGTTAAAACCATTTTGCCCAACAGAATCTTTTGGACATAGAAGTTCTCCATAAGTTTCCTTAACTGACCTCCTACTGCCAAGAATGAAGGGAAGACTTTAGTCATCCAAAATGTATGCCAGGGCTGAAACCTATGTGGTGTGTTGAAAAAAAGTGGAAAAAAGATCAAACCAAATTAATTCCAGTTAATATCCTGGCTGAGAAGCTTAAGACCACCTGAAGATAATTTTGGTAAAGGTAAGCTGTAAGAGCATTCTGGCTGTGAAACTGAGGTTCAGTCATTCTGACACCATTTTTTGTTACAGGCAAATTAAACAACCGTATAATTTCAAATTTTTCATGGCATTTTTTGTCCCTTGCCAACATAACAGTTTGGGGGTTGGAAGCCCCCAGCTAATTGTCTGAATCCTAAATGAAAAGGGTAGCTAATAGCTTTGCATTCCAATGTGATGTCGGGGGGGTAAAACTTGGGGAACTTTTTACTTCACTTTTTTTTCTCCCTGATTTGGGAGGTGGTGAGAGGTTCCTCCACATTTTGGGGTTTTTTTTGTTTTGTTTTTTTTCTTGCCCGTACCCACACGCTTCTGGTCTGGGCTTGGGTTACAGTGGTGTTGTTTGTTCTGTTATACATATATGTATTAGTAAGGAACTGTTACTCAAGGCTTCTTGTCCTTGAGAGCTCAGAAGACGATACATTTACTTCCCCACACGTATACACTGAGTTATCTGTTGCCTCAGCTCACAATTTAAGCTCTTCTTTTTACCCACAAATAATAAAAGAGGTCCCATTGCTTGAAGGTATGCTGTATTTCAACACTACTCTTTTGACACTGTTGCTATGCCCATTCTCCAGAGGCTATTCCCATGAAAACAAACATTGCTGAAGGAGCAGCAATGTAGCAGTAGCCACCTCTCTGTATTCTTACCTTGCCTCAGTGCACCGGGATTGAGGTACAGGAAATGCCCAATGCAACACCAGCACTGACATCTCTTATAAACAGGGATAGATCACAACTGAGCTCCTTTATGATGGATGCTCTGGGTCCTCCATTCCATTTGCAGTCTCTTCCTTCCACATCTAAAATCCATGGCTAATTTTGCATATGAATAGTGTATAAAACAGTCAGTAGGGCTGGCAAACAGATCAAGTGAGTACCTCAGATTATTATCAGAGCACAAGGGTTCAAAGGAGAGTCTAACTGACATGACAGAAAAAAAAATTGTTATTATCCCAGCTACTTCTGAGTCCTTATTATCTTCCCTTCCCACCACTTCTCTACTTTTCTTCAGTAGCTACTCATTAAGACTGAACAAGTACTACAGACCTCACTGATCCTGAATTCCTAACCCTGCATTACTGTCTATTATTAGTTCCCTTTCTCAGACTTCATAGATTTACACAAGTTCCTTCTAAAGACTCATTTTTTTACATTTTCAATTAGAGTTAGTTACTGACATTTCAGAGTCCTCTCAGAGGGTTAAGAGAACTCAAAAAAAAAAAAAAAAAGAAAAAAAAAAAAAGAAAGAAAGAAAGAAAAGAAAAAAAGACAAGATACATCCAATCTTTGATGAGGCCGAAAACTAAACAAATATTTTGAAAGTAATCCAGAAACTACAGAAAGGGATTAAAAATTATATGGAAAGTTAAGGTATCCCAAAGCATCAATCAGTCGGTTGATCTCCTCTTAAGAATACTGTTGGGAACTACCTCCAGCTCCTTTGCTTTCTCATTACCAAGGGATCAAATCCACAACTACAGAAGCAACAGCCATGCTCATTACTCCCTTTGGAAACACATCACTAATGTTTGAGGGCATCCATCCACCTTCCAAGCTCATCCTGAAGGTGCTCAGCATGAACTATTTAGAGTAGATGATCAAACTGTACATCAAAGAATGGGATAAGGTCAAGTACTACTTCATCCATTAAATTTCAAAAAAAAGTGTACAGAAGAGTGACTGGTCTCCAAAGTTTATTAAAAATCAAAGAATAGAAAACTTTACATAAAAATATGTCAATTTTAGCTTCCACATAGTTGTCCACACAAAAAATTTAAACATTATTTTTTTAAACCTGTAGCACATAACCACAGTGATAGCCAGGCCAATTTATTTGGTTCACCATGACTGAATTGTTACATGATACCACTTTTCAAATGAGTTTTACTTTAAAATGGATGCTAGTATAAGACACCAACTAAAGCCTCTGCAGGCTCTTGAATGTAGTTATGCTCAATATTGCTAGTGTGTGAAGACTAAGCAGTACAGGCTCATGTAACAGCCCTTAGATATTATTTATGAATCAGCTCACAATTTTTAGAACTTTTGTATTTTTTTTTTAATTGTGATGAGTCTGGAGCATTAAGACAAACTTTTTGCAAACAGATATGCACTACTCTACTTTGGAATGTTGCCCTCTCTCCCCTCAAGGACCTGTTTGTGTTCAACAGATTCAGTAATAACATGAACTACTTCTGCTTCAAAGGTATACAGCATATTAAAAAGCTTCATGCTTGACACCTCATTTCAATATTCAGATATCAGTTCTAAAACCTTCTATACTGTGTACAGATATAGATGTCCTGTTAACAGGATTCTTCAGCTTCCTCTGCTAGTGGACTTACATAACTTATCTGTAGTTTTCTGTATAGCTTAAGAACTCTCACTAAAAAAAAAAGGGAAGTCAGAGGGCATGAGATGTGACCTACTCCCAGGACAACTGTGGTGCTTTAAAAACTCAGGGTTAGGCAGGATGTACATTTTTCAAAAAGGTAAAGACAGTGTTCGTCATGGCAATACACACTTGCATAGTATACCTGTATGCATCTGTAAGTTAAGTGCCAGCCACTCATTCTGTGTACAACACTGGGCTGTGCTCTCCTGCAACACATTAAAAGATACTTCTCGTAATGCTTAGAGCAGCTGAAGTACTTTTTTTATATTTGCTCTTAACAGAACTAATGCATCTGCATACAGATTCCTTAATGGAATCAACATATTTCCTTTCTCCACATTCCTTAAGCCGGGTACCTCTGTTTAATAATGTTGTTTCAACCCAAACATTAACAGGTTACATTACGAAATGCATCAAAGCCTGTAGTTCACAGCTTTTTAGTTTCATATCAGGACTTGAACCAACCTTTTTCCCATCCCTCTCACAAGTTTTACTTCTGGTACTACAAATGCTGGATTTGTTGTCTATTTAAAGGAATAAAATTAAAACTCATTGGTCAGAGCAAGACGACTGATAGAGGCCAGACAATGAGCTAAAAAACACAGGGTCAAAATGCTTTGGAGCTTAATACCTTCTTAAAACTGTAAGCCAAATCGCACTTTCATTGTGAATCAAGAAGCCTCAAATATTACCAAATATCATGTTTGTAACACTGCTCAGACAACCTGCCAAAACTATGAACCCAACTTAGATAATGCAACCTGGGAAAGGATCTGTAACTTAAAAAACCTCTTCCCCTTAAATATAACTTATGTGACAATATGAAATTAAATTAAAAATTCCAAGATATTGCACAAATCATATTTCCAATATTTACAGAGCAAAAAATTCTGAACTTTGAAGGAAAAACAGGAGAGCAGCAAATTTACTTGTATGAATTCCCAACTTGATTTGCTGCAATGAAAAAAAAAAAAAAAAAGAATTCCAAGGGGCTGAAGTTTCCTTCACTTCTAAAATAAAAGAAAACAAAACCCACAAAGGAACAGATGTAGCCACAGCAAAAAAGCTACAGCACTTGTAAATGTCCTTGCAGTTCTATTGTCAGAGCTGCTTCGGCACTGAATGAACCATTGTGGGAAGGCAGAAAACAAACTTCCACATTTATAAGGCTTCACAGATAAGCACAACTACTTCTTGAAGATGGACTGAACCACCACACAAAGAAACATGCAAAGAAGTCAGCTGCAGATATTTGGCAACACCAATAAAATGATGTGCTGGACGCTGGTCTCCATCCCTCAAGTCGAGTGGCACTCACTCAGTCTGTCTGAACAGGGAAGGTCATTTTGGCATCTGCCATTATCTGCTCAGACTAATAGGCAAACTGTCTCTGTGTTTTTTTCTTCTCCATATATTGCGATTGTACTGGTGGTGTCCTCGGTTACCAACTGGTTGCCTCATGCCTCCACTGCTGACGGGGCTGTAGCTGTTGCCCTGGTTATGAGTTCCTTTCATGGAAAACTTCATTCCACTGTGCTGCTAAAAAGAAAAAATAAAAGGCACTCAGTTTAGGCACACAAACAACAAACAAAGCACACATTACCAGCTGTATTTCCTCAACACACAAGTCACTTCCACAGAAGACTACTTGAAGCAACTGGTCTTTTCATGCTTTTCTAATTTTAGCTGTGCAAGTCCAATGGCACAAACAGCTTACTAAGTGTTTTCTGAAGTAAATGTCCTGCAAATGAAATGGTGTAGGCTTCAATGCAACCTTAAAACCCTTGGACCTCAGTATGAAACACACTCACTGTGCATCACCCTTATAAAACCAGAGGACTTCCACATTAAATATGAAATGTGGTAGATGTGTCTATCTTAGCGGATCTTAGAATGAGCACAACCAAGTGAGACACTCAGTAAGACTTTCAGAAACATCATGGATAAGTGTCAGGGCCTTATCACACGAGCTGATGCATGCAAAGCACAAGTCTTCTCTACACATAACCTCAGTGACACATGAACTAGGTACACCTTGTAAATCCTACTGGTCTGATCATAGGGCTTCACACACCCCAGATTATACCTCACACAGAGACCAAGGCAAAATAATTAAATCATCAGAAAGACAGCATGACACTTTCTTTGTGGGATCTCCAACAACCTGGAACAGAAACCGCCCAAAAGGTCAAGTAGCAGCCTGAGTAGATCTACCTCACCAGGAGGTACTACAGACACCTCTACTGCTTAATGGCATACAGTAAGTCTAATGTGTATATACTTGAAATAGGTACAAGAGTTTCAAAAGATCAAACTGAAACAGACTTCCTAAATACTGATAACATCCAACCAGGCTCCTTTTCTGACATCTGACAGCAGTAACTTAACACAGACAACTGAGTACCTGTAAAAAAAGTTAACTAACCATAAGTGGTTCAACAGCAACACAAAGTAAACATTGGAGGCAACTGCTTAGGATACTAAAGAAGCTGCAGATACTTCAAAATCTATATTTCCAACAAATTTAGAGTAGGAAGGAGACCAGCAAGCCATCATTACAACAGTGTGCACAAACCCATAACAGTTACTGAGAACGTCATTCCATAAACAACATTTTACTGTCAAATGATAAGAGACACTGAGCATTCAGAAAAACAAATTGGGGAAGATCAGTGTTGAGGAATAACTACAGTTACCTGAAGGCTGGCAAAACCCCCTTGAACTGTTCTGTAATTTTAACAGTGTGCCTTACATCAACCTAATCAACCTTTAACATGCAACTTCTAGACTCCCAAGACAGATGTACAAGTGCTATCCTCAGACTACTAATGGTAAAACAGTTCAAGGACAAACACAAAAAGGAAATGCAGACTGAGAATTTCTCATTTTTAAGACACACCACTTCCAAAACCTTATTTATTGACGTATGTTGCTAAAATATTTACTAGAAGCTACTTATGAAAGTCCAGAACATGAAACTAAAGTAATTTAGAACATTTTACATTTTTGGCAAGTGGTCCTTCAAGCAAACACACCATCTTGTCCCATTCTTGTGCTAAGTCTACATCTGACTCAATTAACATAAGCATTTACCGTAAGTAAGGTTAAAATAGAGTAAAAATGATCCTTCAACAGTTAAAATACTAAAAGCACACAATCATTAAAGTTACCTCAACTATATGCTGAAAAATAGAAGAAAACTTTATTTTTGCTACTGTACAACCAGAAAAAAAAACTCTGAACATGGAGAGTGCAAATTTTCAGCAAACCTATCTATCCTCTTCAGCTCGAAGTGCAAAAAATCTGACAATTTCATCCTCAGTTTGAGGATTCAGCAAAAAAACTGGAGGCAGGAAGGTAGGTGATCAGATCAGACATGTGCCAAAGCAAGTATGTCAAGCTTATCTTGAAGTCATACACAGTGTTTGTTCAAAGAGATAAATTAAATTCCAAAGAGTGATTATAACCTCATCAGAACATGAGCTCTAGCTTGTGATGAAGCATTTTGCATTGTTTTTTAGGCCATCAAGATAAAGACTGTCAAACTATCAGAGCAGAATCTGAACCCATCTACCTTATGATGCATCAGCTGAAAGCAGGTGCTTAAGGAAGTTAACGGAGGGACCTCTTCAGTCAGAGATAATGTCTTTATGTTTACTAGTTCTCAACTAGATATTGTTTGCTAGTTTGCTCAGAGTTTTGAAACTTTAAGATGTTAGCATCCTGCATCCTGTGCTATGGTGTTTCACAGCTTAAATGGGCATCACATTTCATTTGAACATATCGGATAATTTTTCAGTTCTTGGAGTAATTGATTTCTTGTCATTCTGCTCTCTACCTTTTTCATATACTGCTGATTACTACAAAGACTTCAATCATATTCCTCCTCTTTTTCTTCTCCAGTTTAAAGAATCATTTGCTTCCTTCACACAGCAAGTAGCTCACAAACTTCACCACTGCCTTTCAGACATTAGGCAGCACAAACTCCCACAGGGCTTTCATGGTGAACCCCATTTACTCTAAAAATCAAATCCTTGCTCCTCATCTTCAGTTAGTTCATTGTTTGCAAGGGGACACATCCTTCACTTAGCTGCTTTCAGGATCTTTGGGAAATTTATTTCATGGCTTTTGGAAATCCCAAGAGGCTGTATAAAACATCTTTCTCTTGTGCCCACACCTCCAGCCATTCGCATGCTCACACAGTCACTGAGAGATGGCATGTATATAAGGAGATAATAGGTAGAGAGAGATGAGATAATCCAAAAAGAAAGTCCTTCCTCTGGGATACAATAGACAAAACTTCATTGTAAAGGTTTTGACTTCTTTGGATCTACTTTTCTTGACAGAATAATCTCCTCTCCCATCACAGGGCTATTGATTCAACAACTGAATTATAGAACTCATTTGTTTTTCAGCTCTGTTGAATAAGCTGCTAGATCTAGAAGGAAAACGAAAAAATTCACATTGAAGCCAAGCCTGGGGGTTGGGAGTGAGGTGAAATTCTGTATCACATACCAGGTTAAAAAAGTTTCCAGAAAAAAAAAAAAAAAAGAGTGAAAAGAAAACACAAAAAATAGAAACAAAATAGCCTAGAACAGAAAAAAAACCAAACACCCTCCCACTCTAAAAAAAAGCCTCAGAAAACCCCTAAGAAAAGGAGGTTCCTAGCCTTTACTCCAACCAACAGAAATCTGGTTGAAATGGAAACACCAAGTAATTATTTGCTAAGGAAACCAAATTTTCTTCTTAATTACTGTCAAATTTACTACACAAAACTGCTGATATTCAGAGTGTCATTATTTTTTTTTAAAAATATAGCCAAAAATAAATCACCTAGACTTTGAAATAACATAACAGAGCTGCAGTCTAAACATAAACAGGGCTACTGAATTGGTTTGGTCTTTGGGGTCTGATAGTATCTCTAAAACAAGGAGAAAAAAAGCAGAGAAATGCTGGTAATGAAGTATCTATACCCTTAACTCTAAAAGACATTATACAAGAGTGCTCAAGAAGTATTGGCAAGTACTTACAAAGCTAAAGGAAAAGTTTAGAAAAGGCATGACAGTTTAGAAAGATCACTTATTTACTAGCTGTTAAGACTACAGGATTAATGGCCATGATTGAATCTAGTCTGCAGCTGATCAGAATTGTAATCCAACTCATACACCTCAGAATCATTTCATGTGAAATACCAGGGTTGTAATCAGAATTACTTTAATATACCACTAATATTTTAAAGTATCCCTTTAAATAACAATATAAATTCTCAAAATATTTCACAAAGTTAGTTTCAATATCTCTAAATTCCCTATTTTAGGCTTGTAGCAGGGAGAAAGAAAAAAAAAAGCCTAAAATAAACTAAACCTAAAATAAAAAAATCCCCCACAAGATAAAGCCCTTTTTCAAGGATTTGCCTTTACTTTCCCACTTTCTGAGCAAAACAACATCTGGAAATACACTAAAATATTTATCTTCTTGTTCTTTATAAAAGGAATTCATTGTTTTGCAGAGAAACAATGGACAATAATGTAGCCAACATTTTAGTCATAACTGCATGAGCAATAAGCCAAATATTAGGCAATGGTTCCACCTAGCCTCATTACTTTAGATTAGTTAACAGGATTCTACAAAACATTTGCACCAGCTACCTGGACGTACTCTTAGCTGACACCATTTATAAATGGTTGAGATTCCTAAGCTGAAGTGTAGCAAAAGCAAAGTTCTTCCAGAAGTTGTTTAGTACTAGTGAGCTGGGGAAATAAGGCCCAAAGCACTGCAAACATCAAAGACACTTCACCTCTTTTTGGGACCTACTTGGTTACTTTCAGCTACAACTGAAAAGACCTCGAGTCTGGAACAGATTTTATAAAATGAGCCCAAACCCCTTTCTGTTCCCATTAAAAAGGGAAAACAGCATTTATGGAGCCAGCCATGAGAGAGGCAAAAAAGAAAAATCACCATGGAGACAAGAAAGAGCTTAAAAGCAAGAAAAGTTTTAGATATTTCTTATCTCCCAACACAAGAGAACTAAAAAAATTAAAGCCACAAAGGAGCAGGTTATATCAAACCTTTGTATCTTACACTTTGTTACAGGCTACTGGCAGAACTACTGCACAAAGGGAAGCATTTGGTTCTCTTCACCTTTCACAACAAGGTAGGCAATACGAGTATGAGCAGGTCAAAGATAAACTCATATTTGAGAGATCAGATGGCCTAGTCCCAAAACGACTGACCGACAGGAGAGACTGCCATCACCATCTCAGTAAATACTGAACCATGATATGGCAAAGGAAGCAGAATGACACACGAACTAAACACTCTTTTTGATCTTGTCACCAGTCGTTTCAAAAGTGAGGGGTGAGAGTGAAAACAACGCTACCAGAAGACAGAATTCAAACTGCAACTTTGCTGCTGTTGTGACATGGGCCATGAAGTGTTATCTGCGTACTTGTCATTAAGGAGAATGAGACAATAGCTTTTTTAGCACAAAGCTGACAATTTCAGACCTTAAAGAAAAGTCTTATCTCACCGAGATTTCTCACTTTTTTATTTGGAACAAAAGGAGTTATCACAGTGAGCAAAGCACTTTTCAAGTGATGAGCCAATACCAATACAGTATATGTGAAAAAGTGTGCAGAGGAAATGCATATGTGATTATTCAAATCGATCTCAGTTCAGGAGCAAAAATATGATTACAATGACATTGGAAGATATGGAAGTACTACACAAACAAAAAGAAGGTATGACTTCTACATTTCTGTCTTTTATTTATGGTGACTTTGTTTATGTTTCTAAGAAACTACTGTTTAGACTTTGTCTTTCCTGCAACTCAAAGAGCACTCAGGAAACACCCATCAAGGTGGCCAGAGCCTTTCATACAGTCCTATACACATCTAGACTGAATATTTATATGGAGACCTCTGGAGATCATTTAATCCAACATTCTGTTGTAAGTAGATTATCCAGGGCCTGATCAGGCTGTCAGTTTCCATACATGGAAGGATAACAGCACATAAAGGCTGTCCATATAAATATGGGACAACCTAAGACGAAAAATATCTTGAGTATTGTTTTCATCTGAACAACCTCAAACTCAGATGCAGTTTTGCCTTCTCTCCTTTCTTTCAGAAAGGCAATAAAACATCCCCTTCACCTAGTTTTGCAAGTATTAAATGAAACACCAAATGATGTTCTGTCATACATATAAGAGTCTAATATATAGAATCAAAACTGTTTCCAAAGTTGACAGCAGTATACTCCTTCCTATGAAAATTCATAGACAAAAAATTATTCCATCCTAAAAGAACACAGTCCAGATAAAAAATAAGAAAAATATCACATGTGATTGACTGAAAAAACGTCCAGTATCTAAACAGGTTAAAAATGCCAATGATCAAACCAGGTTAGTTCTAAAGTGAAGCTAACATACTAAAAACTCTGAAGTATCACATTATACTAAGGGAATTCAGCAGATTTGTACATCTGGCTAGTTGATCACACCTGCCTTCTCAGAAACATTTGGTAGAGTTCAGCACTGACATGCATTAAAATGTGTCTACAAACTTATCTTTCATCCAAGTGAACTACACATAAGAGCCTGCACTCATCTAAAAGAATTACATTTTTTACTCAAGTCCCTGACTAATTTTGTTCTCAATGCTGCTAACTTTTCAGTAATCATTTCAGAGATACTAGCAGTATCAGCATTACTACTGAGACAAAGCAACACCATTAATGATTGTTCTGGATAAAGAAAAACTTTGAAGCAAAAATACTGTAGCCAGAGAAGTGCCTGTAAAACAGTATAAATCAGCAGTTTATAAGTTTGAGTGTCTGGCCTTATCTGGCCAAACACAAAAGCATCTGAAAAACAACTCCTCCTGCAAGTCCTTTTACAAGTTTTGACCGTGACATTTCAATGCTGACATGAAGGTTTCATTTCCTAGTTGTCTTCCCTGCTTCCCAACTGAGCTAGTGCATGCTGCTATGAAATTTGCAATGAACACATTCCTACTCAGACACCACTCATCTAAAGGGTCTTCAGTGGAGGTTTTCTTAAGACACACCAGAAGCCAGCCAATGCAGCAGCAGGATTGGTGCTTATACTGGCTTCAGATACTTTGGAATCAACAGACAACCCTTTGAGGGACAAAGAAAAGGATCTTAAAAATTAAATGGAGGAGTTCTTCAGACCTAAAACCCAGGAAGTTTCTTCTGCCTTCACTGATAACCTAGCAACCAGCAATCCAGCATGAATTGATTTTACTTGATCTCAAAGTAACAACAGGGAAAGTAATCTTTTACTCTCCATGGGAAGTTACCAAGCAATTTCTGCCCCTCCATTCATCGGGACATGCATGTCAATATCTGGTTTTGTCCTTATTTCCACTGGGCAGTACTGCTTCATCAACTGTCCCGCTCTCCCAGGTGAAATTTCAAACTGCTTGTCAGCAGAGCAGAAGAATGATCACCTTGGAAAATGATGGATGATGATGATCCCAAAAAGCACACAGACCTATGCCAGGAGCTTAATCAGTCCCTGAACTACCTGGAACTTCTCCAATTAATTATGCAGTATGTAAACAGAATTGGTAATCACACTAGCTTGTTTCAAAAAGGAAAATATTAGGAAGCTTTAACTGCAACACACTGCCTAGAAGGCAATTTGTTCAAAATACATTCAGTGTTCTTGACACTGGCACCTCCTGCTTTTGAGGGTTGCACTCAACACCTAGGTACAGCTTTCCAAGCTGAACTGAAGTGGAAGAAGTTGCCAGGGAAAAAGCTGAAGACACCATGTGGACAAATTAATCCCTTTCAAAACTTCTTGAATATGAATGAACACTTGCTGTTAAGAAAAAAGGCTTGCACACAATCAAATCTATCAGGAGTCCTCTGAGCAAGTGGAATTAAACATTATAAACTAGCATCGTCTTAGGTTATATCAAGTGCAAAAGGAAAGCCATCAACCTAATCTAGAACAGTCATGGTCCAGAAGGTACAAGGGAAAAGAAGACATTTACAGTATTCTGAGTAGGATAGTTTGATTTCCCACTTCTGACTCAGTCATAGTCTTTATCAAAAAAGTATATTTTTACTTCACAAAATACAAGCTTTTGGTAAATTCAATGCAAAAAATAATCATCCCCTTTCTGAACCATAGGTAGCAAGAAATTCTTCTGATTTAACAGGCACATCTTTGTCAAGGAAAAGCCACAGAAAAATTTCCACTTTTAAACATGTAAATACTATAGAAACTACTAAAAGAACAGTTAATCATTGCAAAGGACAGCCAAGTAAGAGAAAGCCAGAAAAAGTGCTACAAAGCAGTTGTTTTCCAAGATTCGAAATTCCAACAAAGATCCAAAATTCATACAATACATTGCCTCTTCACAACTGCGGCAACCACTCTGAATGCCAGCTTGTTTTGTACTAACAACTGCATGCCTCCAAACTGGATTTTATTTTCATGTGATTCTGAAGCTAAACTCCAGGGTGTCACTTCAGAAAAACAGAGCTGTTCAGGAAAGAATAATCTAGACTAAGTTTGTATTTTAGATAAAGTTTAACTTAAAATAGCTCTCCAGTTTTATTCTGAAAAAAAAAAAAAGTCAAAATTTCAGAGCGTACATTAGCAAGTGAATACTCAATTGCAGACACTAGAATAGCGATATATTGTTCTATTAGCGTCTCACTACCAGAACACCTCCTGTGCAAATAAGCTGGTTTTGCCTAGGTAAGACAGAGCAAGAGGGGAAGGCAGGGAAAGGAGGAAGGAGAGGAGGAATCTGTGTAACCACTTGGAAGATTAAAACCAAAGGCAGGTCACAGGAGGTGATCAGTTCCCCTCTACTCAGCACAGGTGAGGCCACACATGGAGTGCTGGGCCCAGGTCTGGGCTCCCCAGGAACAGAGACATGGACATATGAGGGAGTGTCCCAAAGAAGGTCCATGAAGATAAATATGTGCTGAATCAAATAAAAAAGGCAAGGTCACCAACTCAAAAATACCCTGGCCCCAGATTCCCAAGAATTCTGATAGGAGGACTCAGAGAAGAAGGAAAATATTGTAAACATTGCATTAAACTTTATGTGAGGCATATTTGACTAATAGTTTTAATAATCAAGACTGAGAGAATGTTTTTCCATAGACAAATGTTGAGATTGTTAAAAAAATGAAAAGAAAAAAAAAAGAAAACACCAAACCGATGATTTTTCTTTCCCTTGTACTGTAATGGATACATTAGCCAAAAACATTCATCTCCCAGCACATTTATGCACACATTTAATTTTTTGGTAAAAAATCTTGTACACATGCCCATAATTAATTTTCTGTTCTCTGTCTTTAAAATTTATTATGGAAAGTTGCAAGTATAACCAGATCTGTTGCAATAATTCAAAATCAAGATAATTAAACAAGCCTAGAAAGGTCAGTACTACTACTTCAGATTCAAAAACTAGCTTGCAGCTATACCACCTACACAAAGTTTCTAATTTAAGAACAGGAATTAAATAGCCTAAAGATCTGGAAATATCGCACTAGTTGAGTACCAGAACTCTCAAACACAACTTAAGGAGTCACATCTGACACTTGCTCTTTAACTTACTCCTAGCTGTCTGTGTTGTGGAAGGGCTCTCATATTCCCAGATGCATCTCAAACACTGACCCCTTTCCCACCCACTCTTCTCCCCACACTTCTGACACAGCAGGTAAGTATTTTATGGTTACATGAAGCTTAGCACAGGCCACATGAAGGTTGTCTTCAGAGGTTTTTAGGACTGACAGCACAGCGCAAATGATCTACACTTCTGATGAGATCCCTTTTCTCAGCAAAGAGTTGCTCCGTTCAGTTGGCTCATACCTGATTACTGGCGGCCATTATCAAGGTTCCCGTGGGCGCAGATTGGGGTTTACCACTTGGCATAGGCAATGCGGGTGGTAAACTGGCCATAAGCTGAGTCGGTGCTTGAAGACTGAACTGGTAAACATTAGGAGCTGTGCAAGGTGGTGTATCTGATTCCTTTTGGCAGAGAAAAAGGGGAAAAGAAAAGCAACTTTACAGAAAGTACAGTATATACAGACTATGCATGTGAAAATGCACCCAAATATCAACTCATGTGAATACTTTAAAATGTAATTATTTTTTTCAACAGTAAAAAAATAAAATACAAGCCAGCACTATGTTTATTTTACACATCTAGCAAAAATTTAATTGAACCTACATTAAGAAGACAATATCTACAGGTCTACAGCAATCAGAGGTCAGTTCCAGTCAGCACCATCTAAAGCCAAAGTCGTATCTCTACCAAATGCAAATTAAAAGATGGGAACTAAGGCTAGGAAAAAACAGAACAAGAACAGCAACACTGTAAGCTATAGAAGGGCTAGAATTTTTGGTGTCATGGCAGTTCAGTCCTCCGAACAGTGTTCTGGATTGTACTTCTCTCTACAGCAAAGTTACTCACTATAATTGTTACAGCCTTCTCCCATTCTATCCAGCAACAGCCAAGTTAGGGCTCCACCTACCAAGAAACAAGGAGATGGTCTGCCAGTCAAGACTCACGTATGTGCACCAGTCACGCACTCCACTGCTCGTGAGGAGTAACGTTCCCCTCATTTTCCATCTGAAATTTGACTGATAATTCTTCAGGGGAAGCAAGATGGATGCAGGATTACAGAAAAGATACTGTAATGGAACTGGTATCACTGAATACTATTCCTCCTGCTTCCAGCCTGATCACCAGCAGTTTCAGAGGCACCATAATCAGACATACTGGTGATGTTAAAATACTGTGCGCCTGGAGCACTTAACAGATAACAAGCAAGGAGGCAAGCACAGATTTAGGGGTTTATAGGAATTACTGAAGCCTGCAAACACCCCACTGCCTCAGGCCTTAGATGACCAATTATTTCCTAAGTTGAGGAAGTTGGAAAGCAAGATACAGCCTTTTGAAACAACTCTGAACACAGACTTTGCAAAACTTATTTTTTACCTGTAACATAATGGCAAAAGCAGTTTTCCCTACATTTTACTGCTGATTTTTACCACATTCTTAATTCCAAAGCATTCTGAATTTAAAATCAATGGAAAGACCTATTCTGTATCCCAAACCACTAGTGGTTTTTTTCTGTTTCCAGTTGTCTGGCTCAAAGTATAGGAAGAGATGGTACTTGGCCAACTAGTAGTTTAGGGGTTACCATATTAAGAGACATTATTGTCTCAGGTCATCACAGATCTTTACTATTAAAGTAATTACTGAAATATGCTATTGCTCTTTCTCTAAAGATTAATGGTGAGGAAGCAAAGACTCTTCACTAATTTAAACAGCACCACTACTTGCCCTCACATGGTCTTGTTTTTTAAATTAGATTCTTCAGTTAGAGAATAATAGGCTGTTCAAGAACAGAAACAGGAAAATATTTTAAAGCTTTTCTTGAGAAAGGAGAAAGTAATTTAAGAGAGACAGACAGTTGTGATCACTGAGTAGCCTAAGTAATGAACTATTACAAAGCAAAACCTGCACCCCAGCCGAAATGAATACTCACAGTACAAACAGTTCTCAATAAAACTCAACTGTTGGAACAATCATTTTTTTACTGGTCCATACAAAGTTGTGCTTACTAAAAAATAGGTTCTAGAAAGAAAGGAGCTGCTCTTCTACTGTTCAACTAGTAGTGAAAGTTACAGTAGGCCCTTGTGAAGCAGTTTCAGATAACTTCATTATGACTTCACTAGAGACAAATCATACTAGTAACAAGAATCTGTGGAGAAAATTAAGTCTTATTTATGAGATCAGATGTTCACTCTGTTTAATAAATATGTTCATCATAGTGGCAAATTATATGCTGTAGCACTGACCAAAAACTTAAGCTTGGTTATTTGCACATGCCTGGATTAGATGGCATTTTTCTCCTTTGTCCAATCCTACAATATCAGCTGTGGGAACACGCTAAGATCTCTACAGCAATGAAGTTTCTTTGGATACTGCTGGTCATGGAATTATTAAAAAGCGGAATAAATAGTGAAATGGTAGTCATGTTTGAATAGACAAGTTCTAAGCATGCTCACAAGTAACTAGGAGCTAGCAGACAAGAAAGGCATCTTACTATCTATCCAAACCAATGTATTATCTTCTGCAACGCAACCTTCACAAACCTGACCAAAGAGCAATTTTAGTGTCTCCACTCCAAGAATTCTGTGTCTTCCACTTAAATACAATTACACCCGTGAAGATTCACATACCAAACCCAGATGTGGGGCACTTCTCATTGACGAGATTTCTAAGGGGTTTTTGTGCAACAAAAAGTTATCCCCACTTGAGAAGCAACAGTAGATAGAAGGAAGTCACATCATTTAATTGAAACTAGATGCATTTCACCACAAGGAAGCTTGTGTTGCTTTAGTTTAATTTTGTAATAGCTATGTTCTTCTGCCTCAGTGTTATTTACTGATACACATCTCATGCAAGCAGACAGTATCTCTCTCCTGAGGCGATCTTGGACTGCTAATAGGATAAATGTATGGAGTTGATATCCTAACTTCTCAACAGCATCTAAATCCTTTTGTGAAGAGCAGCATCACCCTTCTTAATTGAACTGAAAGGTTAACCTCAGTGATCAGAAAATGGAGCCCAATGTGAACAAATCTGATTTTCCACAAGCACTGCCTACACTGAGGGATTAAGTCTTTCTTGGTCTTCTGGACCAGACTCTGAAGCATAACATGCAAATTTGAAGCACTGCTGAAGTTCAGAGAATGTAAAAGTAAATACATACAGTTAATGCTCTCGACACTAGGTACATGTCTGGAAGAGAAAAGCTCTGACCATTACTCAGGTAAGAGCTACAGAGGTCACATTATAAAAAGATAAATGTAAAATAAAGGGGTAAGACCTTTCAATTGATTTTAGCAAATACTCTAGGGATAAAGCTACAATGACTGCATTAAGAGCCATGATAAGTTCCTGATCTCTTGAATGGTACTACTCTGCCTATTATTCAAAGTATCTCATCCTGCAAAGAAAACATCTTCTAAAGAGATGCAGATACAGGTTTATCCTACTGGGAAATTTCCATTTTAAAACATACTTTGTAAACTAGTTTCAACTTCCTGAGTAAGAACTTAGTACCTAGAAGGATTAGTACCTAGAAAGATTCTAATATTCATTGCTATGATTACTGAGGACTCTTCAATTTACTTTAATGTTGGAAAGAAAAAGTATGGAAGAGACCGAGACACCTCAGGTGTTACTGATCATAGTAATGCATCTGGATAGACAGAGTGAAACACTGCAGTCATACGAAAGATGAACAGTCTTGTAATCCAGACATCTCTTTCTGACACAGGAAGAGAGCAAAAACATCCTTTTCTGTTCTGCAAAGACAGAATGCATCTCCCATTGTAAAACACCCCAGGATCTCATCAGTAAGGGAGTATTTACTTGCCAAAAGCTCTTTACTAACTAGGTCAGGCCATAAAAGCTTATTTCAATTCCTTTAATACCTCAAGGCTTAAGATACAAGGCAAAATGTATTAGTACATTCATCCAACAAGACAATAGTTCAGTTTCCATGAATTTCATGTGCCAATTATACTCATAAGCTTGCCATACATGAGCCTAAATGTATGATGAAGAAGTTGTGCCTCCTGCTTTATTCCCTGATGTAGTCATGAAACTTCTCAACTAACAATAGCTACCATTTTAGAGCTTTTAATTTCCAAGGCAGTATGTTTTTTTTAGAAGCTGGAATGACCTAAGATTAACTCATGATCCCAATCTGTTTAAGTTTTGGCCCAGTGGTAAAAGAGAGTCTAACTGTCCTAGAAGTCAGTATTCAGAAATAAAAACTTATAACAATAGATGCAAGTTTCTTGTTAATGTGATAGAGTTTTTATGCTCCTCTTTCCAAGAACAAACTCCAGAGGTCTTGGCAAAAAGATTCTTATTGTTTCCATTCTCAAAACTTCTTCCACTAATTAAGCAATATTTTTTCTCTTTTCCATAACATTCACAAGCTGTAAGCTGCGAGAGAACAATGACCACGTCAATAAAAATTGTGTTCCATCTCTGAAAGTAAAGAACTGAAAACTGTGAGAAAAGTGGTGTTTATAGTTAACACTTTACACTACACAGGTTTTTTCATATTCTTCTCTCCTTTCTTGCAATTACAGCGATAACTGCTCCCAGGCTTACTCCTTTTGGCTCTTTTGTCATTCTGCCCTTCTCCACTACACCTGCATTACCATCTGACATGATTATAAGTGAATTCACAGAGGTGAGTCATGGAAACAGTAACCTTCTTCTTATTACCTTCACCTTCGGAATCAGCTCAGCACACTATTAGGTGAACACCAGCACAGAAAAGCAGGAGCAGCTAATGAATGGAAGCATTAGTAGCAAGTACATTTGACTACTAGACTGGCTTAGTGCAAGTGTAAAACCACACTGCTCTGAACATAAGGCAACACCAGGGGACTTCAGAAATTTCAAAGTCTGGGGCCATGTTGCAGAAGTAGAATTTCAATGCACGCTCTCAATTGAATGATTTTAGCCCCAGTGTACTTAACTCTGCTTGATAAACCACCACGCTCCCAAGGTGATTTTTATGATCACCCCTCAACCTCACCTCGTTTTTAACACATCCTGTGTCATTTCCCTTCTTGGTAGATGGAGCCACAACTTCAACTATGGTGTAAATGAAGTAGAATTGAGATGAACAACATTTCTACTTCTATGGGAGTTAACAAGGTAGACAATTTGAACCATTACAGTTGCACCATTTCCCCTGGCCAGCCTATAAACAATATAAATGTCTTAAGATGAAATTGGTTGATTTTACTGCTTCCCATTGCATATCTTGGTCATCGTGATTACAGAAGGGGAAAAGTGAAAGAAGAGATACAGGATACACAAGTAAACCCAAAAATACGTATCCTCCAAAAGCATTAGTGTTCATTTTACGGAATGACAACTAAAAACGTAATTTAATTAATATCTACCAAGATTAAATACAAGCACAGTACCCCTTCAACCTCACCTCATTATATCCCGCCAGACCTGACTGTAAGCTTATTCCATGTTTTATCAATACTCACAGTATTTCAAGTAAGTCATCTTAAACAAAAAAGATCCCAGAAAGTGTGTCATTTAAAAGTTCCTTTGTTAACCCAATACTTTCATTTCACAGGCTTTCAATTGGTTTTTATTGTTAACAATATAGCAATATTTCAAGTTTGATTTTCAAGTTATGCACTAAGTTAGAGGACTCGTTATGCAAGATGAACATATACCATACTAGATTTGAAATACTGAATTTAGGTTTTCTTCCATCCTAAAATGGCTTAGGTACCCCTGTGGGGTTTGTTCATGGGAGGGAACATTAGGATATGGCAAGATTGCAACTAGCCTTTGGCATCAGAAACTAATCTGAGCTTGACTCCTACAAACTCATGTGCTTCTCTCCTTATTTCAGTGACATCAGAGCAGTAAAATCCCACTTTACTTGCTGACTTACAAATTCCCTCTGTACCCTCTGCTGCTTAGAATAATTTGTTATTAATTAAAATTACTTCAGAATTTTGTATTCAAAACTGTGTCTCCTGCAGCTTTGCAGAAATTTACTTCAAGGGGATATAGATAAAAGACTGCTCAAGCAACTGACACAGAAGAACTGATGGAGAGCATGAGAGTATAAAACAGCACATGGTCAGAGATGTAGGTTAAACACAAAAACAAATGTGGGACTGTATGGCGAAAGAGGAAGATACGCAAAAGAAGCACTTGCAAAAATTTGTTCCCCTCTAGTCCACAGAAACTGATAGTAATCTGCACAGCAACAGTAGACAAAGAGTGGAGTTTTAAACCTTGTGGGGCTCAAACTCTTAAATTCCTCAAATCAAGTGTCAATCAAATCCTTTTCCCCAGTAACATCAGGTTGTCTGCGCCTGTACACTCTGGGTTGCCCTCTGCTTCATGTGGGGACCAGGTGGCTGCAAGTCAGCACTTGCATCTTTCCCTGAAGACTAAACACTAAGAGACCTGCTTTTTAAAGAACTTGCCTCTATTTGTTGAGGAAGGGGAGAAGAGTTAGAGAAAATCTGCAAAATAATGAAGATGATCAACTATCCTTACACATTTGAATTGTTACTTTGGTTAGAATTTGAGACTATTCAGGCATGTACGAGGAAAGGAGAAAATCTGTGTAGCTTTTGCTCTCAGACTAAGAATTTTACTAGGCCACCCCCTTCCGCCCCCTCTCCTTACACATACAATTGCAACTGCAAGTCTACAAATTAATCAGTCATTAAGACAGATTTAACAAGACTACATATTCTGAAGTGTCTGTACCTTTACTGCAGATAAGCACATACTTCACACCTGCAAACTTCATCACTTTCAAAAAAGTGCAACTTTTATCTGGACAAGGTAAATCATATACTCTATCACCTCTCTCTGTGAATATGGAAGTACAACAGCTCCAGCTAACAAGCTGAATTCATGTTTTTGGCTAATAAGAAGGAAGGTGAGGTGGTGACAACTTATTAAGCATGCTGAGTTTAAGTCCTAAGCCACAATTACTGCAAAGCAAGGAAGAGTTCCAAAATCACTGTGGATCTTGTAGGTATTCAGAATAACTGTTAAGAATAATGAGTCTTAGTCTTATCAGTCATATTTATATATTACTCTCCAAATTCAGAGTACTTGAATAGAGTGAAAAGACACATTCACAGAACAGTGAAGGTACTGCTCATCATATTCATTAGCTGATGGGGCAGAACAGTGGGGAGATCAAGCACTGACATTCTGATGAAAGGTTTTTATAAAGCCTGAACTGCAAGGTTACAGCTAAAATTTCAAGAACAGTCTGAAGGAAAATATTCTAAGTGTGAAAAAGTTAAAAAGAGGCAAGGATTGTGTCATTCCCAAAGCTAGACTACAGGGGTACCTTGTTCACTGAAATTTCAACTACCTTGGCATGACTGCATGGTCTTGAGAACTCAGGTCTCATCACCAAATCATGTTGTCATGGAAGCCCACACAACATGATCACCAGAAACACTGAGGTAAGGTGTATGAAATTTGTTAGATCCAAACTTCTAACAGACAACTTGGAGATTCTGAGCTGGCCTGGATATGAGATTATGTATCCTTCAGGTAACAGAAAACAGCTTTTAAAATTTCCTATGAGTCACTACATCTGTTACTGATATACAGCTATCACTGTCACAGAAAATGTTAAGCTTTATTTGGCATAACAGCATCAAAACTTCAGACCATACTTGGCACCAGGAATCAAAACAAACCCAAATGAGACTGCAAAAACATACCCCGGATTATTTTTTACTTGGCAGAGACTGTAGATCAGGCAGTAGCTACTCTGCAGTACGACTCTAGGACTTCACGAATTAATAGAAAGCATTTTTTTCACAATGCTTAAGCAAAAAGAAATCCAGGTCACCAGTCAGAGAGTACAGGTCCAGAACAAAAAAAACCTCCACATTTTCAAGAGGAATTTAGTCACTGCTTAGGTTGTGAGACTGACATCTGCAACTGGCCAGAACAAGGAGAGAGCTGGGGGTGAACACCTCTCATGTCGCCTGGTTTCACATTCTCATAACACTCACCTGAGTATGAAGATGAGATTTTCTAATGTCAGAGGCTTGTTTTCTGTTGTGGAACAGTTTAATTCTTGCTTCCACAGAGTAAACACTCACACACTTTGCACTATCCTTGATGGCAAAGACATTTACAAAGCACCTTTCATTATTCAAATCGACATTTGTTGGATCATAGGGGAACGCACAGTATTTTACAACTTACCTGTTTGCAAGAGTAAGTAAAGAACAGACACTACCTTTTTGTCAGAGCAGCACAGGCTATTTTAAATACCTGCAGAGCAGGAGGCTTCATTGAGAGAAGACTTACACTGGCCAATTTGATAATAAACAGAATCCAGAAGAACATACGAACAGTCTAATATGTTCTAGTGATCAGATTCCTTGTATATATAAGGGTTTTTTCCTCACATGTCCCTCAGTTTGCTCCTTATCACTAATATTTTATTATTGATAAATCCAAGGAAACAAGGCAGGAATTTTAATACTCAGTATTTTGCAAAGAACTACATTAGAAGCACTGCTGAGCAAGTCATGCCTCTGTGTTGACATATATAGTAAGACAGCCCCATAACTGAACAGCTGTCTCACCAGTGGTAACAGTGGTATGAGAAGACAGGTTTGTCCTGCACAAGGTTCTTGATCTGAAATTTACCAGTGCATTTTGTGACCAAGATTTTGCAATTGACTAGGACACTTATGAAAGACAGCACAACTAGAATTTCATTGGCCAGACAGTGCTAGCCTAAGGCATTTTTCTAAATAGCTTTGCTGCCTTGAAAAATCCATAAAAGGATGCTTTTTGTTTAGATTACAATTTGGTCTCATTAGATCCAGTTCTTAGTTTGGGGCTGTTTAGACAGTATCTCAGAAGGGTGTTCTTTTGTTAGCTTGTTAGCTAGTCTTAGATGTGAAAGTTCTTCCTGCATTTCAGGTGGTGTGCTGAGAAAAAGCAAAAAAAAAAAAATCTAAAATACACAGGGAAAGAGAAGGCTGTCCTTGAAGAAGGCATTTCTCTTGTTCTTCAGTGGTATAACAGTTCTCACCTTCAAAAGGTTGCCATCAGTATGGCCCCCAGGGGAAAGCAATAGCAGAAACGCAAAACTCAGGGCAGGAACTAAGTTCCCATATCCCTACACTTCCATTTTTCTGAACATACACAGACTTTGAGAGGCTGACTTCTAAATGTTAGCTCTGGTTTATGCAAATCTGGTCTCCAGAAAAGCCTGATCCTTATTATTGTTCTATTCTGAGATCTGTTCTCCTGCTGCTGGAATGTATCTATAACCACTGCTATATCTAAAGGGCCCTAAGTCCAAGACACCAGAAGCCTTGTCTATTCAGCAGGTGAGCAATATTTATGGATTTTAAGGCAAAACCTGTAATACTGTCAGAACTTCAAGGAAGCAAGTCTCTTTAAAAACCACACAGCATGCTGTATTACACCCAACTGTTGAACTACAGGGCTTACTAAAAATTCTAGGATCCCTATGAGCAATACTGCACTGCTTTGGTAATTCCCGAACACTCAATATATACTGCCAACACTGCTTCCTGGACATGGTGACAAATGCATGCAAGGCCTCAAGACTTATCACTGGTGTACAGTGATGTGATGATTTCAGAATACACCTCCTTCTGGGCTAGAATGGATGGCTAGAGAGGGGCAATATGACCAACTAATGTCACAAGTTACCAATCCTATTTCCTCAGAAAGGTCTGGATTCAGCTGATCACTATTACCAATGAGACTTAAGCAGTAAAGGGAAAAGGAAATGCACTACCTAGTCCCTCTAATTTAACAGCTAGGATCTTGCAGCTGAAAAAGATCAAAAGATATTCTGCAGTCATGCAAAATACACCTCCAGAAACACTGTCTTAATGTAGACTTTGTGCTTCAGGCTAACAGTGTCAGAGAGATGAATATCTTACTATTAAATAAAACCTTAATTACTGGGAAGAGATCAGCAAATTCTCACTCTAGGGTCTCCTTGTCTCCTGCATTTCCTTTAGAGACTGCACCTTGCTTTCAGTTTTCCAGTATCAGAGAAGTTCAGGTGATTTAACTTTAAATAAATACAGAATCCTTCCTGAAGGACAATGCTTCCACAAGATCAGAGGAAACACTACATATAACTATAAAGTGATGAGATGCACTATATTCATATCCTCTCCTTCTGAAGCTGACACCAAATCTCACCACATCATACTTATTTACACTGCATCAGAAGTTCTGGCACAAATACCAAGTTGTCATACATGGTATGACAACCTGGGCATAGCATTATGCCAAATCATGGCATGAATCACCTGACTATAGCAGAATATATAGCAGAATAGGCTTCTCTTCCTCAATCAGGTGTAGGACAGCTCAACCAGAACTTGCCCCTCCTCAATTGTCCAAGGATGAGTAAGATGAATTCTTCACTTATTTGCCAGAAACCTGCCATTCCATTCCAAATTAAGATAATACGCTATCAGTCTATTAAGGACATAATGCCAATGTATGACCAGGCCTTAAATTAGAAACTGTCATGGACATAATGCTTTTTATTTTGCTAAAAATGGTAGCATTTCCTTTTACTTTGTGGATGCCCAAGCAGACTTCAGGTCCATCTTACTGAGAGCTTATTTTTCACTTTTCGTTAACTTGTCTGACACCAGGCAATGAAGCTTCATCTTCAATCAAGCAAAACAGGACTAAGAGGAGTTCATAACCAGTCACCACCCATTATGTTGGGAGTGCACAATATTAAGCCAATATTTGCACTTTCTCATAAAATTTATTACAGCAAAATCTTGCCTCCTGACATACTTAAACCAGGAGTATGGCTAGCAGGATCACTGGCAAGCATCATTCTATTCTTTTTCCCTACGCCAGATGTGCAACTAAAGTATCTGCCATATTTACTGAAGGTGGCGTGAAAAGACAGTTCAACATAAAAAAAAAAAAATCAGTAGTATAAAATAATTACAGAAAGTAAATAGAACATATAAAGGCGGTGCTTGTCCCTCAAAAGTTATTAAAATTTTATTAAATACAATTCCCAACTTTTAATTTCGTATTCGACTAGTTTTTGAAAGCAGTCAAGAAACAGGTATTTGGACTTCTCTTTGCGTCATCCAGTTATTCACTATTGTAGTTGACTCCATATTATATCCTGTTCCATCGACATCTCTATGCTCCTACAGATTTGCAATGAGCACATCACACCTTGCAATGCTGTGCTTTATAATCTGCACTGCCCAATTCTGCAATGATTTAACTTCATACTGAAAACAACTCACCTTACAGAATCTTAAGAGTCTGGGAACATACCTCAAGAGACTGCAGCCTCCTCTTCCAGGAAGTTACAATAAAGCCCAGCAATTACTTTCAAATAAGGAAGCTGACAACAAGACTTTACGTGAGTGCTCTGTTACCATTAAAACATGAACTGACTGCTTGGCTGAAAATAGTACGGAATGTTATTCACCTTCACAGCACAATATGATGTTCATGTTCAATTCTGGGTGTGGGGAAAAAGGATCAGAATTTGACAGTGGAAGATTCTGCATAATAGGAGGATTTATGAAGACATATTTCTACTCTTCTACTTAATTAGCTACTGTTAAATTGGGTTGTTATATTTCATTACATCTAATTACTACCACAAAGGGTACCAAAGATTTAGGATGGAATTAAGGCCCATTTAATTTAATGAAAAAAAAAACTTGATTTCAGTAATTTTTCTGAGCAGGGGACATTATTGATTTGCTGCAGCAGCCTAGGGATAGTATCCCATTAAGTGCTGTTGTGTCAATTGAGGCTTTGAGACACGTGATAAACTCTGCTTCTTATTAGTTTAACCCATTAAAAGAAAAAGCTTACAATGTCACTGCCGGAGAGTGATGATACAGAAGACGCAGATGAGCCAGAGGATAACTGTTGTGTGCTGCCCAATGACAAAGCCAAGTGTTGATTGTAAGATGGTTCAGAGTCCCTGTTCTGTTGCTGTTCTCCATTGCAGAGAGCTATCTGGTCTCTTATTTTCAACCTATTATCTGTTAAGAGAAAACATAAGTATCATTTAAGAGCACAGAATACAAACATATGGGCCTTGAGGTCTAAGAAGAGCTGCAGTTTAACAAGCTAATTGAAAAACAGGCTCAGAGAAAGCTAGCCTTGGGATAGAAAGTTACAAGTTCCTTTTATTTTTTCCTACACATCTGAATGACTAATTTCAAGACATGAGTATTTTGATTACATCAAATTCAAGAAAAAAATTTAAGTTGGTTTCCTGCTATACCTACCAAGTTCAGGTGATAAATTAATTTTGCTCCCCCACTTCTTTTTAATCCAGGCCCTGTAGTCAATCACTTCTTGGGTCACTTTGATGATTCTACCTAATGTGCTAAAAAAATTTTTCAATTAAGTATTAAACAAAGACTGTTGGTTACATATTTGCAAGCATTTTAACAAGCAACCAAATTATGCTAAAAGTCAGTTTAAGACACCCCTAAGCAAAGAATCCTCTTGAATTTTCATGGGTTTAGCGCACCATTTAATCCACTGAAGCACCACAGTTTTTATTTTAGTACATTATTTTTCTTCTACCATTCCAACATGCAAGCACTGACACAAAGGTAAGACTTTTATTCTGTATTTCTAAATGGAATGCATCTTAATTATCAAGAATGTACATGCTGATACCAGTGCATTTGATAAAAGCAATTTATGGTTCTTGCATTTCTCCATACAGAAAGTTTTTCCACAGAATCTGGATTACAACAGGTATGGGATGCGTAGAAGACACTAATATCCCAGCGCTGCAGCTGACTGACTGGAGACAGACACCTTCACTAATCCTTGCTTACAGATTTGCAAGACCACTTAAAAGGTGTTAAGACCCCCACAATTATAAGGAAGTACAATGGACCATGAAGTAGTGGAAACAAGACACAGACTGGCTGCAAAACTGGAATAGGTTAGAATTTTTAAAAATTCATAACAGTAAGAGGCTCAGAGAAAACACTTACCTGGTCCTGCTGAACAGTGACCAGTTATCAAAGTAATGTTTTTCCAACATTCCCCTATTTGAATTGTACTACTTGAGCAGGAATTGTCTTGTTTGAGAGCTGAATTTTCAAGCTTTCCTTTCATTAGAGACTAGTGGCTGAAACACTGGCTATAAACTCCATGCTCAAGATAGACAAAGAAATTACTATTGTACAAAAATGTGCTGTGAAAAGTTACAACTTTGGAGCACGTAATGTTATTTTAGTTTTGAAAATCTCCAATGGTTTATTTTGTATTTCACATCATAAAGGTACATTGTACCTGTAATGGAATTATCTTTTGGTTTAAGCGTATAATGGAAAGGTAGAACATACAAAGCCTTAATGTAGTCAGACTACCTTTATTAGGTTGCCTCATAGTAACGCTTAAAAAAGTATCACTAATTCTCCTACTGTCATAAGAATTACTATTTCATGCAAGACCAAATACCACATGTTCCATTAGCCTTCCATTTTTTTAAAGACACGTCACTGCTAGTACTAAAAAAGTCAGTTCGTTTTAAGTAAACATTGAACCTAAAAACATCATTTCAGTTAAAAGTCAAATAGCTGCAGTTGGGCCACCAGGACAGAATGCATGTTACCCACCATTCTACTTATGTAAGGTAGATAAAATGATGTGTGACGTAAAACAAAATCATGACTTTTACATGAGGAATTAGAGGTATGACTGTCATTACTCAGCAGTTAAAGATCTGGGTTATAATAGGTAATTCTTTGGGAACCACAGTTCAATAGCTAAGGAGAGCACACTAAGAAAAGAGCAAATAAAACAGAGCACTGCATTTTGTAAATGTATATTCCCATAATGTAACAGCATTTGAGATCCTCAATGCAGTTCTGGTTTCTCAGTATCAAAAAGGAAGTTGAGCAAGAGGAGACAGAATGAAGACAAGGGATGACCCAAAATGCACAGAACCAGCTATGGTCCTAAAGCTGCAGTTCCCAAGATACCAATGCCAGTATGGGACTCAAACATACACCTGCTGGGCCTCTTCAGCACCAGAACAGGGAAGGAAATCTTGCATTTAAAAAGTTACTTCTAAGAATGCCTTCAGAAAGAGTTGAGCTAGAAAATGAACACAAACTGAATAATACAAGCCCTTATAGATGAGTTTGTCAAGACTGAAGCTTCTGGGAGTACTTTCCCAGAAGCAAATCAAAGCCTGAAGCTTCTTGCAGCACTTTACCAGAAGCAAAAATCAAGAGTCATGACTTCATGTATCAGGAGGAAAATGAACAGTACAGGTTGGTATTTTTATCAGACCCAGTGACTGATATACCAAAAATGTCTGCTATCAAATAGGTGTAATGGATGAAACTACTGCCACACCAACAATTGTGGCAGAATTGCACATACAGAACTAGGGAGTATGTTCTCTCACCAGTTCCTTTCAAAAAGCAGAGAGATCAAATCCCTAAACTCTCATTTTTGGTAGAAAAAAGAAAATGCATTAAGTTATAAGGTCAAAGGCAGATGCATGCTACGTTACTTGTACAGAAAAATTAAAAACATTAATTATGACACATCAGAAACTGAAGTGACTGAGGCTATACTGCCATATACTTAATGCAGAAGCAAAGAAAGAGGAAGCAAGTATGATCAAAGTAGTTACTGATCTCAAAGAATACCATTTCCTATGTATGAGATTCAGGTATATCCATAGGTTCAACGAATAATTTCTTAAAGTAAGCATTTAAAACTTATGCTTAGATCTGTTTTCAACACTGAAAATGCTTGGGAACAAGAAAACCTACTAATCTACCCTGCCTTTACTATGAGAAAACATCACACTTTCGTGGGGTTTTTATTTGACTAAGGCAAGAATTTCTACAGATGTATAAGACACAATTCTTCAAAGATGCATGTTTGGAAGACATAGAAAAATTAGACTGCACTCAAAGGAAACATGCCCCTTTAAGGTTTTTGCCTTAATATTACCCTATAGCAAACCCAGGAATAAGCTAGTTACGTAACTAGTTTATTTTATAATAAGAACTCAGAAGTTCCTCTTTTTACACTGCAAGATCTTGGTTCACAGGGATGCTCTCTAGCTGTCATTACAGCACAACTACTATGCAAATCAATCCTAAGATCGCTTTTAAAAGGTTCAGATTGATAACATCAGATTCAGTAAAATCAAATATGTAAAGCTCCAGCCAAGCTCCATGTGAACAAGTGAGCAGCAGAGCACAAAAAAAGACCAAGTCTGTTCTGAAAGAACAGTCAAAATAACTGAAATATCCCCTAGTTATTAAAAGTGCAATATAATCTAAAAGTACACTAAGGAGTACCTGAGAAGAATCTGCTTGAGCATGAAGATTAAAAAACATACCCTCAAACCTTTACCCTGACAAATACCCTGCACAGGAAAAGCTGGTATTGCTGATACCTTCTAAGAGAAAGCATGCATTCTAGTGACAGCCACCACCATTCAAGATGTGAAGCAAATGAAGAACTGTTTCAGATAGCACATTTCTCCTCTGTGTCAGCAGATCTAGCAGGCAAATTTAACACTCCTTTTGACAGTTCCCAGGGTTCCCAGGACTATTTCAGCCAACCAGTGGCAACCCAACCCTTACAAACACTTGTCAGCTATTAGATCAGTTGAACTGTATGCTAAAAAGAAACCACACAACTTTCCAAGCAGAGAGATGGAAAGATCACTTTCTATATGATTCAGACTATAGTTGTTTAGAAGACTATCACCTGTGAATGGTAACTCCAAACATGCAGTAGCAAACCGTGCCAAGGCTTTCTAAAACTCTGGCCTGTTTGCATAGCAGTGCATTTTCCTCATCCACCTGCACAAGTCTGGCACCAATACAGAAGGCTTCCAAAGCCTTACTTATACTTAAGGGAACATAACAGCAGAACCAAGTCAACAATTCTTATTTCATATGACCTCTTCTGCTTTCCAAATGTGACTACACAGCTGTTTAGAGACGCAGTCTGAGCACACGCTCATACCTGAACTATGCGACAGACCAGTGTGACAGCCAACATCCTGATCTGCAGAACATACATATTAACCTAAGGATGCACCTTTGTCACATCCAGACTAGCATAATTCATGGCTGTGAAATGGCACAATACCACTGTCTCCCTCTTGACCCAAATATGAACTTTCTGCTTCTCTTGCTTCTGACCTGCCCATCATCAGTCACACGCTGGACCAACTTCTGCATGTGACAGAAGTGTTGAGATTTGTTTTCAGCCAGACCAGAGAGTCTATCTGACTCACCTTCTGACTACAGGATTGATAGATCTGATCCAAGGCAATATTCAGATTGAGAGGAAAGGAAAAGCACAGCTGACAGGAGACAGTCCACAGATAGTTAGGCTAGACAAGGTATAATGTGAAATTACACCTTAATATAGAGGTCACAAATGGGATGGTAACAGATAGTCCACTGTTTCAAAGTAAATGAATAAGCAAGAGCATGTTGCCAAATATCTGCTAAGGTTTCTTGTGGTTTATCGAGAAACAGAATAAAACTGGAAAAATGGTCGGACTCAAAACTTGTGTGTTCAAAGAAAGGCATCAAAGCTGACAAAGGGACTGGAGCAAAAGTCTTCAGAGGAGTGGCTGAGAGAACTGAGATTTAGCCTGGAGAAGAGGAGGCTCAGGGTGGACCTTATTAATCTCTACCACTACCTGAAAAGGGGTTGTAGCCAGGTGGGGGGTCAGTCTCTTCTCCCAGGTAACAAGTAAAAGGACAAGAGGAAATGGCCTCAAGCTGCACCAGAGGAGGTTTAGACTGCATATTAGGAAAAATTTCATCACTAAAGGGATTGTCAAGCACTGGAACAGGTTGTCCAGAGAAGTGATAGAGTTACCATCCCTGGATGCATTTAAAAGCCTTGCATATGTTGCACTGGGGGACATGGTTTAGTAATGAACATGGTGGTGGCTGGGTTAATGGCTGAACCCGATGATCTTAGAGGTCTTTTCCAATCTAAATGATTCTATGAAAATACCACTCCTCAGACTAAAGACGTTAGCACACTTAAGATGCCGCGCTCTTCTTCCCTAGAGACAGGCAATGGGCAAAGACCATAATACGTGCCTTGACCAGCTTTAGCAACACCAATCCTTAAGCATAAGATATCCTGTCCTTAACTGTATTTTAAAGCTGGATTCATGTCTCTGTGACCCTAAATATTAAGAAATCAATCGTGATTTTCAATCACCCTGGCTCAAGTCAGAACACCAAAGTTTATTTGGCATACAAGTTATACAGCTTCAAAATGGATCAGTCACCTAATTTTCCTACTAGGAACCTCCTTCTTCCAAGATGACAGGAAGCTGTTTGCTCTCATAAAATCAACCAAACTGTATGTCAAACTCTCCTGAGCTGTTCTTGAAAGGGGGTCAGGTTGGTGAGATTGACTGGGGACAAATTAGTGTTAAGATAATATCTGTAGCTGTAAGAATTATCTTCAGGACCCAGCTGATTACTGTTTCCACTCAGAAGAAGGCTTTTCCATGACACAAGGTAGCTTTCAACCCCCATTACAGTTCAGATGCTGTATTTGGAAGGTTGAATGAAGATGGTGGTAAGAGTGATTTGAACCTATAACCTATTATTCTGTAGGACTTGTTACTACAGAACATGGAAAAGGGCCTGTGCCGAAGGACTAAAAGCTGACTCTTTTTTTTTCCCCACAGGGATTATCAGGAGCAGTTTGCTATAAAGCCTTAAATTAACTCAGATATTTGGTCATTTGAGTTGGACTGACCCTGGAAAAGAGCAGTAACAGTCAAGAAAGATTTGAAATCTACTGAGACCATCATCTACACAATTGAATGCTGTACACAGAAACCTTCTGTGGGAAGAGCTGTTAGGAACTCAAACCCACCACACAGTTTAAAAACAAACCATTCCACTTAGGGAAAAGCTACCCCCAATTAGGACAAAACTGAATAGTCAAGTGAGCCTGGGCAGTTCAGCCTCCTGCAACTTTTATGCTTTCAAGTACTCCTCTTTTAGTCTCAATCCTTCTGCTAGATTATCATGTCGCTGGTTTTAAAGGGAACACATTGTTTATAGTTATGTTATAATTCAACCTACCATTAACAAGGTCAGAAACAAGTTTAGAAATGTATCAGGACAAAGGGCTTCTGGGAAGGCTAGGCTTTAGGTCAAGCCCACCAGAAAAGTCATCTTCATACAGAGCATAGAACACTCTGCCTTACAGGTGGAAGAGGGATCTGAAACACACCTGGATTATCCAAGCACATCAGGTTGAAGTAAGAACCTCAGTTCCAAACATGGACTGTTGAAATTCTGCAACAAACTTGTTACCAAACAGCTCATCATCCACCTACAGGTCCTCTGACACTGAAAAAACTGGTGTTGAGGGAGCTAATTGCATATAGAACTTTGTTGAATGCTCTTCCTCTTGTGACACCCCTGACAGAATGTCAAGCCACTGCCATGATGGGTTCTGAAATTCAGACATCACTGGCACAGACAGTACAGAACTTGCAGACAGGTCAGACACATGACACCTGAACACTGCTGCTTGGGACTGCCCCACAGGTTTGAAGTTTTGACAAAATCCAAACGTTTTGCCAAAACTAGTAAGAAGTGCAAGTCCATGTGAAGTGCACATACTAATGATACCTGAGGCTTCCATTAAATGCATTAAAATATACTTTTTGATGTCTGTAATAATTACAGATACCTCACAAGAGAATAACTATATCCTTCAGAGAAACAGAGAGAAGTTAATGGAAGCCAGGATCCAAGACACAAGCAAAACTTCAAGAACCCCTAAGTTGTTTTATACCTAGGTAAAAACAGTTTCATTCAGCAACAAGAATTGCCAGCCAATACACATTTAACAGATAGACCTTTATCTTAAAACAGCAGTCAAATGTCAGTAACACTTTGTACCACTCCACCTGTACCTCCATCACAGTGCAATCTCAACTTTCCTGAATTTAATACCACTGAAAACCTAGAGGATTCACAGGCACTAATAAAGTACTGTCAGTTTTAAATCCTCCATCCACTTTGATGCAAACTTACTACAGGAAAACTATTTCACCTTCCCATGACATTAATGCTGGAAGTTTACATCACAACTAGAGTTTGTAGTTGTATCAAGATCATTTACATGACTTTTTACAGCCACCCCTCCCTCAGATGAGCTGGGCAGCACAAAGCCATTGGGATTCTAGGGAAGTCTCAGGGAAGACACATCCTCTGATCTTGCCCAAATTCATACTGAGGGTTAGAATAAAACATGCTAGAGCAGATACATGAATGGAAACAGAAAAAGAAGGCATGGCAGCCATGTTTTTTCTCCTTCCGCTTTCAAAAAATTGCAAAGGTGAATGCTGAAAAAGTACCAGTTGTACAGTATTTCTATGAAAAACACTAAGAACTGCATTAAAAATGGCATGTCTACAAGTATGCTACTTTTAATGGCAGTCCTGACATTACAGTCAAACTGAACTGATTCTTTTAATATTTTTATATAGCACTTTTAATTCTTAAATACATATCAGGTCTTTTAAAACAGCTTTTGAGGGCACATATTAAAGAACTAGGGAAACTCTTAGCCTTACTGTCTAGTTTTCTGTTTAAACAAGCAATTTGATCACACACATTTCTTTCTGCCATATTACAGACATACATCATACCAAACACGAAACCAAGAAGCCTTCCTTTGAAATACTTTCAGCAGTATGTTTGAGGAAAGACCAATTATCTTCTGGCTCCCTTTCACAATAACAGAATCTCACATTGGACTCATCCTGGGTTTTATCATACTCTCTTCATTTCAATGTTGCACATTGAGGCATTGCACTCTCATATCCCTGGGCAGCTTAAATTTCTGTGCAGATTTCAATACAGCCACATTTAAATAAAAAAATAACAATATTCTGTTTATTGATCTAGACCCAAACGTTCTTAACTGATTACACAAATGGATATTTAAAAAGTGAACTAATTACCTCTCAGCATCTCTGTTTGGATATGATCTTGCAAGTGGTGATACTGCATGGCTAAGAACAATGTAGGCATAATCAAAAACTTGTTTCACTTGCATGGCACCGTAAGAACTTCTGCCAACGTCGTTTCCTGAAATAATGTGACAGTCATCAGATAATCTTTTTTTAATATCAGTAACCAAAAAAATTATTCATACTTAAAGCTCAGAAACTTTAACAATATAGGCTTAACTCTGTTCAAACTGGTTATCCCATCATACTCACATCAGGAACAACTAAGTGTGCCTATCTCAATAAAAAGTTAACTTTGGGAATGACATTTAACATTATGCATTCAATTTACAACTTTTAAAATAATCGTGTACCAGCACCTGAAAGGAACAGAGGACAGAGATCAGCTTAAAGCTCTTATAGCTGTCTGTCAGCCTACCAAGCTTAAAGCATCATGTCTCACTTACCAGTAGAGTTTCTGCAGGCTTAAATTCAGCTTAAAATGACACTTGTACAACCACGTTATCTTCATTGGGTCAGATATATGGACATCAACCTCTACTTAACCTTATCAAAACTAGACATTAATAAACCAGCTCACACATACTAAATAACTTCACAGGATAAACCAATTTGAAAAAAACTGTCACAGAGGATTCCAGAAGTTTGTACAGCACTGTTTTTTGATCAAGTTAGTGGCACTCTCAACTGCTCTTCTTTAGACATGAGTGACATTTAAACCAGAATTCCTTCCAAATCCAGTGCCATGTGAGGAACTGCAGAAGCTAAGAACGTGGTATAGTTTCTATATCAGTGAAAATGTACAAGAATTGGTCTCCCATTTGATACCTAGAAAGATTTTGCTATTACTAGCATGAAACACTTGGGGTTTTTGTAGATCTATGTGGCACCAGACACCAAAACTTCACTGTCAGTGTTCAATTTAAGAAACACAAATAAAACCTCCTTCAAAACTGCATAAAACAGAGACTAGGTCTTGAGCGGAAAATTGCGTACAGTGAAAGGTTCCCTCCTTCAGAATGATGTGTGAAACGCTGTGAGAACACTGGAGAGGATGAACCACTGAACATTATTCTTTTAAGCTTGGAAATCAGATCAGGGCCCCTGATGAAAAGAAATTAATGAAAAAATCTGCTTTGAAAATTGATGTGTAAAGGACAGAATCTATCCTTTGGATGACTGAATACAATGAGGCTGAATTTGACTTTAGAAGAATTCTTCACTCTCCTAACCATTTTGTCCAGCAAGCCATTACAGACAAAGATGCTGAGATCTATCATCCAGGGGAAAAAAAAAACCAAAAAAACACCAAAACAACCTTGACTTTACTACTTGACAACACATTTTAATCCTTCAAGATTCTCCAACATAATGCCACTCTAACAGAAAAGCATAATGAATAAAAATGGACTGAGAACATAAAAGCATTTTGGGAAAACAGAACTTTTCAAGTAATTTACATAGTCAAATAAAAACTGATCAAGAAATACTTCCTGTTTACTCAAGTAACTGAATATCTTGTTCTGAATGCACCACTGCAGTATCCAGCAGCTGCTAGGCTCAGAATTACAGAAGCCTCTCCAAATGGTTTATTTGCTATTGGACTCTATCCTGAAGTAGAAACAGAGATCAACATGAGCTTAAGATAGCGAACCTAGGAGGAGACACAGTAGTATTCTTCACAGAGGACTTCATGAAGGATTTGGTCCAAAGGCAGCAGAAAAGTGACCAAGGTATTTCAGTGGTCAGAATGGAACAGAGAAATGTTAATTCTACCAGAAAAGTAATGATTAATTCAGTACAGGTTTTTCAGAGCCAGAACACTTGTGTCCAGCAACGTTGCCACATAATGATGTGTTAAACATATACAGAAAAGAGAATTAACTGAGGCGCAACACAGATGAAATGCATACAAGTGGTTAAGCACACATAATTGCAGCTACCATTAAAATCAAGTCCATCCATATTTGGACTCAATGCTGGGGCTCCTTTCCAACCAAATGATTCTATAAATTCACATAACAGGAATTAAGAATACACACTCAGTACAAACTCATCTGTATTAGTTTAGTCTAACCTGATGCAGGTACATTTGGCATGCATCCTGCATGCAGTTACACCAAAATGAAGATGGAGCTGCTCCAAACTGTCAGTTACTCTTGTCATCAGTTGTTGCCACCTCCACTGTTGTGCCACTAAAAGAAATCATAAGCCTCCCCTAATCCACTTACAGCCAACTCGGGCAGTTCAGTTTAAATCATCAACAAAGTCGTGTTTGAGTCTCTGTTGAAGCAGATTTGAGAAGAGAGGCAGAATAGCTCATGCCTGGGTTCCTGGACTGCCTCACTCTGCACCTGTAATTAGTCCATAAAAGTGTCTGAATAAACAAGCCTTAATCAATTATAAAGTCTGCAGAGCTTCTGACTTGCACTGCAGCAGGAGCTACTGCAAATTGTACCACGCAAGTCTGTACAGAGATGGCCTTACCTAATCAAGAAAGCAACACATTAATGAAGCCCAAAGATCACGTATTTGCATTTGCTGTCCTGAATATATTTTCTTCTGAAAGATCACCCTCATTAGAGGACCATATCTTAGATAAATGAGTATCCTTCTTTTGCCACAGCCTAGACTGATCACTTAAAGAATGTAACCCAAATGTTCTCCTTAAAAAAAAAAGTATATACTTCAATCCTCAGATGTACGTTAGTAGATAACAATGGTGTGTGATTTCATGTATAATTCAATCCTTATTCTTTGTAACAAAGTCTTCATCCCTAAAGGAGCATGTCCAAAGTTTCCATTACTATCAGTATTACTACTCCATCAGGTAGACCTCCTTTATATGAAGCAGTTTTAAGAACACAGCCTAAAGAAAGTAAATGTAAGACCATGATCTAGGGCTGAAACAGACCCATTTATCTTAAGCTATTATCTAGTAAACACCTTTCTGCAAGATTCAGCATTAAAGAAGTTCTTTCAGATGCTAACTTCAATGTATTTGTGGTTTTTTATGAATCTATGTTCTATACACACACACATATATTTGCAGGTTCTAATGACAGATACTGCAAAGCTGCAATCAATAATTCTGGGCAGCCACTAAGGCTAGCAGAGACAATACCACCAGTTGTTGCCAATCTAATTACTACCTGCACACTTGTGACCTATCAAGATGCAGAAGTAAGCAACATGAAATATAAGAAGTCCTTCAATTTAAAGAGTCCCTTTTCGAAGAAAACACATTGAATTTAAGGTTTAGAACTCTCAGTAGTGCCCACAGCAATTCAGAATGAAGAACATGGAATGGGAGGGAAAAGAACAGTGGAAGTGGAACTCCACGTTTTAAACTCTGTGTTAAAGAGTAGCAATTAAGCTACTCTAGCCACTGCCAATCTTAAGCAAGATCAAAATCATTCCTGTTCTGAGCATCAGAAGTGACTGAAGGACCTTGATAATCACCTGATTCACAAAGGCATAAAATAATAAGTCTCCGTAACAGTCTGCTGCATAAGTACCAAGCTTAACAACACAGATTAAAAATTTGTCACCTGCAACCAGAGTAACGTCTCCCAATATAGGATACTGCTACAACAACTCCACACAAACCTTTTCTAAGGTGGTATCATGCACTGGTCCACCATATTCCTGTGAATAGACTTTTGAGTGCTTGGCTTTGCAGTTCTCCTAAATAAATGATTTTACTTTTTACACATCAAAAAAAGACAGCTTTGAGAACTGAAATGGTGCAGCTACAAGATGTTTACAGAAACTCCCTCCTCTGCATGATGCTAAGGGAATAATTTTCACCTCATTAGCCTGTCCTGGGGCACTAACTCAAGATGAAAGATCTTGGACTATGTACAAAGATCAAGTATAAACAACTACTTCAAAACCCATTGCCAGTAGATTAGTCTGACAACTCAAATCCATATTTCAACACACTTCCCATTTTAAGTGTGGATTCCTGACACCTTTGTTAGAATCTTCGTTCTCAAATCACAGAGGCTGAATTTTTTAGCAAACAATAATCTGTCTTTGAGAATCTCTGAGGAAATCCTCAGCACCCAGAAGAATTTAAGCAAAAACCATTACAACCAAAACAGCCACACAACAGTTTGATGCCTGTTCTTTCTAAATCCAAGAACTAACAGAAGGTTCTGAGCAGGTAGAACTGAAGTATCATAACCTGCTGATGACACTTTCCATCTGTTAGCCAGACATCACCATTTCACACTGAAGAAAACACAGTTCTTCCAACTTAAAGGAACTAATCCCACTACAAGTATTCTTGTCCTCTGCAAAACAGCTCAAAGTTATTCTTATGGGTTACACCCTTCAGCATTCCACTGCTGAGCTAGTGCATAAACTCACAGGAGGGACTTCTACACTATTTTGTTAATTTTCAAGAAATTAGAAGGCTTTTTTATCCCTGTATTTTTTGTCTCAGTTTTGAATTAAGAAGTCATTTTTGGATGTCTTCTTCCATGGCTTAACTGGAACTTTAGAGATAATTGTGATCAGGCTAAAAAAAAAAAAAAATTGAAAAAAAGATTGAAGACTTGTGCGTAAGGTGCAAACACAGGTTTGCAATGGCAAAACTCTATAGCAGCTTATGTTAAGTCAAGAGACATCTGTGTCCACTCTACCAAAATACTTGTTCCCATCTCCTTCACAGTACTGCCACCAACCTTCACAGAGCTAAGACACTGAGTGGATCTGAACACAAACTAATCAAAGATGATGACCTGTCAACCAGGCAAGGACCTGAACCCTTGGGAAAGTTTTTTGTACTAGGACAGAAGGAGGAACAGAACTAAATTAACCAACAGAATTCTAGACACTATCTACATACACTTGACAGGTAATTTTAGATACTGTAGGAACATGTGATTAAGTCTTGATCTAAGGAGGCTGTACTCACAAGATCAGATTCAAAGAGCCATCCTACATGTTCTATAGAATTTTCCTCCTAGCTCCATCAGGCACGTTCTCAATGTCTGTGGTAGCTGCCAGAAAATACCCTATGGGACATAGCGGTCAGATAACTTCAAGCTACTGTCAGCTTTCGTTTCCATTGCCAGAACACTAACTCCTGTAACAATTACATTATCTCATTCCATATAAACGCCTCTAAAATTTAATTTTTATCAACTCTTCGATAGCATTCAACTACATCTTTCTTCTAAACTACAGTTCTTTGCTGCTGCAAAATTTATAACAGGAGGAACAGTTCAGAGCCCCCATTGGACTTGAATTTTTTTTTCCTCTGAAGCACTATTAGCAGTGATTAAAACATTGTGTAGCATACATCATTTCTTCTCCTTCAGTCCTCAGCAAATAGGAAAGAACAAAACTGGAGAGCAGTAGATGTTTTTAACTCTAAACAACTGCTGCCATTCAAATGGGTCCTCAGGCAAGTAAGTACAGAGCTCCTGAAGGAAATCTCAATGGCAGTTCTGCAAAATCACACCCATGCCTGGCCAAGTATAAGAATCACAGTGGACACAAACTCAGAGCTACAAACATATCAGACAAATGGTTAAAAAGTATCATAGCCTGCAACCTGTTCTAAAGAACTTTATGAACATTCAGCATATTGAGTATTTAGAAAGGTGTCAGACTTCAGCTTCTGATCCATGGTATTTGCTTTAAAAGCTGTACATAAGTCTACACACAAGATGTTATAGTATGGAGTTTGAGTGCCAGTTACAATCTAGAAATACTAATGCTGAAGTCCAAATTAGCTGAAAATTGACTTCAGTAAAAAGCTGTTTTGGAATTTTAGCTACTTGCAACAGTCTAAATAGAATACAAACTGAGTACTTTAAAGCTGGAAATGTTTTTAAGGCTCTCAGCCAAAATTAATCTTGTCTATTTTGAAGGTTACTGAATCAAAGCCAAATCTTTAAAAATATAATTTTATGTTAATTATTTTCAAAAGTACATGCGACTATAACTGCCATTCTCTAAAGGTCCCTGTGCAGCACAGAACTCAGTTATACAAACCACAGTCCACATCACCACTGTAATACAGCTGGTGCCCTGCTGTACATTTACAGATATACACACATATTTCTGTGGGGTCCCTACAGCACTGCCCTGCAGGACAGATAACTCGTCTGGGGCATTTCTTCACCATATGGTATAATTTATCAGAAGTATGGCACCGCAGACTATGGCAGGAAAAGCTACACCTTCCATTCTTGTTCTTAAAATGAACAAGAGAGAACTGTTTCTACTAATAAACCCCCTCCCAAGATTTCATGGTCGTCTTCCTTTCACTACTTCCCAGTTCTGTCAGAGAATCTTATATATACTCAACACGGTTCTGAATCTCCAATGCATTATGCAACTGCACTGTTTTGCATGCAATCCAATTTACTCAGGGTACGAATCCTGGGAGACTTCAGGTCCGTATCCCTTAGCCCTTCTCCATAATTGTCCCTCTCCTCTACACCAGCAACAGCCTCTTTTCAGCACAGCTTCTTAACCTGTCTGACAGACTAACAGAAGCCACGAGAGCAAAAGCTGAGCCAGAATACTGCAAGAAGTGTACAATCTTACCAGGCAGGAGAGGATCTTCAATACATAACATTGATGGTCTGTATCCATTAGTCATGACTTTCATAATTTCTTCTTTGGCAATATAGGCACCTCCATTTTTTATTCTAATACCAGTTTTCAAGTAGTTAAAATTCCTTCCGTAGAGTTCAAAAAATTCTATTAGAAGCATTCCAAGGTTTTCATCAGCTCTTCTGGCATCAATTCTTGGATGCAGCTGTGATGAAAAACAGTTTTTGATGATTAAAAATTAACAGTTTTTAGATTATAACACAGGGCAACAAAAAGCTGTCATTAAAACAGCTGAGTATTTCTTCACAGAAGTCTCAACTCAAGTTATTCGTTCTTCATGTACTTAAACTACTCTCACGTAACCGAGAGGGGGCAGCACTTCAGCAATATCTGGAAGCCGAAGAATTCTTTCAACCTTCCTCTTGCGGTTTTTTGAGGATTAGGGAATTCTTTTTCCTAAATCAAAAGCAATAAAGAAGTACTGCATACTAAATTACAGTAATACCTGATTTTTCACAGAAAATCCATTCCTCAGTCTTCAGAAAGAGGGGGAAATCTCTTTGCCCCAACTGAAAAACATTTCTTGTCTCTACCTCCACATAGTATATTGGGTATATAAAATCTATTAGTAGTATTTCAATCATCATCACCAGTAGAGAATATGCAGTTTTTTCATTACCACAGTTGCTGAGAGACACTAACTCTGTACTTTTTCATACCAGTAGAAAGATTACTGTCACAAAAATGTACTAGAAGAAATTGGAACTCATTTCTAACATTGTAACTCAGTTATTACATCAGTTATGTACAGCCTCTGCCAGTCTTAAGCATGTCAAAACCTAAATAACACATAATTAAAAAACAACCTGATTGCTGGATTTCGTAATTTTAATAAACACTGAAATCACCTACTCTGCACATTCAGTACCAGTAGTCTAATAAGCAACAAACAACATCCTGGCAGATTTGCAAAACACCATCAGGATGATTCAGGTAGACAGCCACGCAGAGCACCCATGACTTGAACAAGGCTCCTGCTACTGTTTCAGTCCACACAGGGAAGAGTTCTTACACTCTGAGAGGGAGTCCATAGGAGATGTCAATAGTCAAACACTCAGAGGCATAACAATAAAGCCAGGGAAGGGTCAGAAGAAACAGTACAATTAAAGGGCATAGGTAAAGAACACGGAAACAAATACGGAACAGACTTACCTGCAAGAAACTAATTGCCATTAAAATCAGGCTGTAAGAGCTAATTCCTCCAGTAAAAACTTCATTCAAATCCCTCTGAAGGAGGAACTGTTTTAATACTAAAATCAAGTAAGGCAGCAAAGAATATTTCTGCAAAGCAAAATAAGTCTTAGCAATGACAACGTCAACATTCTAAAACAAATAAGGAACAATACAATCTCAACACACAAAGATTCATCTAATACAAAAGTACTTTCAGTGTGGTCTAGTGTTTCCATGGCAAAGACTGACACATGATTTTTTCATGTTCTAGAAGCTGATGAATAGATTTCGACTCCTATTTGATCAAAGAGGTTAGATATCAAATTTATTTCTCCCCCAAACAGTAATATTTTTATATCCTTCTCTGAATGCCAGTGTCATTTACTATAGTCAAAGCTTTCAATCTGACTAGTACTTTTACTACAGAGCATGAAAGGAAACAACTATGCAGCTACAGAAGAATAATTTTTTGAAAGTTTAACAAGTCAGTATTCATAATTTAAGCATCACTTAAAATTCAAGTTAAGCAAACCTTGAAAAAAGACTTGCTTTAAAAGCAAAGTTTAGTACCTATCTGCAGATCTAAACATGATTGTAGAAGTCCTTTCAGTGTACAGGTTTATTCACACAAACACCTAGCACTCGAAGGGAACAGTGAATAGATACCAATAGAAAGTAAGTGAAAACATCCATGTTTAATTAGCATTAATGAATATAGTCTTCAGTACCAAATTTTCAAGCCATACCAAAACACGCTAGCTATGTATCTAGCACATCCTTGGTAAATAGTATAATATGCACTATATGGCTGATACCTTCATGTATTCCTTGATAAATCGAGCTGCCTTCACACCAGTTTCTACATTAAAACTGATGTCAACTTTCACTTCTGTCTCCTGGTCAGTAAGTTTTATTATTGGCACCTGAAAAGATGAAAACAAGATTATGAATCCCCAGAAACACAACACTGGTCCTATTCTTTAGCTTACTCACTTAAGACACACAGATACTACCAGTCCAAATTAACCCAACTACCAAGTCCATCTTTCTGAGAAGAGGTAACAATCCTAACTTGACTGACAAGGGAGCACTTTTTAGTTTGAGGATTAAAAACACGCACATGTACAATCATGTTAACTTAGGATAATTGTTACCCTCTCCCACAGCTGTTAGACATCTGCCTTCATAGCTGCAATATCAGCGTTTCATAAGACAACTAAATTTACTTAATTTAACGACTTGCTCCTGTTAATAGATGTTCTAATCATAACCTGTGGAAACTTAACTCCTCTGACCCCACATTGCACCATTCGCTTGCTAAACTGACAGCAGACTAGCCTAGCAGAAAGCAATGTCTGTTGGTTTATCAAGCCAAACTGGTTCACTTTTGAATCAAATGAAAGCCAGAAGAGATAAACAAAGTAGGAGTAGCAATATGGCAGCAACAAATTATTACAGATTGACTGAATAGGCAGTTCAGCCTCAAACTATCACCTGGAAGGCAATACCTTACAAAACCACCTTAAATCATAAACGTTATCATAAACATTATCAGCTGAAGTTTAGGTTATTTTAAATTGAACTTCTTGTATTTTTAATCTGAAATGGAAAATTAAAAAGAGCAGAAGCATAGCAACATTTTATTACCAACAGCATAAGGAATAAAACAAGAAAGGCTAGTACAACTGTAAGCCTAAGCCTAGCACCATTTTCCATCACTAACTAGTAACACAGATTCTGAAAATCCTATTTGTCCTCAATTAAACCAAAGACTACCAGAGCCACTGTTATGTACTGCTACTCCAACAGAGGCCACAGAGTTAGTCTGTTTTGGAGACCACAAAACATAGCAGCTTGCTAACAAAAGCCTGGAATACTCACCTCAGTCCCCTGGAGGAAACATCACTTGCACAGTAGAATAAAATTCTCATATATTATATTTTTAACATATTCAGTGTGATTTGTTAGGCTTACAAGACAGATGCAAGAGATAATACGCATCAGTTACACAATTAAATAAAGCTCTCAAGTAGCGTATTTTGGAAGGGAAAACCAAACACTAGGTTTGGAACACTTCAGTATGCCATCAGAAACAAGACAACCTGAAAATCATGTTGCAAGACAGACAGTTCTATTTAGTGGTCCCTGGCTAAACAAATTCCCCTCAAAGGTCAGTGGAAAAATATCCAGTGAAGTAAATTAACTATTAACATGATATTTTGCAAATGCTGACTTTCATATCTTTATTGACAACACAAGCAGAAGGTATGGCCTTCCAGCAAACACAGTACACAGAATTATGATTTTCCTTGTAACAGAATACACACTATTGCTAAGCACATACACATTCTACTGAAATCTTGCACAGAGAGCTTAAGACAATATAATTTGCTTCACGAATTAAACACACTATTTATCACCAACATCTTAAGGGGTCTGAAAGTTTTTCAGTTCAGCATTGCAAAGACTATCACTTACCGTAGCTTTATCAAGTACTTTAATGGAATATGGTTCAGCCACATTGTGTTTTCTTAGTGCCTGCTCCAGCAGCTGTAAAGGAGGCCGTTCCCACTTCCCAAAAACAACCAGATCAATATCACTAGACAAAAAGAACACAGTACGAAATCCATTAATTCTAAAGTATAACACACCAACAAAAAATATGGTAAAATTGGCATTCTACATTTTACAAGTCCTACAGGGTTATAATTTTGCAACTTGTAATCTAGGTCATCAATAAGGTTCTTTTAGGAACATTAAGAAAGAAAAGTCTACTTGTGTTTTCGGACTCAAAAACAGCATTGTAGTTTCTTGCTTCCGGTTCTCTGTTGAGTTCTTTGAGCTCCTCTCCCTTTTACCTTTCTTGCTCTCTCCCCTGACTTTCACAGTCCAATTTTCTCTCTCATCTATATATCTATGTTGACAAGCATGTTAATAGTCCAAACAATTTTTACTGCTGGTTGCTATTCATAGAAATGAAATTTCCAGTTCTTTCCTACTGAAAATTTAATCAATGTGAAGACAACATAGTCTTTAAGACAGAGCTATGCAGGTTTTCAACATCCATCAATTGAACCATTAAGCAATATAAAATGTCAAATTAAATAAGACATTTTTCTCTCCAAACAACAGGATTACACCTTGGTGATGACACCTTTGACTTTATACAGTAACTCTGTGGTAAATGACACACTCTCAGTAATTAATCTTATTTAACAAAACACAATCTTTACACAGGAAATACAGAACATTCAGTCTCACTGTATGTTTAAAAGACTCTAAGTAAAGAGAGCAATATCATGATACATCAAATACTTACGGCAAATCTTGAAGTTCAAAAGCTCCTCCCTTTGTCACATGAAATATTAGACAAAAGTTTTACTGACAGTTTGACAAGTTTACACATTCCAGTCTAAACCCCTCTTTGAAATTTACCATTTCTCTAAAAGAAGAAAAACTTTTATATAAAAGTAAACTATTACTTACCTAGTTGGAAGATAAAGCCCTGTACTAAAGCTGCCAAATATCTGGACCTGAAAAAAACAAACAAACAAACAAAAACCACAAGGAAATATTTTGTGATTATGAATGGTAACTTAATTTTACTTGAGAAGATTTAATATTTTTCTCAACTTGTTAAGGATATAGCCCAATTAAAAAGTACCATATACTCTGTTAAGCATGTACAAATATGCTTTCTTACAGATGTAACTTTAGAGAAAATTGAGCTTTTTTTTAAACATGAAATAAATACCAGTCCTGCTAACAGAGCACAAATTTAAACAAGTCCTTTTCACTATTTATTTCCACTTTGTCAGACACAAGCTTTTATCAATTTCCTTCCTTCCAGCTGCCTTCTTTCCTCACAGGACAGCTTTACTGAAATTGGAAGAGCTTAAGGGAACGATTTTTCCAAATTTTTAGGTTTAAAAAACAGCAAGTACATCTAAACAAAAAATTCAGATAAATACTCCAGATTTTACTGTTAAGGATGACTATGAAGTAGCAGCAGGTGTCTGTGTGTGAGAAAAGAAGGCATGCTGAAGATATATCTAGAGTCCACATCAAATACTTTTGGAGTACTTTCAATCTAAAGAATTGAGACCTTCTTCACCCTCTGATAGAGCAGACCACAATTTACAAGTTCATTTCTTTCTTCCTATGAAGAGGCTGGGCAACACTGGGACATTTCAGTGTTTATCTATTTCCACAAGGAAGAAAAGTCTTACTATGAAGGAAAAACACAAGTGAGGATGAAGTAGATGAGCTCTACAGTATCTTTAGCTCAGTGCTGTGGCTCAGAGGCCTCACTCTGACATGGAAGGCTATTAAATCACAGTGCTCTGATACATTTTTCTCCGTATAAATGACAATGCTACTATCTGCTAATCATAAAACTGATACTAGAGATACAGTTTACAACACATTTTTTTGGATGAGCAAACCTACTCACTGGGTAACAAAGTATTTGAAATTAAAACAACTTTGGTTGCAAGCCATCTCAGAGTGTGCAATTTTCCCACTAAAAAAATGTATCTGTTTAACTGCTCTTCTGTAAAACACTTTTATTTATAAATATTGACAGTCAGGACTCCTTGTAGAAATGGATACATACGTAGTCAGTCTCTCTAATATTCAAAATTCAGTTATAAGACAATAAATTTAATAAGCTTTTACTTTAAGAAATGCACTACTTAAAGTGGATAGCTCTTCACATTCCTAGTTCTCAAAATGAAAAAATAATCAGTAGCATTCATTAACCCGACATCGAGGTTTGACACTTCCCCCACTTTTTGAAATGAACTGCCAAATACTGGAAGAGCTGCGATATCAAGTCAATTGCCCTAAGTTTGAAGTATTATCTGTTCATTTCTAACCCAGAGAAAGATAATAGCAAGGTTAAGTGAACCAAGCTCTACAATTTACTAGAGAAGCAAATCACAACTTAAATTACACTCACATCAGCTGTAGGCCAAAGATCTTTGATGACTGTTTCTATTCTTTTTACCACTTCTCTTCTCATAGCTGCTTCTTCAGGACGAGGAGACATGAAGTCATAGAAGTCAATTATTTCTTCATGTAGTCTAATGGAGAAAAGTAGAATCAGTTATAATGACAATTTAACTAATACAATAAATTTTACCAGAAACAGGCCATAGGCTTTATTTAATATCATCCTTTAATCAAAAGACTCAGAATGCTAACTCTAGTAGACATTTACTAAATTTTCTACTGGCTGAACAGTGGAAGCCAAATTCAATTCCCAATTCTCAATGGTTATTTTCTTCAAAAAACAAAGTCTTAAAAACTACGTAATGATGCAAATGTGAATCTGCACTAAAACTACAAAAATCTTCAAGTAGGTTGATTCTTCCAGCACTTCTTAGTTCTGTGTATGTAGTAACTTACACAGACTTGCAAACAGGATGAGTTCTTGTAGAGTGCAATAAAAAGGACATTTGAGTATTTCTTGATGTGAAAATGTTCACTTTGACAAATGGAGATTCCTTTGACACTCAAGCTCTTTATGAGCCATTAATTCATACAGGAACTGACCCTTCAACTGAACTCAAAGTGAGAAGTGTTAAATATATTCTCAAGTGTAAAGTATTTTAATACCAGTATTACATGAAGAGTTCTGACACTGGAACCTTATACACCTACTAAGCCCTTTTGTTTCCCATCTTCCCATACTATAGAACACTTGCTGCCAAATTTGAATTTTCAGATTCAAATTCCATGTCATCTTTCAATAGAAAAGCATCAAGCTGTGCCAAACAGAAAGATGCAAATAACTACTACTGTGACATTTTACAAAGACATCTTCTGACGCTGACATATTTCTAAGACTTCCAAAGCAAGAAACTCAAGAAACGTATCTATTCAACAACGTAGTGAAATTCAAATACTGTCCTAAACCCAAAAATCAATCTATAGCTAATACAATTAGCCTTTTAAAAGTAAAATTTAATACATCTCTAGTAGAACTCACTCTTCACCAGAGACTTCTGCAACTCATTTTCACAGGTAATTCCTCCTCAGATAAAAACTAGCTGTTATCTATAGGAGGTTAAGTGTCAGGATTCCTTTCAATACACAAAGACTTTAGCAGCAAAGCACAAAGACATTTCCAAAAAGCATACATATTTAGAATTACTGTTTGCCCTTTCTCTTATCTTAAACTGAGCCTGGATCCATAATTGAACATTTAAGTACACTGCAGACTTAACTAACATTTCAATCTGTTGATGAATCTACTTGATTCCAAAACTTTCGAGCAAGACAGAAGATGAAAGCTAACATGAACCTGGTTTATTTTGTTTGTAGAAAATATCCTACTTTTTTCCTTTGCAAGACAACACGACTAAAGGAGAAAATACTTGAATACACCTAACAGCAGTGGGTCCAAACTGAAGACTTCCTATTCTCCTGCCTATAAAAATCTGCACTAAGTAGATACAGGGTGAAAGCAACAAAAGGCAGTAAAGGGGCAGCCATCCTTCCAAGCCTCCAGTAATTTCATTTGGCGTACTTTTGGGGTGGATCCCAACCATGATGCACATTAGCTCAAAGGACTTTTCTTCCATTGATTTTTCCAGGTCTCTTAGTCCACTTATGCTTTTATCATACATGGCATTCTATGAGAATTTAAGTATGCACTAGAATTAAGAGCGCTTTATTTTGAACTGCTGGTGATGATTTTATCTGATGCTCTTTTTCTTGGGGCAAAAAAAGTTATTACTGGCAGTTCATCTCAAACTGTAACACTTCTCAGGCTCTCAATTTGAATTGTCTCGTCTCCATCCACCAGCAGTTTTTCAAGCCACCAATTCTCATTGGTTTCTCGCTCCTTACACAAGAGCAAGCCCAAAGTTTGATCACTGCTAACCTTCTTCAGCTCGTTTTCAGCTTGCACCACGTTTTCTAACAGGTGGAGAGAAACACACAGAGTCAACACAATTTCACCAGTCAATCAATGACACACATCATGCTGTTGTTGCTACTTGAAGATATCTGAGTATACAGCTGCTCTTTAAAACAAACCATTATGAAGGAGCATTAAGGTATTACAAAACCACCAACATAAAACCTACCCAACTGGGCATATTCAGCCTGAATTATTTTTCTTCAGTGATGATTCTGTATTTACTAGAATTCAACTTTACCAGCAATTTTACTATCTAATGAACAATGAGCTCCCACTGAGACTGTCTGCAGTCAGTTCTAACTTTCTATTATCCTTTCTATCCTTTTCTCATTCATTTCTTCCCTCCAAGTATTTATGAATATATCGAGCAACAGCATCTTGAGTAATTCTACTGGTAAACTTCTCTTATAATAAAGTAAATAATTTCTTCTTTCCTTTGGTTATTTCTAAGCAGCTAACCCATAAACCCAGGAAATCTGTAACTGTTCAGTTTTTACAAAGTCTTCAAAAAAGAATCTCAGAAACATTCTTCTGAGTAAAAAAATCCAGCAGTTCTGCGTTATCAGACTGAATACAGAAAATGGATTAACAATGAATCCTTCAAGAAAATGAGACCTGTGAGACATAATCACCTTTATCAAAACATATACTAGACCCCTTCTTTATGCTTGCTCATGCAAGTAAACTGTTTTCTTATGGTACCTGTCCAATTCAATCACTACAGGAGATCCAGAGATTCCTAGAAAAAAAAACATTTATAGTAGCCATCCTGTATTAGGGAAGGAGAATAAAAGGGGTCTCAGTTTCTCTATGCACTGCAACTTCTACCATACGCAGCACAGCCTTTCAAAAGCAGTTGTTAGTGTGTCAGAGAGCTCAGAAAAATAGCCAACACATAAGCAACCTCACTCTGAAGCCTCATGAGCTTCTGTTCAGATGATCAACACTGTCACAATTCTTAGCCATATCATAAAAGACTCAGAAGAATATCACCCATCATTAGTCTACATTTCCTTCCCTGATCTACTTTTTAATATGAAGTGGGCTTCGTAGTCTCTACTTTGCACTGGCAAGACAGTACTTTGTTTAATGCTTCAGTTTGCACGGCGCAACAGCATATGGCTAGATAACCAAAAATCATTTAGAGCTCAAACCATCCTCATGGCTAATTCCTCAGAAATTCTTTCCATATACACAAGACGTGGCTGTGCAACAGGTATCATTCTGCTGACTGGATTGAAACACTCATACTGAAGTTTAAAATTATAGTTGCCTGAAGTCAAAGAAAGTTCTCATGAGAAGTCTCTTATGTCCTTCTCTGACAGAAGGCAATGCAATTAGTTCACCTAATTCTTACTATATGATCTGACTTCCCCCAGGTGTCCTTTCATGTCTCTTGCTTTGGATGTGCAGTTTTCAGGTTTTACTGCACTTAGCAAACCAGTTCTCAAACCCTCTATCTTAGCAGACTTCTAATTTGTTTGAGCCTTCCAGTTTTCCTCAATTCAACAGATTCTGCTTCTTAGAGAACATCTTAGTCTATGTCCTTCTGACTAAATGCTATCCTCACGGTCAGTATATGAAAATACAACCACTTCAGCATTTTACCCTTTTGGCTTCCACCTGAAGATGCTTCTGAAAACTGAGATGCTTTTTAATAATTTAACATTACAGTATATTTTTCTAAACATCTTTGCTCAGACAGTCACAAAAAAGCAGCTCTGATATACATAAAACAAGATACTGTATGTTGCTCAGGGCTAATCCCAGAGTAACTTCTCTACAAGCTGAATGAATAATGTGGTGTCTGAAAAAACAGGTAATAATGGGACATTCAGCCAGTCAATACAGGGATAGTTTTTACTTAAGTATTGTGTCCACGTAGCCTCTATGATTTTCATAAGCACCTCTTTATTCAGGACTATGACAATATTTTAATCATTAGGAACACAATTTCCATTTGCAGCACATGATGTACATGCAGATATAAACAACATCCTAACTTTTTTAAAATCGAGCTTCCTTCAACATACAGCTAGTCAATTTTCTTCTGGCTTCTTAAAGAATTTGGACTCCCAACAGCACCCTAGCACTTAACTATTTTCTACAACATTTTAAGATGCCTATTGTATTACTTTTCTAGCAAATATAAGCCTTTTAATCAACTTTTACTGTTTATAGAAACACTAGGCAAGAAACTTGATGAGCTGTAGCTGTACTCTTAACGCAAAATGGAAAGGATTAACACACGGATGAGGAAGAGAGGTTACTTCTACTTGCTACACTACTCAGCTTGCTAATTTTAACAGCCTAGAGAAACTTACCATTCACTGATGCTATTACTGGTAAGCACAGAAAGCATCTGCTGCTTACAGGCTGAACTATGCAACAGAATTAACATCTTCCATTTATCAAAAAATTATCCTTTTACTCTTTTAGCAAAGGCAGACACGCTTCTAGTCTACAGGTTAAAATAATACTCAGGTGACATTCTAGGAATTTTGTAATATTCTTCCTTAAAGGCAGGTTTCTAAGAAAAGAGACCATGTACTTTACTGATTTGCTGTATCTGCAACTACTATTATACATAAGATTGACTTATTACTTCAAGGGCTAACTTCAATGCACTGAAATTAAATTCTCAAACAGCATCAACAATCTAGAAGGTGAATGAAAAGCCACAGAGACTGTTCCCTCAAATAAGCAGCCTGTTTCTTTTCAACATATCTATGCTACCAAGCACATTCATTTATTCTAAAAGGACAGAAGGATGACTATGTCACTTATATGGAACAACTAATTATTTTTAAAAACGTATCCTTTACTTACTAGAATGAATACTTTTCTAACCAAAGACTAACACATCATGTAAGGATCCATATAAAAGGAAAGAATAGATGCTACAGTTAAAGCATGTGGGTGGAAAGGGAGATAAAGAAATGGGGAGGTATAGGCAGCATTTCAACAGAATTTTTGTTGAAATAAAGGTTGCAAGTCATTGAATACATTCCTTCAATGAAGCACAAACTCCGAGACACATATAAGGACTTTGCTGTCTTGAGATTAAACAGTGAAAGGCACAGCAGTTACTGCACATATTTTGGAAATCTGTTGAAATACATCCTTACCTACAACTAGGGCAAAGTACAACTGCATTATCACAGAGATGCAGCTGAAATCTCACACTACAACAATCAAATGTATTCAGTAGTTGAAATCAGTCTTACAATCTAAAACTAAGGAACACAGTTCAGTGAAATAAAGAAAAAAGACATATATGTACATATGAGCAAAAGCACTAGCATATTCTAAGACATGGACTTTTCCCACCATGATCTAATATTAGGCCATCTGCAAAAGTAGCAAAAATAGAACTATGACCATGAAGAGGAAATGAACTTACAATTCTTCTCTTCCCACTCCACTCACAACATCCATCAGACATCTTTACCTTTGTATACTAGTCCTCCTCAATACCAGTAAGGCTCAGACAGTAGTAATCTATGCCCTATGCAACATTCTAAGCTTACAGATGACAGAAACTATGAAATCAGTGTTACATTCAGACTGTACTGCTGCACCAAATCAGTCTCATATTACTATGTAAATCAGGCAGCAATTATCTTTGATACTGTAATTGTATAGAAAGCCAGTAAACTACAAAGATTGGCAGAAAAAAAAATCTCAACTGCACAAAACTTACAAATCAAAACTGTGAAATATTTTACAGACAGGTACCCTAAATATCAATTCAAATATGAATCAAGCCTACTTTGCAAGTTAGCTACTAAGGAGAGAATGGAAGAAATAAGCACTTTTGTTCTCATCCACAGAATAGAGAGTAGTTTATAAAATATATTGCACCTTTTCCACAAGAGATCACATTTTACTTATTTCCTCTCTAAGCTTTCCCTTTGCCCCACAGTCTTGCGAATCAGAGCCCATCCTAACTTTAGACCAAGTTTCTTGCCAATTAGATTTTACCTCTTAGGAACACTTCAATAGTTGATGTGCTCAAGAAATTAAGCCTGTTGGACTGATTTACACTGCAAATTTCCAGACTTAAGTAACAGAATTTGAGAAAGAATCAAAACCTAATGTATTTTTGTGAAGTATGTCAAACCAATGAAACTCAACCAATTACCTTATTAATGGCTGGATGTACTCTGAAAAAGCTGTATTATAAAAAAAGTCAAAAATAAGCAGATGTACGTCTCCAATTTAATATATGGCAAAACAGATCCACTGCATAAGCTTCTGAAGTACACTGCTCCTGACTTGGATTGCTGGACTACACCACACCATCAAGAAAACATCACATAATTATTTTGCTGCGCCAGTGAAGGAGAATACCGTATGCTAAACCTTGGAACTAAATCAGCAAGCTCACAATGCCAATAAATACAATCACTAAACGCCAAAATTCCTGTCTTAACGCCATTCTTTTCCAAATGCCCAAAGATAGAAAGTGATTAACATCCCAGACAAGTCAGACTGCAACAGCAGAAACACATTAGTGATGAGAGACTAATTATGCCCATGTAGATCAGGTATGCATTACACCAGGTTAGCCACTGAAACATTTAGAAGAAGCAACTCTTAACATAATCCCAAGAAGCAGAATCTAATTCAAAATGCATTCATCAAAGCACCATTAGCAGTAAACCCTGCACATTCAAAGTCAGCATCTCTACAAGGCAACAAAAGCTAGAAAAGCCTTTTCTGGATTTAAGTACTGCTGCAGTTCACCATATAAAAGAGGAAGCTCCTTAAGCATCATAACCAAAAGGATAAGGTGTTTCAGTGACTATTCAAGGCATCACACTGGCTGTTTAGCAAAAGCATGCATCACTAATCAGGTTTTAGGAGGAAAAAAGAGCTTCTACTACCTTGCCACAGGATTCCATCAGATGTCTTCAGAAACCCTGAAGTCATGTACAAAGCAGGAAAAGAGGATTAAGATTAAGGATATCAAAAACGATTATGAGCAACAACTTAATAAGATGCAAAGCTATGCTTGAGAAAGGCTAAACTAGTTCAAGAGCCCAAAAACCTGCTTGTGTTAAGTGAATTAAGTGATCAGTACAGAGAAAGTTAAGTGATGCCAATGCATGACACATAGAGAAACTAGAATTTTTTTTATTTTTTTTCATCCCTCAGAGGTTCCCCTGATGCATAACTACACAGGGACAACTTTTCCCAAATCAAATTTTTAGTAGACAGTACTCCGCACCAAAGATAATTTGGTATTCACCAAAAGTCACACTCACTTGATACTGCATTTGTATCAGAACAACATTAAGTAGCTAATCTTTCTTTTCTTAATTTAAAAGCATTAGTTTTGACATTCAAAATAGTCAAAGCAGCCAAAAGTAGAATCAACGCAACACATGAATAGTTATGACTGTATCAAGATAGCTAACATAGCTATCATAAATGGAAGTAGTGTCTTAAAAAAAAACATTAAGAGCTAGTTGGATGAATCAGTGAACCACAAAAGAAAATCTCTTACCTACTTGGATTTCCAAATCTCATTTGACAATGGCCCCTCCTGCCCTTATACAGGCTTACAAAGAAACTAAGCTGATATGGGATGAGGGGGACGACTTGATAAAGAATTGTTTTAAACAGAAAAGAAGCAGCTAGTACTCTTAGTTTCCATATTAAATAAAGATCACTAGGGAAGCCTCAAAGCACAAAAACAACGGCCAAGTGCCATGTTAGTTATCAGGAAACAAAGTACAAGATAGAGCAAGATAGAACAAGATAGCCAAAGACACGGGAATACTGTGACACTATCACACACAGGTCTGGTTCATTCAAGTCCAGAAGATACAACAGAAGTGCAAAGCATACAGAGGAGATAAACATCTAGAGGCAGAAAATGGTTTCAACAGAAGGAATGATTAAACACACTAGAAAACAGACAACTGTCAGGTGATTCAGCCTTTCCAGCTCCCTTTTTAAGTGACCTGCAAAGAGCACTCATGGATTGCCTCAGTGATGCAGAGCTGTGACTGGCAGCAACTACAACCCTAGTGACAGCCTTAGGAAAAAAAAAAAGTATATTTACATAATGCATAGCTTAACTGAGGAACATCTAGGAACACCTTCCCACAGGTCACTGCTGATCCCAGATCATACAAGCTGAAGACAAGGCATATTCATACACCACATCCACAGTAAGTGTAACAATGCACTGCTTGTAGCCCAGGGAGTCTGAGAACCGCAGATCACTGAAAGCTGAGAGACGCTTCCAGGAAGTATCACCATAGGCCCACGTGGATATATTCCTCTACCAGTGTTTGGCATTGGCCTCTAATGGTCTCACCCAGTACAGCTGTTGACATTCTTAGTGCCAATTATCTATACTGCCAAAGCCTAACAACTGGCAGAAACAGCATGAAGCTGATGCCAGGATGAAACTGCTCCAAACATGTCCTGTTCTCCTTTACACACAGATGCGAGCACCTGTCATGCAAAGCCTTCTCAAGTTTTACCACTGTAGCTCAGCCTTTCTGACCTCTAGTACATCTAGTGACTCTCAAGTCTACTGCTGCCAAAATATTCCTTTCATTCCACTGCCAAAAGCATCAGTCTCTAACCATACACTAGGCATCCACTTTGCAAAGGAACTCTGAGCTCTAGTCAACTTACTTTACCACAGAAAAAACAGATGTTCTGTTCTTTTGACAATTCATTCAGCAGCTACCCTTGAACTTTGCTGCATACCAGCCTTAAGGCATGAAAACAATCCATTCAACTACACCCCAATGCTCTCTCCAGAAATTTACTGTGACTAACAGGCAACTACTCCCACGCTCCACCTTGCATGCTACATTCTGCCTAGTTCTGCCCTGATCCTGTAGTCAAACAAAACAAGAATTGAGTGTCCATTGCCAGCAATACCTACCTCCTACGTTAAGGCCTCCACAACAGGTATCCACCCAACACTGGAGACAGCAGACACCAAGGATTTAACAGGAATGTGGATGAAGCACAGCCTACTGTGTTGATTCTTTAATACAAGGTTTTGGAGCAAGACAGCACTGCTAAGTACAGGGACAAGTTAAGAATAACCACCCCTGGGAAACCTTTAAGGCCCTTACAACAGCTGGATATCCCATGCAGTCAGTAAAGGTTTCACCATTTCCAGAGTCTACACTCTTCCAGCTCAAAGTATGAGAACACAACATTTGCAAAAGAGGCTTACAATGTAGCAACCCTACGCATTAATTTGTATCTGACAGCTCTGACACCTGCATAGTAAGAAGGGTTGACAAACATGCAACTGTAGCTACTCAAGGTCCTGAATGCAATGCATTTTTAATAGTGCATTGCACAAACACAGTGTTAAATTTATCTTGGTCGAAGTTCAGCAATATATCAAAAAAGCAAAAAACTCTGTAAGACTGAAATTAGAAGCACTTCATACAGGTGAAGAAATAAAGAAAACCTAATACAGACTTAGCATATAGTAGCACCACCACACCTCTGGACATTTCTTGCACACAGTATCAATCATCTGCAAACTGGTGAACACTGAACCAAGTCTTCTGGAGAAGCACTGTCATAAGCTTACCTTGCTTATGAGAATTCTCCCCAGGTACCTGATGTGGTCATTGGGGAATGCTGGCCTGAATCCTCCTTCAGCCTAAGCAAATGCAGGTGTCTGCACTCTTTTGTTCTACAGCAGAACTTCTGTGTCATTATCAACAGACAACTAAAGACAACCACTATGCAAGAGGAAAAACAAATGCAGCAAGTCATCAGACACTGTGCAACACTAATTAGTCCAGGCAGAGCACCATTCCAACATATCATAACAGTTCTGGTATCTAAACTAATCCTCAACAAGACAATTTTGTTGTTTCTGCAAAGCATTGTAATGTGCCAAGCAGATATGCCAGGTATTTCAGTCCTAATCTCATTCAACATCTACAATTAGCCTGAACACTTAGTTGAAGGTATTGAGCAGAACAGGCTCATATTGTTAAAAACACTTTAACTATTTACTTAATTCATTAAATTCATATTAAGAAGCAAAATAATTAAATCTGGTATGACTTTATACTATTCACAAGCTATTTGCTACATCTTAAGAGAGAGCACTCTATTAGCTCAGTGTCCAAACAACAGCAGTAGAGTCCCTAGTAAAACGTTTAGAATAGTTTAATGCCATATGCCAGCTTTAAACTCTCTGGATGCTTAAGTCACTCAGATATAATTAAGATACTGACTTTACAAAAACAGAAGATATTTACTGAACAAAGAATGCAGGCCCTAAGATGCTAAGCCTAGTTTTAAACCACACAAGACAACACTTTCCAGTACCAAGAAACATGTAGTTCTGAGCATCACTCACAATAGTATGAACTAACCTCACAATATTAAAGTATACTTCTCTGCCTAGCATCTGAAACCACTTTGTCATCTGTAGTCCCAAACTAATCCCTGTATGCACTATAGGAATTTCCACTGTTGCTCTATTAATTACTCTCTTGAAGCCATATTTATACCAGTGCTTCAATTTCCTCACCCCTTACCTTCCAAAATTCTGTAAAAAGATGGCACAGGACAATCTAGAGCACCCAAAAGGAAGGCTTTAGGATGAAATCTAATCAAACACACCCACTCACACTTGTGTTCTACGAGAAAATTTCCTTTACAAAGACTGTTATGTTGCTGTCAAAAAGTGGTGAAAGCATGAGTCCACTGAAAAAAAAAAGAAATTATGTATAAAACCAGAACAAAACACAGCCTTTATAACATACAGTGTTCCTATACATCACCACACCTACCATCACAAAGCCACTATGAGCAGTTTGAAAAAAAAACGATGATGACTTGCACTGCTACAGACTATCTTCAGCTCTGAATGCAAAAGCAGAGAGCACAGTACTGTTTCTAAGCACGCAGGCAATTCATCAAAAGTACTGCTGCAGCCTGAGAGAGGGCAAACACAGATTACCCTTCTTAGTCTGTTACCAAACGACAATACAGTAACACTATGAGCTACTGTGTATTGCTTAGATATTTCAGCATGTTGCAGAAAAACATTCTTTCAAGAGCAGGATTTCCAGGAGTGTAAACTCTACCATTCAGGCACAGTGTAAGCCTAAGTGCATCTATGATAAGTCCTTCCTATAATTAATGCCCAAACCAGACTGCAACTGAAGATTTAAAGAATCACATTTTTCGACAGTTAAGAACACCAGTTTGGAACAACTGAAGGTGCTCCGTTAATAGAACATGAGTTATTGAAGTGATGTTTCAGGGCCAGGCTGACAGTTCCAGGGAACAGCACACAATTAAACAGGAACACAAAGGATCCACAAGAAAGTCCTGTAAGGATCTGTTCCCACCTCAGCCTTTTCACTGCAATTTTTATTTGCATCACCTACACCAGCCAGGCTTCAGGAAAACTAAGTTAAGCTCACCAGTATAGTCAGGAATTACTGCAAAAGATAGATACCTAAACCCACTCCATCAGTGACAGTATTCTGATTTCAATCATGCAAGTACTTCATAAAAAATGAGTAACACCAAACACAAAATTGTTTTAGAACACACACTTGTCCAAGATTCACCTCAGGTAACAGAATTCAAAGTTTCTGCCTTAAACTGCTTCTCATATTCATGTCTACGGTTTCAACATTCATGCTCTCCTTCAGCACTAGCTCCCTGCTACTTTAAGGAAAGCTCTGGAACTACAGGAGTACACATGCTGTAGTTACTGGTACCCCACTCCTAGATTCAGGTCCCACTGTAGTAATACAGATACTTGAGAGAAGATCAGGAGACACAGCTTCCACTACCAAAGATATTTAGCAAAAATCTTGCCATTCACACATCAGCAAAAGAACTACCTGCAGTATGGAACTGAAAAGAGCAACTGAGACTCAGCTAAACAATCTTCTTGTGTATGAATTCTCTATAAACTTATACTTGAAGAGTGGCATAATCCCTATTAAAGGAAAGCCAACGGAAAACAAAAGGGCAAAAGATTACAGATAAGCCTATATGACTGGCAGAGGTGGTGCTGCCTAACAACTCGAGGACAGAACCTGCAACGCCTGGATTTGATTTCCAGGTTTGCCATAGATGGGGCTGGGTGACCTCGGGCAGCTCACTCCTCTGCCTGCCTTGAGATCTGCCTCACTGACACTGAGGTGTCTTAGAGAAATTAAAAAGTTAACTCAGCGCTCTACTGCATCTCTATGTAAGTAAAACAAACCAACCAACCACACTACTTTTAAGATACTGTTGGAATTTTAGACATACATGTTAGTAGAGGGCCCAAAACTCCCAGACTAAGACACATCTTAAAGATTCAAATTCTAGCTTCCTGCAGGCAAGTTGAATTTTCAGTGTCAGTCTGGAATTAAAAAGCAGTAGTCACAAGTCTTGCCCTTGCAAGGAGAGGCTACGGTTTGCGAAAACATAACTTTAAAAACATCTTTTAATACTTCTGAATAACTTTAGTGTACTCAACACCTGACAGTATCACACAAAAGAGAAAAGGAAGACATTATCCTTAAATTTCTCCTAAAAACCCACAGCTCTGAAAGGGCACCCTGTTATCTTTAGCTATTTCCCCTCTACAAATATGCAGTGCCTTTACTCCACAGGCATTCAAGGGTCTTGGATTTTAGGAGTTCCAAGAAACTATTTTTGAAGTGACATCAGAAATCTGCTGTGGTCAGTCAACGCAGCTAGCACTTTTTCCAAGAATAAAATAGCCTTAATATTAGAAAGCAACGCTTCCCCTTGACTGAATGAAATTTGACAGGTGAAATACAGCAATCTCATTGAGCACCCCAGAGGTGCTGTGTTCTAGTCACTTCTCAATGCCAATCAGATCAAAATGAATACTCAGCCTTACTGACTACCCATTTATATAAAAAAGGTATGGCCATAAGATAGGGTAAGCTTTGTAAAAGTGTACTCTTCCAAAAGAGAAGATTCGCTTCAGATATTGCCAGTCTCAATGTATCCTAGAGCTAAACCATACTTGAGAGAAATGTTTTAAGACCACACTGACTCTCACGCTTGTTCCAGACAGAAGTCAGCACCTCCCGTTCAAGTGATGTTCCTAACACTCCTCAGGCTAATCCACTTGCTATAGCCTAAGCAGAAGCATTTAAAAACCAGCACAAGGGTTTTCTTTGAGTTCGTCTTAACCGAAGCCTTCCACTTTGCCCTTAGAATATGAACGGAGCCCTGCAAGCTCTGACAAGGCAACCCCCATCCATCTTTGCTTGAATTATTGTAGGTGACCTCTGATACTGGCCTGACAACTTCACCTCCTAACCTACTACAAGGCAAGGCCTAACCCCGTGTATCCACGGCTTCCCTGGCCCTGCTTCGGTCAGGAGCCACGGGGCCGGCACAGACCCAGGTGATGTCCAAAAGAGCAGGGTTTCCTGCCTCGCTGCCGCTCCAGGGGAGCTGGTGCGACCCCAGTCCAGCGCCCCCGGAGGGGCGGCCGAGGGCCCCCTTCCCTGCGGGGCTGCAGCAGCCCCAGGGGCGCCGGCTGCTCACCCCTGCACGCCCGGGCTGTATTTCCTGGTCTTCCAAGGAGTGCCGGGGCTCTGCAGCGCTGGCTGAGGCTGCTGCCGCTGCTGGTGGGGGGAGTTGTTGACGGCGACGCCGCGGCTGCCGGAGAGCAGGTAATTCATGCCATAGGTGCTGGCTTTATTCTCGCGTTTCCTGCGGCCCGGGTGGTACTGGTGCTGCTGGGGAGAGGCGGGCGGCGGGAGGGGGCTGCGCGCCGGGAGGTGCCCGTTCGCAGCGCTGCCGCCTTTGCTCTCGTGGTGGAAGTTGAAGAACTCGGCGGGCCCGGCCCCGCTGCCCAGCAGCCCGGGAGGAGCCACCGCCACCGCCCGGGGGCCGCAGGAGGAAGAGGAGGAGCCGCCGCCTCCGCCCGATCCCGAGGAGGAGAAGCCGGGGCTCTCGGTACCGGACTCCACCGACGAGCAGGAGGACGAGGAAGACACGGAGGGCGATTTCTGCAGCCGCCGCCCTCCCTCGCTGCCGCCGGCGGCGCTCCCGGCCGCGGGGCCGGCGGGCACCAGTCCGGTCAGCAGGGCCGGCGGGGACGGCGAAGGCGAGGGCGGCGAGGACGAGGAGCAGCAGTCTCCGGGCGGGCCGAGGCGCAGGCAGCCGTGCCCGCGGGGCGGGGAGGCGGCGGAGTCCTGCGCCGGCGAGTTGAGGCAGAGGTAGTGCGGGAAGCTGGCGCCGCCCCGGCCCCCCACGCCCTGCGAGGTCTCCCAGATCTGCATCCACAGTGCATTCGCGGGTCCTTTCTGCTCGGGCTGGATCCAGGCCACGCGGGGATCCATCCACGCCCGCCGCCGCCGCCGCCCCTCACCGCCCGGCCAGAGCGCCGCGCCGCCGCCCGCTCCCCGCCCGCCCGCAAGCTCGGCCCGGCAGCGGCGCTAGGCGCGGGCCGGCAGCGGCCGCATGTGTCGCGGGGGGAGGCAGGCAGGGAGAGGCAGGGAGAAGCAGGGAAGGCAGAGGCAGGCAGGGCGGCCCGGCAGGAGGCGGGGGCGGCGCGCTGAGATCCCGGCGCTGCCCGGAGCGCTCCCCGCGCCGCTCCAAGGTGGCGTGTCCCCCTCGCAGGGCCGGGGCGCGCACTGCGCATGCCCCGCAGATTTTAAACCTTCACCGCAGACGGCCGCCCTGGCAACCGCACATGCGCGGCAGGCCGGGGGGGGGGGCTCCTCCCGGCCGGCAGCGCTCCCTGTCCCGCGGGAGCGGCAGGGATCGCAGCCCGGGATCTGGGCCGGCCCCGGCTCAAACAGAGCCGTCCTGCGGCACACGGCACAGCACCGCGACCAGGCGGCTCCTGAGCATCGCCACTGGGGGAGGCGCCGCAGGCTCCCCGCGCAGTCTGTTCCAGCGCGGCGTGGCCCGCACAGTACAAAAAGTTCCTCGCCGTGCTCAGGTGGAACTCGGTGTGCATGGATTGCTGCCCAATGCCTCTGGTTCTGCTGTCCGGCAGCGGCGGGGGCAGCCTGGCTCCCGCCCCACAGCCGCTCCCACAGGACGAGGAGCGGTCCCCAACCCGCGGGGTGTCCCCAAGGCGGCCCTTCGGCCCTTCCCTCCAGCGTGACCCGCCCACACCAAAGAGAGTTCGAGGAGTAAAGGAGGAGCAGGGAGTGCGGGCTGAGCTCCTGCTGCAGGGAGGGAGGGCGGGCTGGGTGTGTGGGGTGAGGGCCGGGCCGGGCAGGGCCCCCTCCCTGGGGCGAGGGCAGGCCCGGGTGAGGCGCGCATGGCAAGGTCTGCGGGCCCAGCACCCCGAGGTACTGCATTCCCAATGGGCACTTGGGTTTTTTACTAGTGTTGAGTCTCAGGGAGACTGTTCCATCTCTAATGGATGGGTTTCACTTGCAGGGATCACTGAGTAAAAGGCACACGGCTGCTGGAATGCGATGGAACACAGATACATCCTCTGTCTCCCGTGGTTTAAAGATCGTCTTTAACAATCAGCCTCCCAGAATGACGTTTGTAACTGTTCCCTTCCCAATCCAGTGGTTCGGCGTTTTCCTTGAGCAGCTTCATCGTGGGTGTGGGTAAGGTGTCCTCGGGCAGGGCACCCCCGGTCTCTCCAGGCAGCTGAATACAGCCCTTGACCTGACCACAGAACAGGAGAGAGAAGGGCTGCATGTGCATAAAGACAAATACTACCGGGGAACCCTAGTCAGAACAGCCCTCCAATGCAGTTGTGTGGTACATCTTGAATGACCTTGCTGCCACGGAAGGAGAGAAAAGGAGAGGCCCCGCTCTCCATAATCCTGCTAATTGCTTTCCCCGCTTCCTTGCACAAGCCCTGATATTGATCAGTGAGCCAATTTAACTTGTTAATTCAGATAAGACTTGGAAGAAAAGCAATAGTTTTCGGCTGTTCATTTTGAATGGGCTTATCTTCTGCTCAGAGTTTGCACTAAGGAGGTTTGGAGAGAGGACCCTTAGACATCAGAGCAAAGGAAACTGATGGGAAGGTGACAGCCTGATGTTTATTATTGGAAGTCATTTAGAAAGAGCAGGTCGTTAATTTGTTTTTGTTAAGGAACAGGCCTGTCTTCAGGACTAACAGCCACAGTACACATAAAAGTACACAATAAATGAACTAAAACCAAACCACATGAAAGAGCTGTTAAGCTTGTCTTGTATGTTCACCAGAATTTCCATCTGATAAAACCAAATCACCCTTCTATCTTGTATGGCCAATGAAGTATTCAGATCTTCAGCATAGATTTCATCCGGCTGAGTTACTGATAGCAGTCCTTGGGGTTTATGGTTCATCTTCCAAAGGATTTTGGACGGTTTTGTTTCGGTTTTAATTGAACGTGCCTGGAGACAAATGAACAGGCCCCTCAACTTTTTGTATAAATGCATATATATTTATATAAATAGACCATAGAACTAGCCCTGAATACTTTGCATTCTTGCCTCTGTGATGGCCCAGGTTCAGCAAGGAGAGGTGAGGATGGACAGTGTTTCCACAAGCTTAGCTGGTGTGGTATGCCAGCAGTTGGAAGGGTCACTTTGTAGATGCACTGTAAAGTACTGAGAAGGCTGAGAAATCTGTAGAGCCTTTTTAGTTCTGTGTGCTGAATTTTCATACATCCAGCAAAGATCACATCTTCAAGCTCCTGAGCTAAAAATCTTGAAATTAAGAAGTACTGATCAGTGTTTTCATAGTAGCATAGAATCACAGAATGGTTTGTGTTGGAAGGGACCTTAAAGTTCATCTTGTTCCAACCCACCTGCCACGGGCAGGGACACGTTCCACTAGATCAGGCTGTTCAAAGCAGGGCTGTGGGCAGGAAACCAAGAAGACACAATGACTAGTCTTATGGAGGCTTTTCCAAGCTCAGCAGTTTTTCATTACCAGTTTTCTTTATTTCCTTCCCTGCCTTGCTGCTATCTTTTAAAAGTCAGCACTTCCAAGAGGGCCTGACTTCCCATTTGCTAAAATTATCTCCAATTTCATTTTGAGGTGTAGCTGGTGGAGACGACTGCTTGTAAGAGGCAATAACTCCAAGGCAGATTGTGGTTGAGAGAGATAGTTTTCTGGAGATTCTTACCAATCCTAGTGCTGTCTTGGAAGAGGACAGGCTGTTTCCTGAAGTAGTTACAGAAGAAGTTGCCTCCCACTGGCTTAAACTGTGCTCCTGTAGACAGAATTTCTGAAGCTACAGTAATGCTTTGTCAGTTCTTTCTATAGGCTCTAGGCAGCAAATACCGTGTGATTGTCGTAGAAAACATGGGATGGACAGGATGGGCACAGCCTGCTCAGAGGTCCACATTTTAAGAACTTAGTGAAGAAGGAAATCTCCTCTGAGAAATCTATAAGCCATGGTTTGATAATATGTCAATTCATTTGTCTGTCTCATGGTGATTTATCAAAGCTTGTGGTGATGTCTTATTCTGGAAAAGGCTTTCAAAACAAAAACTGAGACTTAGAAAAACTTTTTCAACTTATATAACTCTATGAAAATCTATAAAATGCACATTAAAATCCTTAGGCATCAGTGGCACACCACTGAAATATCTCTGCAGAAAAGGAGACATTACATGTTTCCTGTGTGTGTATAATATAAATAAATAATACCCAATGGCCTGATGTGGCACAAGGACAAGAAAAATTATCCCTTTCTAACATCAGTTTTTATTCTTCTGTGTTTCTAGACTCTCCATTGAGAAATGTAAATAAAGCATGATTCTAATCTTTTCTCCTTAAAGTGATAATTTCCCTCTAAAAGTAGTGAGTGAGAATTTCCTTTAAAAGGATTAAGTTTTTTTAAAGTCTGATTGATTTTAATTCAGTTGTCCTTTACTGAATGAAACTACAAAGTAAAAGTTAGACTCTCAGAATGTTTGGAATATAGTTTGAATCAGAAATATAGTTCATATATCGTTTGAATCATTAAAAAGAATTTACTTTGTTTTCAAAAGAGCTTCCTTCCCACTGGTGAACTTGTGAGGATGAAAAGTCTGTCCAGTACTTGGCCCTGGTGAGGCCACACTTTGAGTACTGTGTCCAGTTCTGGGTCCCTCACCACAAGATTGACATTGAGGTGCTGGAGCGAGTCCAGAAAATGGCAACAAAGCTGGTGAAGGGTCTAGGGGGTAAGTCCAATGAGCAGCAGCTGAGAGAGCTGGGGTTGTTTAGCATGGAGAAGAGGAGGCTCAGGGGTGACCTTATCACTCTCTACAACTACCTGAAAGGACGTTGTAGCCAGGTGGGGTTTGCCTCTTCTCCCAGGCAACAAGTGCCAGGACAAGAGGACATAGTCTTAAGGTGCACTAGAGGAGGGTTAGGTTGGACCTTAGGAGGAGTTTCTTGATAGAAAGGGTGATTAAACACTGTAATGGGCTGCCCAGGAAGGTGGTGGAGTCACCATCCCTGGAGGTGTTTAAGAAAAGACTGGACATGGCACTCAGTGCCATGGCCTTATTGACATGGTGGTGTTCGGTCATAGCTTGGACTCAGAGATTTCAGAGGTCTTTTCCTACCTAATTGACGCTCTGATTCTGTGATCCTAAACTCAGGAGACATAACACCTTGTTTGCCATGGGGAAGTTCAAATGTTTGATTCAGATTATAAATGTCATATTAAAAGGCCTCATTACTAGCACTGCCTGTCTAATACCAGTAACACAATGTCCTTGTATCCTTACTTTCTTTAAGGTAGTATTTAAGGTTGAAGTCATAGAATTAATGACTAAAAAGGTAGTCTCATTACTCCTGAAGTAATTTAATTAATCTGTTATAAAGTGTTTTAATCGGTCTGCTTGTCACAGAGAACACAACCACACTCCCTCTTGAATAAGGATTATACTTCAGTTTTACATCTTAGATTTGGCAACAGTGACAGTGCGGGAGTCTTTGGTAACTTTGTAATTGATGACTTTGATATCCTGATGGCTGCAATTCCAATTCCATGAATAGTTCATATGTACTAGTAAATAATGGCAATTAAATTGAATGCTTAAGTGGGATACATACAAGGCAGTGTTGCCAAGTGCTTGGTATTAAAATAGTTTTTAAGGAACACTCTGAACTTCAAGAATAGAGATAAAGGCAGATAGTGTCTCATACCTTTACTATGGCCCTCTGGAAATTATGAGATGCAAATACAGCATACCTGCGTGATGCAACCTCAGTTATTTTCTCTGAAGCTGGCAAGTGCCACAGGTGTCATTCCACCAGGGCAACACAGTAGGTCAGAGGTGACTAACAGGTTCTTCACTAGTTCACACTCTCCAGGATAACTCCAGGATTTTGATCCAGAAGACCTTCATCCTGATGACCCACAATCAGGCTGCAAGCCTCTGATGCATCACCCCCTTCATGCTCACCAGCTCTGATCTGCTTCTTAGCCATTCAGTTAAGAACTGGACTCAATGATCCTTGAGGGTCCCTTCCAACTCATAATACTTTGTGGTCCTGTGGTAGGGATGGAGAAGGCACAGAGAGTAGGATTCAGCAGTGTATCTGACCAGATGTGTATCTGATGAAGACAGGAAAGAACTGAACAAACCATGGTCTCAAGCTGGATGGGGGTGTGAGAGAAAGGCTGTCCAGCTGAAGAAGGTGCATCTCTAACAAGTGACCTTCAGAGTGTGCTGGTCACCAGGAGATAGTGTTGGGGAGGAGCTACAGAGCAGTTTCCTGAGCTGCACCACTGTCACCCTTTTTTTCAGTAAATACTTTTCTGAACAGGAGAGTGGAGATACAGTTTTCTTGTCTGAAATGTAGCTGATTGGGAGACAAGTAGAAATCCAAAACAGGAGTTTCTGGTTCTTATAAAGTGTGAATTGGAGCATTCTTGTGATCTGTCCTCTGGAAATAGGGGCTTTTCCTTTTTTAAAATGGCTCATGTCTCCTATTAAAGAATGCCTGGCATAAGTAACCCTGAATAGGCTTAAATCAAGTTATACTTTTTTCCTTAAATCTTCTACTTGGCTCAATTCTTTCTCTTTTCAAGGCTCTGTGTCCTCTTCTGATCAACACTAAGCGTCAGCCAAATTTAGAGTGTTAAGGCATATTCAGAGCCCATTAAAGTGCAGAGGCTGAAACAGCTGTCACCTACCAGCCATCTCCTCTTCCCACCCCATCTTCCCTACTCTTACAAGGGTTGCCAGCCCTATGTCAGAGAAGCTGAACACATGATAAATCAACAGCTGAACAGCTGCAGCTTCCAACCAGCCATGTTCATGCACATGAAAATACTTTTCTGGCTGCCTACATAAAATAGCTGTGTAGTAAATGGAGTAAGTGTAGGAGGTGCTTCACAAGCCTTTCAATTATGTTTTCATTCAGAGTGGCAGCATAGAGGGCGAGGGTGCACAGAGAGCCAGGTGTGATTCTTGCCTCACACCGCTGGATGTGTGTCAACACTTCTAGTGGGAACTCTGCCTTGGAGACCTTGCATCACTATGGATGTAGATGTGCAGTACAACAGGAGCAAAGTAAATATGTCACCTTGACAGTCCCATGTTCTATTTCCATTGATATAGTTAGGGCTCTGATAGAGATTACTTTCAAAAGGCAGCTTTATGTGAATATTTATATTAGCTTATTACACAGCAATTAAATACTTAACACAGCCTATTTTTACAGTATCTGATGACATAATTATTTAATTGTTCTGTATCAAGGATAGTCTATGAAAATTTTTAAGTTGTTCTTGTGTTCTATTTTGCTTCTTTTCCTCATCTAGAGAAGGTTTGGAAGCCATAAAAATTTTGGAAGGTTTATTTTTTAACTCAGAGATCAGGAATTCTGCCTTTGAGACTTGTCACTTTTCTTAAAAGAATGTTCTGCCAGCAGTAACACCTAATTGAAGACAATTAAATCTTACAGACTCTCTTTCTTCAAAGGCTTATTTAGACATGGAAATTAAATTGTGATAACAAGCACAGAGATGGTTTTATGAGTAATTTTAGCTGTAGAAAATACTCTGTAAGAGAGCTCATAAACAAGTTTATTCTAAATATCTGTAAAGCTTTTGGAAGTATTTTCTAAGTGAGATCTAAAGAGTTGTGTGAAATCAGATGCTCTGTCTTCCTGTTCTGGTTAACACAGACCGTTTTTGTCAGAAGGGTCATTTGCCTTTGAATGACAGGTTGAGAGAACATGTTAAGGAGACTTTCACAAAAGCTCCTGGGAATGACCTGGCCAGGATTCCTGCCTGACTTGTGTTTGCAATCTAGGTAGTCCCAGGATCATCTTTAAGTTGTCATTTTCCAGGCTGCTTAGTAGAGGACAGCTGGGGGAATGCAGAACCTGTTGTGTGAATCCTGGCAAGGAGAAGGGATCCCAACTCACAGTGTGGTTCCACATGCTCTAAAATGGAAGGAAAAAGTAGATCTGTTTAGACTGAAGGCTAGGAGTAGAATCTATAAGTAATGCAGTGTTCCTTATAGGAACAATATTAGAATAAAAATGCTTTTCTTCTGTTGAATGAAAGCTTTCTGCCAGGGAGAGCAAGATCCTATTTAAAAAAAAAAAAAAAAAAAGACAAAACCAGTGCAAAGACATATGAGACAAGCTGTGAGAAAGCTGATGTAAAATTTGCTTAGTGTGTCCTGGAGTCGTCATTCACCATGTTAACATGGTATCAGATAGTGCACCAGCTGCTTCTATACTAAACCTGGAAGAATAATTTATGCATAGCAGAATGACTGTGGTTGGAATTTAAGTAAAGTTGCATCAGGTGTCAGCGAAGACTTTCATTGTGTGAGACGTAGCTCACTTTTATTAGCTTCCATGATAGATCAAAGCCATATATGATCTTGTACAGATTTCTAGAAGCTAATTTATCTTGCATGGTCAGCTGCCTAAGTATTTTTCATTGGTTTATCCTGCTCACTGGTCCTCATCTATAGGCAGCACAGGCACATACCTACACACATTTACTCTTTAAATAGAAACTGCTGTGTTGCAATGCACCTCCCTCTCCTTAAATTTATCTGTGTCCTGCATCTCCACCTTCAAAGCTATTATTTTTAACTGTTCTTGGACCACAACTAAATCACTTGGACATCTCAGGAAGGAGATTTCCAAACGAGAAACAGCTTGATGCCAGTATTAAAGTCCTGACCTGAGTCTTATTCACATTGGGCCATAGATAAGTGAGCAGAGGAGTACAGAAGATCAAAGGAGATCAAGATTTTTTGGCAGGGTTTCTAGGTAACAGTGATGCACAGCAGCTGTAGGACAGATTAGATAGGGACTGATAAGAAAGAATAATATGTTTTAGCAGGTCCTTTAGAGTGAGGATAGGAAAAGCATGCACCAGTAAGGGAGCATAATTGAAAATTTAATTTGCTGTAGAGAAAGACCGGGACTAGGAATAAGGAGAGCAAAGGAGGTAGAGTGGACACATGCAGGTTTTGGCCAGGGGGCCAGGAAAACTGGCAGAACGATGACTCATTCATCAGCACACACATCTCCATTTGCTCTTTAAAGGACCTAAAATCAAGGCCAGGAACCCGCATTCCAACTTTCTTGCATCAAATCCCCCTAGCTCAATACTGGAACCATATAGCACTTTACAACTTTCTCTGCCTTCCTTGAGAAATGGAAAATGGCCTCACCATCAGTTCTTTCCAGTGCATGGGCAGGCTGTGGACAGAGATCAGCTGGAACTTTTCCAGGTCCTCTTCAGTTTGTCAGTACCATTTCGTCTTGGGACCTTACACGCATGCAGTGCAACAGACATGCCTTTGGGATCCTGAAGACTGTGAGTGAACAGAACATACCTGGACATTCCAAAGACTCCTTTTAATAGCAGTGCCTCTATCTCCTGTCTGTGGGTATTGGCAGTGAATCATAGAATTGCTTAGGTTGGAAAAGACCTCTAAGATCATCAGGTCCAACCTTTAACCCAGCACTTCCAAGTCCATCATTAAACCATGTCCCTAAGTGCCACATCTATGCATCTTTTAAATATCCCTAGAATCTGTGGAAGGGATCAACCTTTGGTGACACAACCACCTCCCTGAGTAGCCCGTGCCAATGCTTGACAACTCTTTCAGTGAAGATGTTTATCCTAATAGCCAACCTAAACCTCCTGTGGTGCAGCTTGAGGCCATGTCCTCTTGTCCTGTCATTAGTTGCCTAGGAGAAGAGACCAACTCCCACCTTGCTACAAACTCATTTCAGGTAGTTGTAGAGAGTGATAAGGTCAGCCCTGAGCCTCCTTTTCTCCAGGCTAAGCAACCACAGCTCCCTCAGTCACTTCTCATCAGACTTCTGCTCCAGCCCCTTCACTAGGTTTGTTGTCCTTCTCTGGACTCACTCTAGCACCTTAGTGTCCTTGTTGTGGTGAGGGACCCAGAACTGGACATGGTACTTGAGTACTCTGTGGCCTCATCAGTGCCAAGTACAGGAGGACAATCTCTGCCCTAATCCTGCTGGCCACGCTGTTTCTGATACAGGCCAGGATGCCACCTGCCTTCTTGGCCACCTGGGCACACTGCTGGCTCATGGTTAGCCAGCTGTTGACCAGCACCCAGGGTCTTTTTTGCTGGACAGCTTTACAGTCACTCTTCCCCCAACCTGTAGCGCTGCATGGGGTTGTGACCTAAGGGCAGAACCCAGCACAGTGAACATGATAGTTACCTGCAATGGCAGTCTCCAGCCCAGAGCCATGCAAACTGAGTTAAGGAGTCAGTTTGTACTATCAGTGTCCAATTGCAGGAAGCACCAGCTTCACAGTAAGTCTATGCCTCTGAGCTCCTGGACTGATGAGCACTCTATGGATACGTAGGTAACATTGAAGAAACAACATTCATTTATTGTGGTGAGAGCAAAAAAGGCATGAGGAAGGAGAAGTGAAATGTCAGTGTTGAAACAGATTGGGATTTCTGGTTGCCTGTGGTTACTGTGCTTAGGTTGAGCTAGCAGAATAGCTGTCACTCCTCCAGGCAGGTCGTGCACCAGAGCAAGGAGAGGCTGGCTTCCTGGTGAGGCAGCTTTACTTTTTCCCGTACCTCAAATTCACCACTGGGTCAAAGCATCTGGAAGCCTAGAAACAGCTCTGGGGTCCTGTAGTGAGGCCACAAGGGAGGCTTCATAGGCTCGTGATCCTCTCCACTGAGTCCTGCTGTTCAGACAGTTCAGTGATGATTCTTGTACTTCCCAGCTGAGTGAGAGGACTGACAACCCTGCAGCCAGGAGCCTGTCCTAGAACAACTCTTAACTGGCAGATCTTTGTCATAGCTGTTGACAGATGAAGCTTGCTTCTTGCAGAGTCTCTGGCAAGACTCATGGTGTGGTATTGACTGATGCCATTGAGCAGGTAGATGGAGTATTCCTTCTGCTTACAGAAATACAAAACTTCATCTGTCTTTTGACATGATGGCAAGAACCTAGTTAAGCCATGTGGCTACCAGTGCAGGAAGTTAAGATCAGTACTTACAAGTCTTGCATGGTGAAGGAAACAAAATGCATTGAATGAATAACACTTGTACAGTCTCTGCATCTTATTTGCTCAGTTCATTCACCATGAGTTAATCAGACTGGCCATACAGGCAACTCCACAGAAGTGATTCTGAGCGTAAAGCTGTGCTACTGCCCTTTCCAACGGCACACATATATCACTTAGTAGCTGAAAAGTGCTTCTCTGACAACTTTGCTGCCATTCTATTTTAAATGCTTCTGTTATTCCTTTCCCTGTTGATGATGTAGGTCATACTAGAGATCCAGAGCTGATCCTTTCTGATAGTAGTGTTCTCATATGATGCTGTGTCAGGGATTAGCCAGTTCTTACATGATACAGTCATCCTCCTCCAGGTCCTTGTTTGTATAGATTGACCTACCCCTCTGTGCCGCTAGTGGGGACCCTCTCTTGATCATTCTCTTCCTTAACTTACCTATGAGAACCCTACACAGTATCAGTCTATACCCCACACTACCCTGTGGGATGCTTCAGGAGTGCCATTGCACAGATTTTTGCTGTGGAGTGCAGACTCCTTGTCTTCCCTCAGACCAGATCTGTTAGGAGTGGACAGGAAAACCTACAAGGATCTGTCCTGAGGATGTGAAAGCTGCCTTTCATACCTTTTCACTTGTGTTTCTTCATGATTTTTTCTACTTTGTGACAAGTGAAATCCCTGCTCTGAGTGTAATATATTTCTTGTTGACGAGAGGTTATGGTGCACAATGTGCTACTTGGCCTTACCATAAGGATCCTATTGCTTGGTACTGGCCTGAAACCCATCTGTTATTACTAGCAATGGCTCTGGCATAGGGCTAGGAGACAGGGTGGAAGTAGCTTGACCTTGACTGTGCCATTTCTGGGATAGACAGCTCTGCCTCAGCTCTCTCCACAGCTGCTAAGAACAATTTCTTGACATTTTTACTGCATGGCATAATTCTTTACTGGGCCTGATTCAAACTCATTCAGTTTGAACTCTCATTTGGGCCACATGGAAGCGAGCAAGAATTACGGATAAAATGTTTTGATCCCACAGAAATTACGTCTGCAGTTACCCTCAAGGAAGAAGAAACAGGCTGTGATGTCTCAGGGCAGATCTCATCAATCACCCAGGAAAGTTTCAAATAGAATCTGCTAGAACAAAATATTTACAGTATACATTAGGAAAGATAAAACCTTTTCTAGATCAAGTAGAGCTCTGGCTGAATGCCCAGCCTTGCTGCCAAACATCTGGCCTTGGTGTTGGAGCAGAGAGTAGGAAAAGGCAGTATGTTTCTCTGGAGGAATTTGTACAGCGGTTAACAAAGATATGGGACCTTATTCCTGCAGACCAAAATTACCTGTAGACTTCGCTAGTATCCATTCCAAATCCTTGCTGAAGAGCCTTTAAAAAAGTGATTTACTTAAAATGAAAGCCCATTCAAAGTCTGCGGTTTAAAATGCTCATGGAGGCATATTTACCAAGGCTGAAAAATACAGTGTTATGGAAAACAATTTCTATAAGCAGTAGATATGCGCTTTGTATTTTGTGTTTTCCCCTACATCTTATTCTACATTCATCTACTTTAGAACATATTTAAGTTGCAAATCACTAATAAATGTAGAACCCAACTTCTCTTCTGATCAGTATCAGCATTTCCCTTTCAGCTCCTCCTGCAAACAGTGCTTTGCCTAAAATTCACCAGCATGAATGCAAACAATTCTATATTAAAGTCTTGATATTATTAAAAGAACCTAAAAAACAAAAGCTAAAACCGAACAAAACCAACAAATAAACCCAAACCAAACAAGCAAAAAACCAAACCTAACCAACCAAAAACAACAGTAAAAAGTCCCACCAAAACCAACACAAAACACACACAAAAAAACCCCCACAACAAAGTAAGAGCCTGTTTTGGTAAGCAACCTTTTCTCCATAGTTATTTTCCAGGTAGGAACTGATGCTGTCATACTAATGAGACTAGTAATGACATACTAATGCAAAGTCATGTGACTGACTTAGAGAAGCTTGCTTTTCCTAGCTGGCACAGGCTCGCTTTGCTTTCTGTTGAGGCTTGGAAGGCCCCTCCACTCAGCCTGTACACATATGGGCCAGCCTGCTTCATAGTTATTTTTACATATGAGTACTTCGTTTTTGGGAAGTGGATAGAGAAGTTAAATTCCTTCTGTGAACATCAGACAGGAATTCTGTTTGTGCAAATGGTCGTAGAGTAGATTTTGTATTAATGAAGTCATTTCAGGTTGCTAAGGGAAGCATATTTTGCTAAAAGGAAATTAATTCAGAGAAAAAAAATGTTATGAAAGTTAGATCTTGTTAGTCAAGAAACAAGGAACTTTAGAGATGACTGAGCACAACAAATGGTTTTCAAGTATCTGGTATCCAGTAACCCCTCTTGAGATCAGTTCAGATAGTCCATAAATTTACTATGTGTAAAACTGTGTAACATGAACAGGTTTTTTTCCCCTGGGTATTGGGGTTTGTTTGCTTAACTGAAGGTGTTTAGAGAAAATCTGAGAAGAGAACCACTGAATATACTAGCAGCCAGGATGGAGCTGCAGGCAGCTCAGAGTTTTGCGTGCCCAAGTGCTGTCAGCTGTAGGGAGTGAGGATCTGGGGCCACTTATTGGATGCCCTCCATGTCTAAGCACAGTTAATGGTGGATTCATACCATGTCTCCACACATGTGTGCATGGCTGTGAGGAAGCAAGGGGCTGTAACAGCAATTGCAGTGGGGCTGAAGGCTCAGGGCTTGTACATCCAGGTGCCAGTGAGTAGGGAGACTGGGATCCAGGGGCAAGTACTGGGAAGGTACTGGGCAGACTGGGTGCCTGAGCCCAGCTGCTTGAGGGATCCACCTTTTACATTTGTATTGACATATTTGCCAGTAACAGACAAAAAACCATCCGAAACAAAACAAAACTTGTAGGCCTCTTAAAGACTGAATTTAAAAATTCCCATTGTGGGTTTCCATCTTTCCTGGCCTACTTGGCTGAGCACTGTGATACCAAATGAGGATCTATGCCCTGGGTGCAGGCAAGGAACTGGTCCAGTCATCAGTAAGTTTATGGAGGGTGGAATGGCTTGCTGAAGGCTACCATGTTTGGGGTTGGAGCATAAAGAAGACCATGAGCAGGAAGGTTAGCATCTCTTGTTCTACATGTTGTGCAACATAGACACAGATGGCTGGTGCAGACCTCTGCTGATAACATATGCATGTGTGTTTGGAGCTATGTTCTTGTCTGCTTCCAGCGTCCCTGAGCTAGAGGAGGGGACTGTCTTTGGAAATGATATTGTGACTAGCAATTTCTGCTCCAGGCAGTGCTTAGAGGGGACTGGAAACCATGATGCAATAGGTACCCAGTAAGCCCACATCTGTGCAGTGCCTCAATAAGGCAATTGGGAACAGTGTCTGACTGGATTTTATATGTAGGAGAACGTTAGATAATCAGTTCATGTTTCTAATTGGCCTAGTGTTAATGCAGACACCAAGTGGTAGATGACATTACTCGATGGAAAATAACGCATGGTTTGTTAGCTGCAGTGTTACTTGTAATTTATCTGGTTTTGATCTGATTCAGAAATGTGAATATTCAAGAAAATATCTGAGGCTTAGCCACAGTAGCCTGTTTTGTCTACTTTGAATTAAAATTAAAAGCTGTTGCAATGACAATGTATCTGGTATGAAGAATTAGGAAACAAAGTACTCTTATGTTGTTTTTATGAACTTTCAGTAGTAACCCTTTAAAAAGCGATAATTATAGCATATTATTCATTGAAGTCTGAAATGGCTACCTTCCAAAATATTGCATGACAGTTTCAATTTAGGAAAACTGCTTAAAGCAATTCACAAAAGACCTTTCCTACAAGTGCTATGTAATTGTTTTATTTTGAAATTTTATAAATTCAACCTTTGTATTGGATTTGCGTGGCAAAGTTTTGGTAATGGGGAGGCTACAGAGGTGGCTGCTTTGAGAAGAAACTTCCCCCATGTCCAACAGAGCCAATGCCAGCCAGCCCCAGGATGGACTCCTCACTGGCCATGGCCAAGTCCAGCAGAGATGGTAGTAGTGTCAAGGAAACTTCCCTGTGTGACCACCCAGGGGCTCCCTGGCAGCTACACCCCCACACTCACACAGTCAGACCAGGTTTCCTTGTGGGCTCCACCCCAGGGTTCCTATAGCAGAGTCTCTGAATCACAGTGCAATAACTAAACAACAAATAACAGCTCGAGCTTGTGCCTCCAAGGAGGGACCCCTGAACAGAGGGCACCCTGGGCTTTCATATCCTCACAGTCTAAGCACTGGGAAGTTGGGGGGCTGTCGGCTCCTGCTGTGCCTCTGAGTGTCCCTGAGTGTCCAGTCCCTGGCCAGGCCACAGGTCCCTTTTGCCTTTTGTTGTGCAAAGGGTCAGCAGGTCATGGCCTCTTGCCTTGGGGTCCTGCCCCCCCGAGCTCAGCCTGCAGCTCCCACTGCAGCTGCACACTGAGCTACCTGCACTGAATATGTTCTTTAAGGAGTAGGACTGCTGAGATAACATTCAAAAGGAGGAAAAAACCCATATGCAGCTGGAGAGAGGAGTGGGAATATGTGACAGAAAGATCCCTGCAGACACCAACGTCAGTAAAGGAGAGGAAGGAGGTGCTCCAGGTGCTGGAGCAGAGATCCACCTGCAGCATGCCGAAGACCCCATGCCTGAACAGGGGGATGCCCAAAGGAAGCTGTGACCCTGTGGGAAGCCCACTCAGGAGCAGGTTCCTGGCAGGACCAGTGAACCCATGGGGAGTGGAGACCACGCAGGAACAGGTTTGCTGACAGGGCTTGCGACCCCACAGGTGACCCACACCGGAGCAGTCTGTGCCTGAAGGACTGCAATCCATGGGTGGGACCCACGCTGAAGCAATTTGTGAAGAACTGCAGCCCATGGGAAGGACCCATGCTGGAGAAGTTCACGGAGGACTGTCTCCCATGGGAGGGACCCCACGCTGAAGCAGGAGGGGAGTGTGAAGAGTCCTCCCCCTGAAGAGGAAGAAGCAGCAGAGGCATTGTATGATGAACTATCTGCAGCCCCCATTCCCCATGCCCCTGTGCTGCTGGCGGAGAGGAGGGAGAGAAAATCAGGAGTGAATTTGAGCCCGACAAAAAGGGAGGGGTAAGGGGAAGGTGTTTTTAAGTTGGGGGCTTGTTCTTATTATCCTACTGATTTGATTGGTGAAAACACTAACTAATTTGCCCAAGTCGAGTCTGTTTTGCCTGTGACAGTAAGAGGTGACTGATCTCTCCCTGCCCTTATCTCAACCCACGAGCCTGTAATTACCGATCTCTTCAAGTCTCATGATCAGTGACAGGACCCGAGGGAACGGCAGGAAGCTGAGTCAGGGGAGGTTTAGGTTGGATATCAGGAAAAGGTTTCTCACCCAGAGGGTAGTCGAGTGCTGGAACAGGCTCCCCAGGGAAGTGGTCACAGCACCAAGCCTGACAGAATTCAAGAAGCATTTGGACAATGCTCTCAGGCACATGGTGTGACTCTTGGGGTGTCCAGTGCAGGGCCAGGAGTTGGACTCCAAGGTCCCAATGGGTCCCTTCCAACTCGGCATATTCTATGTTTTCTCTCTCCTGCCCAGCTGAGGAGGGGTGTGATAGAGAGACTTTGATGGGGGGCAACTGGCATCCAGCCAAGGTCAGCCTATCACAAGGAAAAAGTAGATACTTTTAACCAAGATTTTAAAGGACAGCAAATCAACAAAGCAGTGAATTGCAAAGAGTAACTTAGAAAAGGAAGAGAAATAAGAGGAAGAAGCTCTTCCACCAGTCAAAGCCACATGGTATCTAGTGAGGACACCAGACCTCAGTGAGCAAAGGAAGTAACAAGTTGAGAACTGAGATAATCACATATCATAGGTATGACAATTTTGAATGGAACCTGACTTTTTTAGATCTAACTTTTTTAGAAAGAGGATGGATTACTTAAAAGAAAAACAAACCAAAAGAAAAATATATAAAAATTATGTCCAGGAATAATGCTACAGGAATACTTCTTCAAGAACATTTAGTGGGAATTAAACTATTATGGCAAAAAAGAAAACACAAACCAACCCTTAACTAATTTATCAGCTCCTAGTTATTGTATTTCAAGGAGAACTTTGAGTGCCTTCAAATGGGAACGTTTGGGTAAAAGCAGGTTCAATGTGTAGCACCAGATTTGTCCTCTACTATTTAAATGACTAGTATGAAATTACCACTAAACTATCAAATCTATTACCTTATCTCAATTTAATATTAATAAAAAGTATATTCTGTTCATCAACAAACAAGTTCTCTTTTTGCTCATAAAAATAGCACATTTTTTCTTGGTAATTTAGCTTTCTATTAATAAGACTACACTGCTGTATGCTGTCTGCATAGCGATTCATATTTTCTAAACTAATTTTCCTACTATTGCTTTATACTATCAGTAATGATCATATACTGCACTGTTTTAGGCTAAATATTACACTTAATCTATTGCTCTTTAGTTCTGAGGCCTCAAAAGATTTGTAAGGATTATTTGAAGCACAATAAGGACTTTCATCTTTGGTTACTGATGTTAGTGTATAGTGATCCCTCTCCTTTAACACTTGAATGCTTTCACAATACTGTTTGGGACTTTCAAGTCAGTTCTCCTGTTCCAATATCACCACCATTTTCCAAATATACAGGCAGAGAATGAAAGAGGAAACATATTTGCCCTTGCAAAACATTAAAATCCATCAAATCTGCACTACTGCACTGGGCTGCTTTGTCACAGGGTTTCCTTGCACGTTACTAGAACCCTGGCTCTGCACAGCACCTGGTTCTTGCTCTCCTGCAGCAAACACAACACACAGAGTGAGGGACATAGCTGGAAACCTCTTAGACTGTTCACCAATACACTGATATATATTAGAAAGACAGAATCCCAACCCAATGCAGCAGCCAGTAGGACACAGTAACAGCAGGTACCTGGGGTAGGTTTTGCTAGCTCACATTGGACTGGTCTTTTGCCTCAACAGTGCTGCTTAGTGTTTGAACTCTGGTTCACAGATCACACAGCTCTTTCTTTTAAGTCTGTAGGTTGGAGTGATAGTCTTGATCCATTGGGGCTGGGGGAAGCCCCCCCAAAACTCAAAGACTTTGTGAGTTATTATACACTTCAAGCTCAGGTGGGAATACCTTGTACTTCCCCTGGGGCAGGGAATTTTATAATGGAGAATATCCTGGGACACGACACAAGTCTCTGACACCTCCTAAGACTCAGCATTGATCATGGTCTGACATTTGGGATAAATAGCCCAGGCCAGATGCGAAATGTCTTCGAGGTTCACCAGAAGGTTTTTTACAGTAGTCATCATGTAAGGGAGGACATTGGCATGACAAGAAGGATTATCTCACCTCACAGGATTTGCCTCTTATTAGCCTTTTCCCTTATCTGGAAATCCAGTTTGTAGGTTCAGGTGTGCATACCCTTCTGCACCTGGGGTGGCTGGACAATGGCATCCACTTATTTGACCTGAAGGTCCTTTTGCAGTAGGGTTATTCAGGGAGGGGTAGCCTTTGCTGGGTGAGCAGCTGTTTCTTTTCAGTCTGCTACAGTGGGCAAAAGTCTTTTGGTGATCTTAGAATGTTTAAGCCATTATCTAGTTCAATCTCTGAAAAGCAGCTGAAACATGTGGCTTTGCTAGTGCTCCCTCTCTGGATTCAGCCCCCCTGTCCTTTCAGAAACTGGCCAGGTATTTCCAAAAGAAGCTGGAATTATTAGGGAGCAGGGACAAACACCACCACGGAGAAGTTCTTGCTAGCACATTGGTAATGCACAATCTCCAGAAAAGTTTTATACCAAATGTTGTACCAATTGTTCTGTTTCACCTCTGTGAACAAATAACCTACTACTTTCCCTATCCACTTGTACACAACAAAGCATCATGTATTGGCTTCGAGTTTTAAGCAAACATAGTAAACCAAGCAAGGGACGTACAAAACACATTGTTTTGAGCTTAAAAGCAAGCTTCAGTTGTGCAACTCTCTCAGATGCAAACCCTGTTTTAGTCTTTACTCTTCAACATGAATTTCCACAATTACTTGCATACATGTATTTCACATATTTTTGTGTGGGCGTATAGATGATGATCAATCACTGCAACAAATGGTGCAATTTTACCCAGTAGTTTGCTGTCTTCATAAAACTGATGCATGAAAGACTTGCCCAACAACTACAACTGTTATTGGCAAAACTTAATAGCATAGAACAGGCGGGGACAGTCTCATACTAAAATTGTTATTATATTTCAATCACAAACAGGTGCTTATTAGGGGTGTTTCACAAACAGGCTATGAAAACTCTGTGGTAGGCACTCAGGATTTCCTGGCTTGTGGTAGAATACAAGTTTATAAGACAAGCCCTTTATACACTATCTTCACTACTTAAAAAGATAATTTGATGCTGAACTACAATTAAAATAGTTGAAACAGCAGGCACCACAGCAGGTGAGGAACCCAAACAAGTAGCCTCTGCTTCTATTATCTTTGCTCTAACTGCAAGTTTAGAATATCTCAGCTATATGCTTTGCTTTAGGTAATAAAGAAGGTATCACTAGACAAATTTATTTTGTGACTTCTAATAATTGTTTCGAGTGCATCTTGTATAGTTCACATATGCATCTAGGGGATTCTAATCCAGTGTTATTATTACAGTCCCCAAGATCTCCACTGGGATAATGAAACTGCTGGTACAAAATCCTTGGTCAACCTCCACAAGTTAGAGCAAGGATTACTAACAAGAAAAAAAAAGTAATCAAGCAAGACACCACAAATCATATTAGTAGGGGATTTGGGGGAAAGATGTAGGCAAGCTGACTGGAAGTTTCTCTTACTGAAAAAAAATAATCTCTACAGATATTATACCAAATAGCAAGCATGCATGTTTTCTCCCCCTGGAATGGGCTTACCGGAGTTCACTTTCACAGCACATAGTCTCAAGAAAAATTTTTCAGCATTAGGTATTTTCCAACAGGAAAATTCTGTCAAAGCTGCTGAAAAGGGAAGGGACTACAAGCAAAGTGCAACAAATAAGTGTGATATTGTTTAAACAAAAGGCAGTTCTAGCATTTGACCAAGTTGATTGTATGTTTTCACCAATGCACCTCAGTCTTGAAATGCAAGAATCAGAGTCATTTAGGTTGGAAAAGACCCCCTATGATTGAGTGCAGCCTTTAACCCAGCACTGCGAAGTCCACCTTGAAATCATATCCCTAAATTGTCATATCTACATGTCTTTTAAATACCACCAGGGACAGTGACTCCACCACTTCCCTGAGTATCCTGTTCCAGTGTTTGACAATCTTTTCAGTGAGGAAATTTTTTGTAATATCACGTAAAACCCCCCCCCCCCCCCCCCCCCCTGCTTTTCTCCAGGCTAAACAATCCCAGCTCACTGAGCTGCTCCTCCTAAGACTTGTGCTCTAATAAACAGCCTCAAATAACACCTGTACTTTACTTAGGGAAGGTTTTAGAAGTAGTAAGAATAATAAATATAATCACACAAAGAACAAAACATTCTGGTTTGGTTTTTTTTTCATTGTTAATCCAATTAGCTAGAATTTCTAAACATGCAGACATACACATCCCATAGACCTTCATTTTTCCTCTCCTGTAAGAAGAGAAACAGGGATATGCTGTCAGACCTTCACACTTCAGAACTTCATCCCACTATAGCCAAACTGTAAATTAACATTCTGTGAGCAAAGCAGCTGAACTTTTAGCCAAGATAATAAGTATGTAGCAGCATAAATAGCAGAACAAAACCAAGGCATCAGTACAAATTTTCTGTGAACTATGATAAAAGACTACTGACTAGAGAGCTAGAGTGTTTGAATGTGAGGAGACATACTGAACACAAAGACCTTTAATCGTTTACTATTAAAAGAATCTTTGCCTTTTTTTTCCCCTTTTATGAAGGAATGATGTATTAGAGACTAAAGTGCTGCAGCCTGATTTAGTGGTTGGTTGTCTCATTAGTGATTTTTTAACAAATGTCCCTGGAGGTACAAGATACTAATCCAGCATAAACTCTGCAAAAATTTAAACACTTCAAGTAGATAGTGGTCTTTGAATACTGTATATATTTTCCCCACCAGAACAGATTTTGATAGCTGAATGATTTAGACAGCAAGATTTAAAAAATTGCTACAGATCTGATTGTGTTTAGAAATATCCTGATATATAAGACTAGACTCTAAAATTCTCTTCAGAATATGATTTAAGTGTCAACTTCTGTTGACTTTATTGACAACTTTTATTTTCCACTAACTCCACTTTAGCATTGAGGAGTAAATCATTCTCTTCACTATATTCTCTCTCTCCAGGGAACATCATGACTGAGTATTCATCAAAACATCTATGATCAAAGTGTTAAATTATAGCGTGGTAACAAAAACAACAGGGGAAGCCTCAAACTTCCTGTAAAACACTAAAGAAACACGTAAACACTAAAAGAATTGAACAGTTATAGAATCAAATAGTGACAATGGCATCAAGGAATGGGTATTCCTGTGTCCTCCCAAAGATGGACTCTTTGCATACTGGCTGAGAGCAGGACAATCATCCTCCCAGTCAACATTACAAAGAGCCACTGGCAGTCCAAGGGCTCAGCTGTAGGTAAGTTAGAAAAATAATGTCTAAAATTTTAAAGGTAAATTTCATTAGATACATTACTTTGATTACCACAGCAGTATAATTCAACAGTAAAGAAAGAATTTTGAGCTTTAGACAAATCTTACTGCAATACCATACTGAAAAACCTAGCATCTGGCAAAATTATATTACCAACTGGTTTTGAAGAATATAATCCAACATAAAGTGCACACAGATCAGAAGACACTTGGCAAAAATTTCCATTTATTTCCAAATTACATTAGCAGCAGAATTTTTGGATTTTGTGGAAGTTTTTTTCTTCTTGTTCATTTGTTTGGTTTTTTTTTTAATTATTATAATTTGGTTCTTATGTTTTGGTTTTTTGTTGGATTTCTTTAAAATTTTCTGTTGAGTTTTTCTTAAGAATTCTAAAAAAAGTATTTATTATCACAAATATGCGAAGAACACAGATGTGGCTGAAACTTGAAAGTCTGTATGCTTGGAATCCCATCACATTCTTGAAACCATTCTGGAGTCCTTCATGAGTAAAATGTTGGGGTATGAGCACTGACATTAACATGACAAGAAGCATAAAATATTCCAGAATATAAAATCATCTAGAATGTTATTAACAGTAGTAGTAAAACACTTGATTTTTTTTTAACAACATAGTAAGAAAATTTTGTAAAAATCCCAAGATATTTTTATAAAGTAAGTTAGAAAACATTACACAATTTTTAATAGTGCTAGACTGGCCCAAGTATCCTAAGTAAAGAATGCCTTCCAAAACCAGTTTAGAGCGAGAAGACATAATGCATATTGAGATAACTATTAATTTTAAGAGGTAGATGACAATATCAATCTATTACTTGGGGAAGACAGCACTACAACTTATGTAAATAGCATTAAATATTATCTATACAATATCCCTCCATATGTAAGAGTGCAAAGAGGAGGAAGAACACTGCCACACCCAACAGCAACTGTATTCATTAAATTCTTTGGTCTGCATCATCAGCTCTCCTGAAAATACAGGTAGGGGAGGAGAAAGGATTCAAAAGGCAAGGAAAAAAATAAAATCAACCTTATTTGTATATGCAGGCAAATAATAGGCAGAACACACCATCCAGACTGCCGTGAGGGTTACTGAGCTCACAACACAATCCTCAGGACAGTGTGACTAGGTTGAGTGGAAACAGCAGAAGCCTGCACAGGCAGTCAGACTCATTTCCTAAGGTATTTATGAAGGTGCTTCACTGCTGGAAAAGCATTTCTGTTCCTATTCACCATGTCCATCAGATTCTGGGTTACTCTTAAGAGGAAAAAGCAGTAAGTAATAGCAGCACTGATGGAAAGGCTTTGTCACAGTGAGGGTCAGAGTATGTTTTTAACTTGCCACCACCTGTAAAATGTTAGCTGTTACTAAAAGCATTCATCTCAGTGTTAAAGCACAGTTCAGTACAAAAATGGGATCACAATTTTTCTGTCCTTCGGGTAGTCTTCAAATTTCTCAAGGTACCATCTGAAAAACAGACAAAAATCTGATGAGTATTGAGTCTTTCAAATGCTGTTGAGAAAATTAAGTAATTGTACAATATGTTCAATTGAATCCATATGTTTTCTATCTACAAACAAAAAAAATGCCTTTAAAACCTACTCTGGATACAAAAATGGCATATACTGCTCTCATCCAACAACATCTAATCACCAGCTACAACAAAATTAAGTTACTGCTGCCAGCAGCCAGCAACAGGAAATCAAACCAACAGATGTGGTGAGAGCAGTCAGGGAAGGAATAACCTGTTCTTTAAAAATGTATGTTGTTATGCATCCTGAGTATTTGCATTTTAGAAGTAGAGGAGAAAGAAATTAAACTAAAACCATGTAATCGCATAATAACTTCACATAGAAGCAAGGGATACTTCACCTACTGGAATGAGAGTCCCATACTGCATAGAAACATCTTCCATTTCAGTCAGGATTTGGATAATCAAACTGAACGTGAAAAGTATTACAGTAGCCTTACTGCTAATACCTCTCAATGATCAACAGTATTTTCAAATCTAGACAAATAACAAAGAACACATACATAGCACTATCAAAGGTTATTTGTCTTTTGACCTTATAACAAAGATATTTACTCCCATTTTCAAACACCTATTCTTCTGATTCTCTGAATTAAAAGAATTAATTTCACCTCGGCTCCTCAGACGTGCAGATATTCATATTATCAATAGCTAACTGCAAGATCAAGGCTGGAATAAGCAGTGAACAAAACATGCAATGCACAATAGCCTGCAGCTGTGGAATACCATCATTATACTATAATTTATTCTTAATTTTTTTAAACTAAATAGACTACACTATAATGTTTCTTTATTTACATGGGCTTGTTATTTTTATTTGTTTGGGAGGTTTTTTTTCTTGTACCCCTCTTCCATTTTTTTTGCATTTTTCCTTCAGTGCAAATTACTTCCTCTAACAACATTTAGCTTTTCCTAATGTTCTGAAAGAGTAGGGCCATCAAGGCTTAAGATTGATGGAAACCAACATTGGAATTTGAACCTCAAAAGCACAGTATACAAGGAGTAGCAGTAGCTTAGCAAGGAGGAGACTAAGGGTCCCTGTTATTGCCTGCAGGTCATTGAAGGGGAGTTACTCAAGACAGTGGAGCAAAATTACAACTGAAATGCCAACTCTTGCAGCTGGAATGCAGTGGCCCGATGCAAAAGTGCAGGGCAGAGGCTGCCTGGCTAGATAGCAGTTCTGCACGAAAGGACATGAACATCCTGGTGAACAAGTTAAGGATGAGTCAATAATGGGTCCCTGCAATGATGAAGGCCAAGTGCATATTGGCCTGCCTTAACAAGTACAGAGACACCAAGTCAAAGGAAAGGCTTATTCTCTTCAGCATTTAGCCGAGAGCATGCACCTACATTACTGCCTCCAGTTTTTGGCTTCCTGTGGCAATAGAGGTGTCCACAAAAAGGAGAAGAGTCCAGCAGATGGTCAGTAAGACAGCTACATAGCTAGAACATATAAGAGGAGACCTTGAGAGAAGTAGGTTTATTCAGACTAGAAAAAAAGTGCAGAGGCACATCTAATTGCAGTCTTCCAACACCTACTGCAATATTCAAGAGAAGGCAGAGCTATACCTTTCCTGGAGGCACACAGCAACTGTGTCAAGAGATAAGAGTTGCAACATGGAATATTCCAATTGGTCACAAGGAAAAAACCCTCTTCCCCATGAGAATGAGGAAAATCCTGTTTCAGTGCTTTGTCAGAGACATGTGGAAGCCTTCAACCTCGAAGACACTCAGAATTCAATTAGATGAGGCCCTGGGCAAAAGGGTGGTTGCAAGTCATACCAGCTGACTGAACAACCTCCAGATACTCCTCCTAACACAAGATACTCTGCAACTCCGATCACTAATAGCAGGTGATAAAGTAAGAAAACATGGTCATAAGCAACAGGCTGGCAAGGTTCAGATTGGGTAGTAGAAAAAAAAACCGTGTTCACTGGGAGGGTAATACAGACCCAGAAAACACTGTAAACGAGGTGCAGGAAACCCTCTGTTTCTGGAGGTTTTCAGGACTCCACTAGACATACCCATGGCTGCCCTCAGAAATGGTTAGCAATGGCATTTTTTCCAACCTATTTCTCTCCATAAATTCATGTTTATTTCCTGGTATGCCACTAAGTTTCAGCATGAGAACTGAAGCAGGAAACTGAAAATAACCAAAATAAGATTAGCATGTTCAAATTCCTTTAAACTTGCTATTCCTTAAAGATAATAAAGAAACTACTCTTCACAAACTACGGTCCTTCTGTTAGCAGGAAAGACACATTATGAATACAGTATATGAGCAGTCAAACTATTTAGAGCAGAAACGTTATTAAATATCCTCTACTAGAACTGTTTTCATATTGTCCATTCACTTGATTACAGACAATATTACAGAGACTTCACCATAAAGTTTGCCTGTTAAAGACTAGTTTTGAATGATTTTCAAAATTTTAATATTGTAGAAACCAGTTCAAGCAGCAAGGAAAAATATAATATACAATAATTAAGACAATATTGCCAAACTTGTCTATAACCTTTACAGATCCAGGATGAACTACCTTCATTGAAACATTGTTTTGACCACCTCATTGTACATTGTGTGTGTTTATGCTCAGTACTATCTTGCTGAAATTCTGCAGTGCTTCATCTGCTCAGAGTATTCTCTATCATATTCTCCCCTAAGCAGCACTCTTTCACAAGACCTGCTCTGCGACATCCCTATGTGATGAGGCATAATTTGTGAAATGTAGATGCACTGTGGCAGAGACAACAGAAATTATAAGACAAAAACACTTACTGATGGTGTTGCTTTGCCCTTGAACCCAAGATGAAAAGAGTACACAATGCAAATGCAAGGCTTTCAATGGTGCAGCAGGCAAGGGCAAACCCAAACCATTCCAGGATCTCTCCAAAAAAGTTGGCTCCGCTGACATATTCAAACATTCCTCCTGAAAGCAAAACAGAGTTATTTCAAACACACCCTAATCAAGATGTCCAAAGCTATCTTTTACTGTTATCAAATAAGAGCTACATCACCAACGGTCTATATAACTTCTAAAGGTGGTGGAAGCAGTGTTTATCAGTTCAAGTTGAACTATGAAGGATCACTTCAGGCCTCTTTCTAAGACAGACCTTGTCTAGCTCCATTTTTTCTCTTTAAATAATGAAAGAAAAGCAGATTTACTAGTATCAGAAGCAAGTACATGCCTTCATAAATAATTTTTTAACAATATATCAATCTGTCTCTTTGATCATAAACTAAACCGTTTCCATAACATGTAAAAATAGACATGCTCCCTTTGAATCACAGAAAATACTCAAATGGTTATTAGCCTACAATATTTCATTTCTTTAAATGCTTCCAAAATTAAGTATGAACAATATTATTATTATCAGGTAAAGTTCCGAATTTATTCTCTAGCTTAAATTATGTTGCCCTTTTGTTCCCATTCTTCATCAGGTCTACTGCTCTAGCCCTGACACTCAGTGAAAAAAGTAATTGGCAGTCTGTGTTAAATCTGTTCTACAGACAATTATGCATAAACGCTCAGTACTCATCTGCCAGGAATTCTGTAAAAATCCGAACTTTCACCCTAATTCCAAAGTCAGTGCACAAATTGATAACATCTCAGTATGTGCTTTACCAGTGGGACTAAACAAATAACTATTTGGCAAGTGTAATAAAGGACATGTTTTGACCTTGCTTTAATTACTCTACTTTTTTGTCAAAAGAGAGGTGAAATTCTAGCACTTAAACTGGATAAGCAACATCAAAAAGATCTGTTCCTCCTGCTCTTTCAGCAAACAACATCTTATTTCCTTCAGATTTTTTTTTTACACTGAACAGTGTACAAAATATTCATTTTGCTCCTATTCATTTCTCACATGAGCACTTGGATTTACATCTACTAAAGTTATAAGTTAGCTTCTGGGTGAAAAATAACAGTCTACTGCCTTCTATATCTTAGTTCTTCCAGTTTTATTAAAAAGGACCAAACTAATAACAGAGAGAAAGCAACAACTAAGAGAAAAAAACCCTAGAGAAACAGCAGAATTCAGAGGTAGCATTATTTTTCTTCTGTCAGTGACTCTAACGTACCTGAAAGAGTCTAATGTTTCCAAAAGCATCAATAAACCTTAACACTTCAATAGGCTCCAAAAGGAAACCTTTCACATTCTCCATTTTCCCATGAAGGCCAGAATTTATAACACCCTAATTAATTTGGATTTCTGTCCTCTTTTTCCTGTGTCTCCCTTTCCACAGTAGTTGCTGCCCTCTGATCACCTGAGGTACCTCCCTCTTCATACACAGGACATTAGATGGGCCAGCTACTGAGTATTTTCTGCATTCCCCTCCTGTCACTGCACTGGGTTGATAACTTAGGTCTTCTTTCTCCACTCAGCTGCTGATTCTCAGAAAAGTTGTGGAATACTGTGACATTTTTACCCCTTTTTAAAAATACAGCCAAAGTTGGTTTAACAAATCCAAAGAGTTGCACAAGACAAGTGGTATCATGAAACAGATTCCTTACAGTACTTGGCTTAAGAGGGGAAAAATAAAATGGGCCTTTTCCCCAGTCCCAACTCTCTCTACCGCTTCTCATATGAGAAAATACTTTTGCTGTATGAATCCCTATACCGTATTTCACTTACCTCTTGGTATCTTGTAACCAGTTTCCCCTGGTTTTCTCAGATTTCTGAGGATATGATCAGAATGGATATTGATTGCCATGCCAATCAACCATCCTATAAAACCTGAAAAGAAATATTGAAAGTAGTATCTTCAGTACAATCAGTGAAAGCACTTGTTCAGAAAGACAACTACAGTCGTGTATAACATATTATGCATATTGTCTCAAAAGCAGTAGTAACGTAAGCAGCCAGTCCCAGCAGAGCTCACAGTAATCAACAGCTCCCTAGACAGGAAACAGTACCTCAAGTGTGAGGTTTATTCTTATGGTGCTAGACTTATATAAAGGTATGCATGGGCACATATGCAGATGTAATGTATGTACTTCCCTAACTTCCACAATAGAAAAAAAATTTAGCGTGTTTGTCTAAACACTGGAAGAAACAGCCATTCTCATTCTTCCCAGACGGACTTATCTTAGCCCCACTCTCCTTTTCTTTTTTTTTACTGATAACATACCAGAATTTCCACAACTGACTTTTGTGCAACAAAAGAAATAAAACTGTGAAGGAGTTAATGCACCATTTACTTGTGTCATTCAGCAAAATGGTTTAGCCATTTACACCAGGCTTCCATAGAACCTGAGATTGTTCTCTCATTGCAATAAGACATAAGGATGCAGAATAACTATGAGATAAATCTAAAGGAATTTAGGACTGAAATTCCTTATTTTCATCCTTCAGCAACACATTACCTATGTTGTCTTCCTTTGAAGGAAGCATTTCTTGCTGCAGACAAGATTTGGGTTTTGAGGATAGATCTGTTGTGTTGAATCCACCTCCAAAGTTACCAGTTTTACTTAAATTGCCAAGAATATGCCAGTGATGTGCTTCTAGGACAAAGTCACTTCACATACCAGATAAAGAAACGTTTGCCTTTTTACACCTATATTCGAGTCTTTCAGATGGCTCTTTTCCAATACAGAGAAATCCATCTCAGCAAAGGCACTAACTTTATGGCCAGGTGTATAAGGCCACATTGCAAGACCAGCAGGTTGTCAGAGCACACTTTACCAAGACTTAAACTACCTTTCTCAGTGAAGCTACAGATGTCAGTGGACCTTGCTTCTCAAACAAGATGTTAGGCAGTTTTCTTCTCTCAAGCCTTTGTGGGCTGCATTTACTCAAAGGACCTAGCTGTCTGCTTCCACATGTATTGGGAGGAAATGTCTGCTCTGCAGAAAAACTTATGTGTCTGCTTGAAAGCTCTCTCCATTATTTACCCATATAAATAATAAAAAAACTGTTATTTGATTAACTTGTTACTATCTGCTTACATTCTAAAACTAGTAGCAGAATTTAGCCCTGTGAATAAGCATGTTTGTTAAACTTTTGGTCATGCAGCACAGGAAGTTTTCATTAGCAGTCAAGGTGTGCAGATGCCATATCTAAAGTACGTTTTGTAGCAAGATTTTACCATAGTCCTTTCAACTATGTAGTTAGTGTAAATACATCATCATGAAATAAATTAGATACACTATATTTTATTATTAGCTATACTATAATTTATCCTATATACCTATAATACTATAATCTATTATATATTAGATATACTATAATTTTGGTGAATGTTTCTTCACTTTTAGCAGACAAGCAGTACTACCTCCTAATTTTGGCAAGAGAACCTACTTTGATTTCAATTTCTTCAATCTTACATAGTTATAACAGCATTTAGTGCAGTGGTCCTCTATTGTCATCCACAATAACACTGTAATAAAGACAAAAACTTCTTTTTCTTGCTATGAAAAGCTTGAAAAATCTTGGAGAAACACTAACTTGCTCTGGCTACAGAACAACAACACGAGGGTACTGGCTCAGATCAAGGATCTACACAGCCGAGTACTTCCCCTTTGACTGACAAGACAAAATATTCTGATTTATCCTCAGACAGAAGAGATCTTTCAGTAAAGATTTCATCACAAAATGAGTCCATGATTTTGACAGTCAACAAAAATAGATATCCAGGAAACAAAAAAAAATAGGGTGACAGTACTTCATCAGTAAGCCTCTTAGCCTTTTAATCATATCCATGAGTTCAAGTATAAATGTAACCTCCCTTCTGGATCAGGAGTGAATGATCAACCCCTCCACCCACTTCCTTCTGGGCCAGTTTTGTCCTTTGAGGAAGTTCACCCCTATTATGAGGGTGGGTGTGTTGGGGCATGTGTGTGTATCACGTGTAAATATCCTGACACCAGGATCTTGTGGCATTAGCAGTGGTATCTCAGTAGTTTAGCAATTACCCTTTCTAGATTTTTATGAGTTTGTTTGCTTCAGTTCAATCTACATGTTGCACACAAAACCTGCTTTGTTTGTTCTAAACATGCATGCTGCTGGTTCCATGTAAAGCTTTGAGTTTCTGCATTGAAAAAAATACATGACCTTTTTTATTTACTATTTTATTTACTTTGGTGTTAATGAGTAAGGGCAACAGCTCACCTAGCATTGACATTGTGGAAAGAAGTGTCAGTTCACAGTTCTAAAGTAAAAAAAAGGTTAAAAGGCTTCCAGCTACCCCAATAAGAGAAATAGCTATGAGAAGACTTAAAAAATGGCACTAAATATAGTATAAAATTACAATAAAAAGCTGTGAAGACAAAGGAAAATTACATCTGGTGTTCTCATAACATGATTTGACTCACCTGTAATGAAGCACGGATGTTTCAACCATCCTGGAGGGTATATTGCATAGTTGCTTAAGCTTCGGCCTTGCAAGTATCCATTGAAAACACAGAACAGAAGTGCTAACACAAAAGTGAAAAATGGTGTTGGTTTTCCTTCACGGATCAGAAGAGGAAATATGAGTGCCCTATAGCAAACAAGGAAAGAAAATTTATTGTATTAGCAAACAAAAAAGAGTTTTGAAGTCCAAAACCTGTAATCCATAGTCCACACTATGCTACTTTTCAAACTCTCAGCATTAGAGCTTTTGGTCCCTGTTCTAAAGGACAGTTGCACTTGCTTTAACACCTAAACATTTATTTTGTAATTTGAATTAGGCAACAAGATAAGTCCTCTGTGACATACATTTTGAAATTTGTATCCAAGGCAATTACTTTAGTAAGAGGAGCATAGACAACTGATGTTAAGCACAGCCCATTTTCATCCTCCTTCGTTCCTAAATCCTCAGCAGTACCATCAAGCTTTCTGAAATGAGCCAAGTCTCACAATCCCTACACCAAAATGCCCAGCACTTACATGGGGAAAGTCAATGCCCTTAAAATTAACCTAATTGAGCTCAGTTTCCTCCCTACCTTAGAAGTCACTTTAAAACATCAATTGCTTCACCTCAACAACTTTGGTCTACCCTATGACACCTGCTAAAGCCATGACAAACCCACAATTGCCATCCCATTTGGGAAAGGAATCTTGATTGCTTTTCCTGGGGGATTATGGGAATAAGCAAGCTCTAAACAAGAGCAGGCAAATGTTCTCGTGCTCTTTCTGGTGCAACTTGCCTATTGATTTAATTACAATCCGTTGTGATACAGGAGCAGCATTACCGAAGCCTGAGCATTCTTCAGTTTCCATCTACCCAAGGACTACTGCTTCAAAATAGCCTTTCCAAAGGAAGCACAAGTGTAACAGCTTTTAAGAAAGAGTAAAAATTCCTTAATAGAATTATTTAAAGCATTCTAAATTGCAGCAAAAGGAACTGGATAACAGAGGTCTCCGCCAGTCTACATGGACCTCAGACTAGCAATAGCAACAAGCAGCACAGTGCAGCTTTCTCTACAAACCTTGCCTCACGTTCCTAGCTATTTCCAGACACCAAGGATGAGTTAAGACCCCATGCCAAAGCCAATATCTTTACTCTTTAAGAATGGACAAAGCAGTAAAGACACAGTCCTGGGGTTTCAAAACCAGCCATCAGGCCAACCATATGCTGCATCCTTCTCCATCCTGACGATGTGGAATACTTTCCACCAAAAGCACCTGCCTTTCTCATTAAGCATTAGGAAACAACAGTGTACCAGCCGCATACAGAGCTTAACACGAACCTGACAAATGTGTTGCTCTTGTATTAGTATGGTTGCAAAATTACTTGTGGAATACGACCAGTAGATACTGTCCTTAACTTAAAGGGAACAGCGAAATTTTACCTGAGCTCCAGCTATGCTGCCTTCTCCAAGTACTTTCATAAAATAGCCAATTTGACTACACATCAGCACAGGGCACTTAGCCTCATATCTGTTAGTATTTTAATGAATCACTGACTACCCTGAGCTGGAGAAAACCCTCATCCAGCCCAACCCCTTCCACGACCGCTATGTCCACAGATAACGTCGAGAGGCATAACTGAAAACACCCTCCGTTTCACAGCACTAAAATCGGTGCCCAGTGCCAGACCTGCCCTGCCGTGCTCCCCTCAGGCAGAGCCCCTCAGCCTGGCGGGGGTCTCCGGCACACGGAGCACGGCCGGGGCAGCGCCACAGGCCCCATTCATTCCCCGCCCCGCGGGGGCCCCCGGCCCGGCTGGGCTGGCACCGCTCCCGCGGCACACAGAGCCCGCAGGGGCCCGCACACCGCGGGGACCGAGCGGGAGAGCCTCGGCCGCCTCGCACGGGCAGCACCAGCAGCGCCAGGCGCCTTTGAGGAGACTGCCCTGCCCCGCCCCGCCGCCCCGGCCGCACCTGTGCGCGTAGTGCAGGACGAAGCAGCCGAGCAGGACGCGGTTGGGCCGGGCGGCGATGGCGGCGCCGCCGCAAGCGGCGAGCGCGACGGGGATGAGGAGGGAGGGCAGCTCCTGCAGCGCCCAGGCGGCGCGGGCGGGCAGCAGCCACCCGAAGCGCCGCGAGGAGTACCGGCCGTAGGGCATGGGGATGAAGCGGAGCAGCAGGGCGGAGCCGGCGCCCAGCGCCATCAGCGCGTAGGAGCAGAGCTCCAGCAGCCGCCGCTCCGCCGGCCCCTCGGCGCCGCGCCACAGCGCGCACACGGACCCGCGCGCCGCCATGGCCCGCCACGGACCCCATGGCCCCCGCCGCGCGGAGTCATAGCCGCGCGCGCCACGCCCCCGGCACGCCCCCCGCCGCGCGCCGGCCAATCGGAGACCCGGGCGGGGCCCGAGCCGCGCACGCCCATTGGTGGGCGGGGCGGAAGGGGCGCGCGCGCGGAGGGGCGGGGTGGGGCGCGGCGCGGCGCGCGCCCGCGCTGTCGGGTAGTTCCGGCGGGAAGGAACACCGGGAGCGGGCGGGCGGGCCCACGCGTGCGCACCGCGGCCGGCAGCACGCGGATCCCTCCGTCCGGCTGTCTGTCCCTCTGTCCCATCCTCTGTCCGTCCGTCCGTCCGTCCCCACGGCGGGGCTCCTGCCGCGGCTCGGCCGCCGCCTGGCCGCCCTGGGCCGGCGGGCGCGGGACCGGCGGCGGCAGCAGCAGCGGCAGGAGCGGCAGGAGCGGGGCGGGGAGCAGGCGGTGAGAGCCGGGCCAGGCCGGGCCGGGGAGCGGAGGGGAGCGGGGGGGAGTGGTGAGGAGCGGCGGGCTGACGGTGCTGTCGCGTTCGCTCAGGGCTGGGCCGGCGGCTACCCCGAGATCGTGAAGGAAAACGAGCTGTTCGAGCGGTACTACCGGGAGCTGGGCATCGTGCCCGCCGGAGAGTGGGACACCTTCATGGCGGCGCTGCGGGAGCCGCTGCCCGCCACGCTGCGCATCACCGGGTACCGCAGGTAGGGAGGGGGCCGGCACCGCCCCGGGCATCACCCCGAGCACCACCCTGGGCATCACCCCCAGGGCATCACCCCCGGCACCATCCCCGGCACCACCCCTGGGCATCACCCTGGGCATCACCCCTAGGTATCATCCCTGGTACCACCCCGGGGCATCACCCCTAGGTATCATCCCTGGTACCACCCCTGGGCATCACCCCTGGCACCATCCCCGGCACTACCCGGGGCATCACCCTGGACATCACCCCGGACACCATCCCGGGCACCACCCCCGGGCACCACCCCGGGCATCACCCCCGGCACCACCGCCGTGGGATGCACCCTCCAAAAAGTCCCTGCCAGGGCGAGCCATCCAGCGGGGCTGTGGGCCTCCATCCGATGTCCCTCTGCACGTCTCTCCCCTGCAGCCACGCCAAAGAGATCCTGCACTGCTTGAAGGAGAAATACTTCAAAGAGCTGCAGGACCTGGAGGTGGATGGCCAAAAAGTCGAGATGCCGCAGTCGTTGAGCTGGTAGGTGATGTGGAGGGACATAAGGCACCTCTCGTGCTCCTTATGTCCAGTCTGGTGTGTCGCTTTCTTTCTTCTGCTCTGCCCTTTTCCCATCTTTTTCCCCCAGGTATCCGGAGGAATTAGCCTGGCACACTAACTTGAGTAGAAAAATCTTACGCAAGTCCCCACAACTGGAAAAGTTTCATCAGTTTCTGGTTAGCGAGACAGAATGTGTAAGTTTTGGATAGATCTTGATTTTTTTTTCTCTCATATCCTGAACAGTACCTTTTCTCTCAGAAGTTGAGTAACTCAGAAGAATCTGGATTTTATGTTGCCGTTGACAGTGATTCATCACATGGCCCTGGCACATATAAATGCAGCTACATTACTCTATCTAAACTAATTGCATTTTTTCGTTGTTTGGAAATGCTAAAGTGAGTCCTTGTAAAAGAATTAGTTGCTGTTAGAAACCAGATGTTTAAATACAGTAAAAAGTGCATGTGTGCATTACAAGCCTTGCCTTGAGTGATGGGTGTTTGTCACTCGGTTGAAACCAGTTTCTCTTCTCTTTTGAGCAGAAACTGCATCTGTAGAATTAATACAAATTAAATATGCAAATGTCAGAAATCACAATTCTGGGAATACTGTTGATTTTTTTTGTGTTAATTTCTAATAAAATTTAAACCTACATATATAGAAGTGTATTTCTGACTGCTTTCTTATTTTGATACATAGTGATTTAAAAAACTTATTGCAAAAGAAATGCATTCTTTTGCGAATAAAAACAAATTTAATTTCTTTTTCCTTTCAAGGGAAATATCAGTCGTCAGGAAGCTGTTAGTATGATCCCGCCCCTGCTGCTTAACATTAGCCCTCATCATAAGGTAACTCTAGAATATAACATGTACTAAAGTTTTTTTCCCTGGAGACAGCTTGATTAAACTACAAATCACAACATCAGTATCAATGCTGATATACAGCTCTCTTCTGGATCGGTGTGTTTTATGCTTTCTGCACATCAGCAGCAACACTCAACTAGTGTTCAGATCACAAACATGCTGTCAGAGGAACCTCTGCTTTTCCACCTCTCTCTAGTACCCTGTAAGAAACACTTATCTTTTAAGTGCTTGCATAGTCTTATTTTCAAAGTGTAAATGTGTTTAGCAGCATTGAGTTATGTATTCATGGTGCAACCTGCTTTTAAAGTAAGATGACTGTTCTTAACTTCCTGCTCTCCATCACACTGTAAACAGAGGTAGTTTTCCAGATCCGAATGTTAATGTTCTGTACCAGGTAGATTTCATTCCTCTATGCCTTTTGAAGAAGTTGCAAACTTCTGCACCATAAACACGTTAGGTAAAATAATTTGACTGAGCTGAAACACACTATTGCCGATGGCTAAACACTATAGGTTATTAACTGTAACTGAGGTGTGTATGGAATGCCCATGACATTTTCTATGGCAGACTGTTGTAATGGGGATATCTGGTAACAAACTTCTGTGATGTTTTCACGCTCTACGCTTGCTTGCAGACTGAATCTGTCAGGTGGCCTTATTCTCTTAATCTGTTAATGAGCTAGTCGCTTTGGTACATCAAGCAGTCGCACTGTTTCTTCAATTTTCATGCTGTATCTTAACATTTTAAGTTTTTCAAACTTCTGGTATATGTTTTAGAGACTAGATTGTAACTACTTATTAACATTACTTAGCATACATAACTTTTCACCTTGTTTTTTCCTACTTTCACCCCAACCCAATGTACGACACAGGACTGATTGCTGTTTTATGTGAGGCAAGGTCTCTTAATCTTTCTTAGTTGAAAGGCTCAATCTTGATGTGTCACAGGTGCATTTTGAGTTTTATCTGGAGTTGAACGGGTAGTGAACACGTTCAACTTAATGTAAGGCACAAGGTATGGGAGTATTTTTGCACACACCCTATATTCTGTATGGTAAGATAGCAGTATACGGGCTTTACACTGAATGTTTAACTTGGGTAATTGTATTTCAGCAGGAATTTTCCAGAAGTGAGTGTAAGGTTTCACAGATTTGCTCATAAATCAGGCTTAGAATAGGTTCTTTATCCTGTCTTGTGCTAAGGCAGCAAATAGTTGCTGAAACAATTCTCTGACTGTTGTCATTTAGGAGCTTTTTTGGTCCTTAGTGCCTTAGCGTCTGAGCTGCTTGTTACAACCAGAATTGCAGGTTGCTTTAATGCACATCATGTTTTACGTGCTGATTCCATCTTGCACAAGGATCAACTTAATGACTGTCAAGCCTCTCTGCATCTGTTCATTTTTAATCTATTTTTCACAATTCAGTTTTCCTCACCATCAGTTTGCTGGGAAGTTTTAGACCATGTTTACCCTCATGTATTCATCATTATCATTTGCATTACCTACAAACGTAGAAGGCAGTAGTGTCACAACTGTTACTTTGAAGAGCAGATCTGATCCTGTCTTACTGGATATGTTTTATGATGTGTTAGTACTGCTGCATGGCAGTGCTTACCACATACTCTGTGGAGCTCTCTTTGTTTTTCTCTGGAGGCTGTCATCTGGTCTTGTTCATGCCAGGGGCTTGCATGAGGATCTGAGCAGATCCATTCCCATCTTTTATCCTGTTGCATGATTTCAGCTAATTTTACTGGAACCAAAGGTCCAGATCTACATGTGTTTCTGAAAATCTCTAACTAGGAAAGAGAAAACATTCTAAGCTTCCTTACTTATGAGGGCAATGTTAGGTGTCAATGCATTTGCTGTGAAAGTGACTCTACAAATGACTCGTTCCTGATGAGCTAGGAGGGAGAAATACACTAGAATTTAGGTGTTGATGTCTGGTCTGTTCAGTCCAGCAGCCTCAGGGCAGTTCAAACACTTCCCAAGTCCTTCTTCAAAATACAGCAATGAGATTATGCTACCCTGATTGTTTGCATTAAAATGCAGATGTGTGGGGACGAATAGCAATTTTTATAAAATCTGTATAATCAGCTGTCTCTGATTAATTTATTAATAGTTTAAAGACAAGTACTACTTGCTCTAGAGTGTAACTTTGCCCTTAATATGTGTGTATATATGTAAAGTTCCAGTTAATTTTGGTTGGAATTGCTTGTGAGCTGGTAAAAGGACCACATTGCCATATCTATATTCAGTTTCCTGTTTCAGTTGTATTTCAGGTGATATATTTGTTCCCTACAGAGTACAGTCCTGCTTGTATTTTAGACTCTCAAAGGCAAAGCATACAAAGATCAGGCCTGTACTTTGGTTTTTTTCAAACTGGTGTTCAGAACAGTAATTTTGCGTATGCAAAAATACTTGATTTAAACAAGAACAGATTGTAAATTTATTGAGTACTTGCAAAGCAGGACTTTATTTAACTTTCTGGTGTTTGTAGATTCTAGATATGTGTGCTGCACCTGGATCTAAGACGGCACAGCTCATTGAAATGTTGCATGCAGACATGAATGTTCCATTTCCCAGTAAGTCTGAAAAACTACTAAAAACTTTTGTGACTTAGAATTTCTGCTTTTTCTTGTAGAGGTCTATTTTTAATATTGCAGATGAGTAACTGCATTTAAGTACATATTGAATTCCCAAGGTGGTTTAGTGATATGAGATGAAAGGTACCCCACTTCTGATTTGAAACTTCATGGGCTTTCTTGGAGTGAAGGAGAGAGGTGAATTTTGTATATATATCTTTGCAGTTCAGACTACAATACCTGTGATTAGAGCTTAATTTTTGTATATATATCAGGTTTACTTAGTAGATGGTGGTCCATGAGCCCCTGTGGTTTAGTGCTATCCTGGACACACTGGATTAAGCTGCTTTAGACCTAAAGTAGTTGTGATATTTATCATTTTTGTAAGTTTTAGAACCTTTGCTTTCAGTTAGATGCTGGTGAAAAATACTACCCGTTGAAACTGTGAAGTTGTGGGAGAGCATGGATTCTTTCTGTGTCCTGCTGAGAATTTGCTGATGTAGATTATCTTTTGTGATAGTAGGGGTTTTCTCTGTTACAAAGGGCTTTGAAAAGTTGAAGGGCCCTTGACTGTGCCTTACTGCCACTAGATGGAAGCTAGAACTCTTGAGACTACAACACTTCAACATACTTTTAAGTTATTTTATACTCAGTAAGGGCACCTCTATTCATGAGCAGAGAAGTCTTTTAAAGTAAAAATCTCTAGTGAAAGGTTTACACAACTTTGAACATATGGTAATAAACTATGTAAAATTACTTAGCTGTTGAATAGTAAAGCATCTTCCCACTATTTTATGTTCCCAGAGGGGTTTGTAATTGCTAATGATGTCGACAACAAGCGCTGCTATTTGCTGGTTCATCAGGCAAAGAGATTAAACAGTCCGTGCATCATGGTGGTAAATCATGATGCCTCCAGCATTCCTAACCTACAAATAGATGTTGATGGAAGAAAAGAGATCCTCTTCTATGACAGGATTTTATGTGACGTCCCCTGCAGGTATCTTGTGTGTAAACTTGAATACATGGATTTTACTGCGCTAAGTGCAGTGCTCAATTTTTTTCTGTTACGAAATCATGCTTTTTGAGTTGCTTAGTGAGTTATGATTCACAGTAAGTTCCAAACCATATGAATGCAATAAGCTGTCTTAGGTGTGGGGATACTGAATTAAGGTGAACTTTTTTCATTCCAAGCAGTCCTTAAATTTGGTCAGTTAAAGGGCTTCAAATTTTGAACTTAGGATACTGAAGTACGAAGGCAAGGAGGAAAAAAACAGTACAGTGTAGGAAAACTAGTTAACGTGGGAGGACTGTAAATTATTTTTCTGCTATAAATGACTTGGATATGAAATGAGTTTTATGCACAAATAATACAAACTTATTCAACCTCTGTTGCAGCGGAGATGGAACCATGAGGAAAAACATTGACGTATGGAAGAAGTGGACAACACAAAACAGTTTGCAGCTCCATGGGTAAAAATGCTTAGTGCACATCTGCACTTCTTTCATTTCTCTCTCCTCCTTTTCCCTAATCTTTGACATCTGCATGCATTCACATGTTAATATGTGACGAAGCACAGACTAAGAAGAGTCACTTTTCTCTCAAATCAAGAGCCTATGTGCTATTCAGAGGAAGTGTTGTGTTTCAGATGTGAGGAGTGGAGCATGTGAATCTAATTTGCTTGTATTCTTATGAATATTTCACATGTTGGTGTTCATTGAATTGATTTAGACAGAGTAGCTAATAAAACAGAGCAAATCATTTGGTTGGGATTGTTAGTGTTCCAAATACTGTTGGAAAATATGGTACCTTCTAGAATTTAACAGTAATATTTTAAAGCCCTTAGGATATTAGAGATTGTACGTAAGCTGTTTCAGTTACCTGAGATTGATTTATGTTGACTAATGGTAAATGAGTAGTGCAGGCATGTGACAAAATGCAGATTGAAACGCAGATGAGAAAACCTGGAACATTTTACTGTGTATTTGTGACAAGCTGGGGATGCCACTGGTTACTGTGACTTAGCTGACCTGTGACTCCTTGGTAACTGACTCATAACTGGCAGATTTTAATTTAGTTGTAAGTATGCGGGTAGGGTCTAAACTGGTGGTCCAGCTCAGTGATACCTTTCTCAAAAGGCCATTGCCAACTCAGCTGTGTTGTCCATAATATTTGTAATAGTTAGATTATTCCTCTTTTTAACTCTGGATTTCTGGGAACAGTTATATTTTGGGGTGTTATATTTCTAGTGTTGAGTACTTTATAATAAACTTGATGGGGCACTAGAAAGAACAAAATACAGAATGTTATGATTAACGGTAGTTTGCATCCATGCTAATGTTTTACCTAATTGCTCTTTTAATTTAATAGGTGTAATTGTGAATGTGTCTGCACTGTAGACTTCATTAAGCTGATCTAGTTTAAAACTGACTTTAATTTGTATACTGGTGACAGCTGGGGAACTCCCTAAGTGCTTGGTTTAGTCCATGGAGAGTTGTGTGTCTGCAGTATAGCGTCTTTCGGGTTCCTGAGTAACAACTGGCTAGAGCAAGAGTGTTCTGTTAGATTGCAGCTGAGGATTGCAACCCGTGGTGTTGAACAGCTGGCAGAAGGCGGGAGAATGGTGTATTCTACATGTTCATTGAATCCTATCGAAAATGAAGCTGTGATCGCAGCTCTGCTGGAAAAGAGTCAAGGTGAGAATGCAAGCTTGGACGGAGTGGGGAACTCTTTTGTGGGTGGTTTTTTTTTGTTTGTTTTTTCTCAGCCCTAAAAAAGATAAATACATGGTGGTACTAGTGATAAGATTACTGTGGATGATACGTTTCTAGTTTGCAAAACTGCACAGAAGTTTCGTACAAATAGGATTTCATGAATGTTGCTATAAGCACCTTAAATGGGCCTAAATGGGCTGCAAATATAAAACCTTAAAAGTTGTGTTTATGATACAAGACACTGCTACAGATCACTGGAATTCAGTCTCTCTTACCTGGCTTCTGCTAACTGATGCCACTGGCTGAACTCCATGTCTTGATATTCCTAATTCCTTTGGAAAACCCAGCATGGAACATTGCTGCTATATGCTATTGGAGTAAAAAACCCAGAGTGTAGTTAAGCTGTTAGAGGGTGGTTATTGTTTACCAGTAGGTGATTCACTGGTACCTGTAACATCCTTTGACCCACATTTTAACATCTGAAATTTTAATGTCTTTAAACTCATGGGATTTTTTACATTTTTGACTTGCTTATGAAGGCCAAGGTAACAAGAGGTGGAAGAATTGAGATGAGCTGGGACGCTGTATGGCATCACTTTGTGATAGTAGGGTTTATCAGCCCATTTAGTAGCTGGTGGATACTGTTTTTTCTGAATCAGTAACCTGAAATTTAAAGACATCTAATGGGATTTGGCATGAAAAGTTCCACAAACTTCGTTAAATTGAGCCTTTTACAGAGCAGATGAAGTTGTATTGCTCCTGGAGCTGCACTTGTTCTGGAAGTTGGTAGCCTGTTTTGTGTAATGTTTTGTTTATGCCCATCACTATTCTGGCCCCAAATGAAATTTCATTGTCTCAGAAACAGCAGTTTAGATAAAGTGCTTGCAGGTTAATTAGGAATTGACTATTTAATTTCCATTCAAAGGACATTTTTATTTAGAAGTCTTTTCTGTGGTAGGCACAGACATATTTCCAGTAAATTATATTATGCTTGGCTTATTGAAGGCTGTAGTAAGCCAGTGTTAAATTTAACAATGACTGGTTTGGATAGGGGCATCAAGCAGTATGGATGTTAACAAAGGTCAGCAGTTGCAGCATCTGAGGCAAATTCAGTACTCAGAAGGAAGGATCTTGACTGGATGTGACATTCAGATCTAGTCTCTGCCCAGTGGAGGTATTTTGAGGTGTACTTGGAGGCTGTGATGTGTACCAGCAGGTGATTGTTATTCTTGGAGCTTGAACATAGGTGTATCTAAAGAAGGGTGAGGTAGCACAGTGGTCTGCAAGGGGCATGGACCTCAAGAATCTGCTCAGGTCAGTCCAAAAGATTATTGGTACTTAGTAGCACAGTATTACACTGCTACTTCTGGAGGAGATGTGACATTGCTTTCCCCTTAGGGCCGAAGGAGTAAGGAAAGGGCACTTTTGTACCATATAGAAACTAATGGAAATTGTAGTACTTCTGATGGACTCTTAGTGTCTGATCAGTCTTGTGTAGTCTTGAGACATCAGTTGAAGTCATGCTGTAGGGAGGCAGGAGTCTTCAAAGGACAGATGCAAACATCAAGCTTAATCACATTTGAAATGTCATCTTTGAATTTGTCTGTGAATTCACATATCGCTTTTTCATTTATTTAAAAGACTTGCATAAACTGCTACTGTCAGAGTAAATGGTTAGTCATGTAGAACTGGTTGATGAATTGTGTACAACATGAGGAAAAGCCTATCTGAATGTTAAGTAACTTAATATTCAGAATCACAAAAAAGAAATGTTAAAGTTACCCTTCTCTGGAGAGATCACCTATTTAAACTGTAAATCTTTGTATCACTCTTTTTGGCATTGGGGCAGTTTAAAGCTTTAATTCAGTAGAATAAGTTATGCCCTGTTGAGGTTTCTTGTAGTAATTTGACATATTTTAGGCACATAGTGTTTTGTCCTGTTAGTTTGATAGTACTTACCTTACTGCTAAACAGTTTGGAGTTTTCCTTTCCATTTAAAAAATAATAAATTCTCTTGCTTCTCACCCTGGAATATATAGAGATTGTAAGTCCATAAAATGAAACTATAGCAGGCCTTTTAGAAGGCTTTGTTATCCCAAAAGGTATTCCTTGAAAAATACTTAATCAGTGTAGTAAATCCAAATGCTAAGTAAATGAGAATAAAAACTTAAATTATTGCGTTGCCTGGAACACTGATGTTCAGTGATACAGGTTATAGAGCATTACTCTATGCAGCTGCTACAAAAAATATTGAATCATTATATTTTGGTTAATTTATAGGTTGCAAGATTATGTAGTTATTATTAGCAATTCTTTCCATCTTTGTTAATTTACATGGTAGAGTTGTATAGCATTTTGTTTCTTGAAATTTTTAAAAAGCAGTGTTCTGAAAATGGTCCTAAAACTTGGAGGAAAGCCGTTTAATTAGCAATACAGCTCTTAAATTCTGTTTTTAAGTCTGTCCATCTTCTTGGGATTTCAGGTGCCTTAGAACTTGCTGATGTCTCTTCCGAGTTACCAGGTTTGAAGAGGATGCCAGGAATTACAAAATGGAAGGTACTTACCCTGCCATTTAATTGAAGTTCTTGATCTGTGGTAGGGTTATAAATTAGGGAAATTTTGAACTGTAACATTTTACAATGTTAGGTTGAGTTGGATTCATGGCAGGGATTTGATGTTCAGGCGAGAGAGCTAAAAGTCTTTTGATAATAAGTTCTTGATTCCTTGTCTGCTCTTCTCTTACCTCTAGCTTTCTTTGCTCTCTCCTCTACTTTTGTGGTATGATTCCCTTTTCTGTTATGTGCATGTGGCCTGTAGATGGCAATATAATTTCAGGCACTTTTAAAGTAATCCATCTTCTTCTGTCTTTAGAGTCTTTGAATGTTATATTCTGCAATTCTTCAGCTGGCCCATTTGAATCATTTGGAAGTAAAACCTGTGAAACCCTTTTTGGAAACCAGCTATAAAACCTGTAGTGATGTGACTAATCCTAGCATATTAATAGAATCCTGTATTTTTTCCCAGGCCTTATGTGGTTTCAGTTCTGGAAACAGTCTAGTAGGGAGAGGCAAAAAAAACCCCAAAGCTGCTTCATCTTGCTGTTAAGAGTATACTCAAGAAGAGTAGAAGGCCATCCTGGTAGTAGGCAGAGAAACTGGTTAAATTTTAGTTATGAGTGTGTGCTTTTGCAATGCCATTGGTTGTTCTGTCTTACCATCTCACTAGTCTCTTGCAATGGCAGTCTGCAGGTTTAGCCTGTGAACAAGATGTGTGCAATAAAGATTTGCTAACATTCTGCCATGGGAAATCCAGCTTAGAAACTAGCTGATTTCTTTCTTCTTACAGTTCCAAAAGTTTACACTGCATGCATGCACTTGAAGAATAAATGTAAAATGCATAACTATGGCTCTGTGATCTTAATTTTACCTTTTCTTTTGGTTCTGTATAAAGCCACTATATATATATAAAAAACGATCACCAAGGGTATATTGTATTCCCCATTGAATTTATTTCTCTGTTTGCAGTTGAAATATAAATCTCCCTAACAGGTACTTTAGAAACTAGGCTAATAAAATCTGTTGAAAGTTTGCAATACTTTCTTCAGTCCTTACTTGCTGTTGCTGTATTTTTTCAGGCCTCATTGGCTAGCTTGTCATTGAATGTATGTGCTTGCTTTTGTGCCATTTTTACTTGGTGTAGTCTTTTATTCCCTGCTGAAATATCTGTTCACTGGGATCTCTCTGACTGATTATATTGAATATTCCTGAGCATCAGTTGGCTGCAAATCTCTGGAAACTGCAAAACAGAAACAAGGTTTTGTTCAAGGGACGCTTTGATGCTTAGAAGTAGCATTCAGTACTCTCTCCTTAAGCCAGACAATGAGTGAACTCCAGTGAATTATTTTGGTCTAGAAGGAAGAGACTTTTTTGACTCCAGATTTGATAACCTACTTCTGCAACACTTTTACTCTTCATTTGGCCCTAGCAGGTGGCTAGTGAAGTGTGCAGTAGAGAAGAGTTCAATGTGTTCTTTGGTGCTTTGTCATTCTACCAGTCACACCAGTCTACCAGTTAGGCTGGTAAACCAAAACTGAACAGCAAAAGGACTGTTGGGCAGTTATTCTGGTAAATCCAAAATAGTTCTAGTCTTGTTTGGACTTCAGTTATTTTTCAGTCCCATTGCTTGTTTTTCTCAAGCTTCAATTGTGACTTCCGAAGAAGAGCAGGTCAGAAGTATAGTCTGTCTTGTCTCCATCTAGCACTCTGACATGTAGTGTATTTTGATTTGAAATAATAATTCTGGAAGTACAGCAATTTCTGTTTCAGCAGTGTGCAAATGCACAATATTATATGTGTGATCTGATCAGTGGCTGAGAAATGCCAGACTTCATGATGCTGAAATCTGTGTTCTAAAGTTCTGAGTGAAATTGTAATCTACATAAATCTTACATTTCTGTTTCGAGCAGAACACTTAATTGAACTTTCAAGACAATGATAGTGAGATGTATGAAACCACTTCATAGTATTTGCCAGTCCTGAAGTCACCATCACTGCAGCTTCTTTATTTTGTTCCTTAATGACAAAAATGGGCTTTCATCGCAGCTATTAATTTTGTGCATTTGACCTGCGTGTCCCTGGATGTGACCTTTCTAACAGTCAGTACAAAACCGGGCATCTAGAGCTCTGAAGTCAAATTTTCCCTGACTTACATTTTCACTTTGGTATTCTTGCTTAAAGAGCACTCAGAATGCCTTTGTTACAAGAGTTATGGATCTAACCTTCTGCTTAAGAGTCCATCAAAAGCTTTGACCTTTATCCAGAATGAGGTGATGTTAGGCCTACACAGTGTCATTTATTAGAGTGGATTTATAGATGTGTTCTGGGTTCTGGGTAAAGGTACTCATGCTAGAAAATTCATGGGGGACATGGTTCTTCAGCAGCTTTCCTTGAAAACATCTCTTGATGCTCTATGTACGCCTGTGCCATGGGGCTCCATGATTACCAAGCTGTTGTGTTTCACTCTTGCATCTTTCTTATGTAGTGAAATTGGGATTCTCAGTTCTAAATTCTACTAGACAGCAGTAGCCCGTTTCTGTACCAGAAAATAATTTCTCTTTTTGGCATCTGAACCTTGGTTTGCAAGTATTTTGCTTAAAACTCGTTAAATAATGACCTATATTCTTCACAGTATTTATATTTACTCCTTTGAAGGTAATGCTGAAAGATGGACAGTGGTTTGAAGAGTGGAAAGATGTGCCTTCAAATAGACAAACACAAATACGTCCCACAATGTTTCCAATAAAAGATGAAGAGAAGCTGAAGGCAATGAATCTAGAGCGTTGGTGAGTTGTCCAGAGTAGATCTTATAAGGATGATGATTTCATGATTAACATGTATGGTGCTTGGCAAATTATAATTGGGTCAGATTAGGAATGTGTTGCAGTATAGATCTGCCTGTATAGGTCTGAGTATATTTTGATTGCTTCATGTGTAATGGCAGTACACAATATTTAAAGTACAGTGAATTCAGAGAAATTATTGCAAGGTGCTTATGAAGAATAAGTGGTCACACAAAAAGGTCAAATTCTCTGCAACCAATAGAGATACGTAGCCAAAATTACTGGAAAAGAATGTAAAACTTCAACATTTTAACAGTGTGACTTACCTGCTATGAAAGGCTTTCCATAACAATTTTAAAAATATTGTTTAGAAATGAGTCATTAAAGCTCCGATGTGAATGGTGAAACGAATGTGTTGCACTGATGCAAGTAATTTTGCCAGAATGCTCTACTTTAGAACCTGTTTCTAGCCTGATAAATGACATCTGCACATTCCTATTTAGCTTATGCTTAATATGAATATAAATGTGACACCTCTAGTATTTTGTGAGAGCCTGAATGCAGATATGAATACACTGCAACATTTTTTTTCTTTAGTCTTAGGATATTGCCACATCATCAGAACACGGGTGGTTTCTTTGTGGCTGTGTTAATAAAAAAATCTCCAATGCCATGGAATAAACGTCAGCCTAAGGTAATTTCATTTAAAATATCTAAAATGGTAATTATCAATAATGTTTCAGGATTCTTTTTTAAATTTACACATAATAGAAAACATACTGCAACTGTTTTGTATCTGCTCCTCAGTTATAGCTCAGTGTGTCAAGTGAAAATAAATTCCTAAATCTCTTAAGTACTTTTTAAAAAATGACAACTTCTAAAATAGAAAAGAAAAGAAGAGGGGATTTTGAAATGATAGTAAAATAGCAAGATAAAGCTTGAACCTAAAATTAAGGCTTTGAAAGAATTACAGAAGCAGATTATATTGGGTAGCTAAAGCTGTCACTTCCTTCAGCTGTGTGTAGTCGCCCTGCTGAAGGCTTTTTTCTGCTGTGTTGTAAGCTAATTCTGATTTCAGTTTATCTTACTCTGTGGCTGGTTGCTCAGGGGTGATTCACTAGCAGATTAGTCTAGCTGATCAGCGGCAGGGGGAGTGGATGTAAAACTGTTAGGAGCAGCAGCTTCAGCCATCTGACTTTAATCCATTTGTTGTCAATTGTCTTTCGAATCCTGTCAACAGGATTTTAAGTCGACGTAATTTATTTGATCTCTTAGATTGTCATGTCTATGAGAAAAATGTCTTGTGTGAATCCCTTTTAGGTGTTTCTGTTTATTTTATTTGCTTTATCTGAGCAACTTAGGAGTAAAATGTATGTGGCAGTAGGGAAGAAGCATTTATTCAGAAGCAACCCTCATTTAAGTTGTTTATGCTGTTCTAAGTTGAATCTTGTAGCACTCTTATGGAGGATGTGCAGCAGCAGGGTGCATGTGTCACTTTGAGTGCTAGGAGGAAAATAGCAGATCCTGCCTTAAAATAGTCTTCTCTAAGTGCTTGAACATGATTTTATAAATTGTACAACAGCTTTCTTGGACAGTTGGAATGAAACTGTCCAGATCACTACTAGAGGTAAATGCAATTTATAGTGGTATTGTGATCTAGTAATCAGATTAACTCTCTGAATGGATCTATTTAAGCACTTGCATACAAATTGACAAGAATTAAGCACATGCAAAGAGAGAACATAGGTGCCTGTTACAAGTTAGATACTAGTTTTCCTTTGTTGAAAATAACAAAGTAATTTGAAATAGGTTCATCAGAAGTTACCAAAAGGAACAGGAGATACTGAAGGGACAGCAACTAATTCAGATAATGGTTCTGACTCTATTACTGAAGAACCAATACTTGCTGAAAATGAAGAGTCTAAGAAAATGCAAGAATTGCAGAATTTGGACACTGAGCAAAGCAAAAAGGAAGGAGTATGTGGGTAAGTATTCGTCCTGTGACAGCTTCGTAATTGCTGAGTATTCTATAGTTCTTTTGTTACTGGACTCATTTAGAAGTCAATCAAGAAGAATTAATGAGTTCATTCAGTTGTCCTGCATTTCCATATTTTCCGTCATGTATTTCAAGAAGTTTGGAAAGTAACCAGTTTTCTTATTAGTGTTTGCAAAGTCTGTTAGTACTTTCTTTGTTAAGGAAGAAAAGACTTTCAGAAGTTAATGTTTGGAAAACCTTTATTGTCTTCACAATCACTCCATCAAAAATCTGTTTACTTGTTTTTGTGGTTTCTGCTTTAAAGCATTGTTTTCACTTCCTCATTTTAAGAAGTTCTGTTGTGGGCAGTGTTGTCTTAGTGGAGCACAGGAAAATGCCAGTATTCTCTTTGGCATACTGTTGTTACCATAAAGCAAGTGTTGACTATATGAACTAAATATGCTGATTTTAAACCAAGTACTTTTACTAAAATTAACAGTACAATGTTATTTTCATTTTAGACCACCACCATCTAAAAAAATGAAGTTGTTTGGTTTTAAAGAAGACCCTTTTGTGTTTCTCCCTGAGGATGATCCATTGTTCCTTCCTATCCAGTAAGAAAACAAATGTTTCTGCTTTGGCAGTAAGGTTTCTAGTAGTTTGGGAATATTAGTAATTCAGTTCCCACAAAAGATGGGTCTAGTTGATCATGCATTAAAGCTCTTTGCCTAATTTTGCACCAGGGGCCCGTCTCTCTCTTAAATGAAAATAGCCAGCTAAAGTTTGTACTGGAAATTTTTGAGTGTATCTTAGTGTCTATGACAGTTTGTCTTTTCTGATGTCATGCAGTTTAGAAAGTCTGATCTTTGTGTTCTGGAGCCCAAGTGCCAGGTGTTTGCAGAGAAAGCCTGAGGAAACGGGCTAGCCCATGTATTTTGAGTATGTGATTTTATTGCTCAGTTAATCAAAACAAGCATTATGGCCACAGGAATTTTTATGCATTGGACCCATCCTTTCCCAAGATGAATTTACTGACTCGAACTCAAGAAGGAAAGAAGAGACAGCTGTACATGGTTTCTAAGGAGCTAAGGAATGTGCTTCTGAACAACAGTGAGAAGATGAAGGTATGGTTAATCTTCAGGTTTTCACAAGGAAGGCTATAAGCATCAGTGGGTATCTCCTTGAACTTTGTTGTGAAGCTTGCTGTTTATATAGAGGATTAACCCTCTGACAGGCTTTCTTTTTCAGTTTAAATTAATGTTTTTCTCTCAATCCCTCCTCTGTTAGAGAGGAATTGCCTCTTGAGAGTTAAGAGCCTTCAGGATTAAAAGCGGTACATTTTTGGTGGATGAAAGAGAACTTAAAAGTAGAGGGCGACAATATAAAACTGCTGTATGTGTACCAGCATTTTTGTGCAGTCTTCAGGTAACTTCACAAGTTGACATTGATGCCGTTGTACTTATGATCCCCTCAATTATAAAATTATTAATAGCTTTAAAAGCCTACCAAAAAGAACAGGTATCTTCAGCTGAATTATTAGCTGGCTGCATTACATGGAGCCGTTGCTTTAAAGTAATTTCAACAACTGAACATTTTGAAAAGTTGTTAAGCTGAATGATAATGAGATAATAAGTAGTTTCTGTGAATTAGAGGGAAAAAATGTTTGTATATGATTCCCTATCTTGCAAGTCTTGCAAATGCTAAAGATTTGTCTTAAAAATCATTGGGTAATTTTAAGTTGGAATGATGTCATCTAGTTCAGCTTCCTTCCTGCATCAAAGAGAGCTGACTTCAAAGGTAGATCAGATACAGTCTGGGTCCAGTCAAATCTTGAAAATATCTGAGGATGTTCAGTACGTATTTACAACAGATCGTTGAGATGGATAAATAATGATTCTTGTATCCCCTGTGCAGGAAATGGCTACATAACTGACAAAGTTTTAAGAAATTGTTGCATTATATTAGGAAGTGAGACTTTGAGTACCACAAAGGATATAGTGTCCTAATATTAATCACTTGTACATTTTTTATTGTCCTTGCTTGACTTTCCTAGAATTGCACAGAAAATTATTACTCAAACTAAAATTAGTATCTAATAGTTCATTGCCCTGATTTTAAAACTGCCCCTTATTCACACTGTTCTCTTTTCAATATCGAAAGGAGTAAAAGGCATCTTATTTTGAGAGGGCACTACATTTGTATAGTGGGAGTTCCTTTTTCCCTTGGATGAATTTTCATATGAATTCAGTGTCCAGTGCAAATGAACAAATGTAATGTTAAGAATTGTCCTTTCTTCCTCCTTTTAGTGAAACAGTTGAGGAAAACCAAAGTTCAGAGTGGTAACTTAGCATTTATGCTCCTTAATGATGCTTATTTGCTTTGCCATTTGCAGGTTATTAACACAGGGATAAAAGTCTGGTCTCGCAACAGTGACGGTGAACAGTTTGGATGTGCATTCAGGTTAGCACAAGAGGTAATTACATAGCATTGTATTTTCAAAGGAGATACTTTGGCTTCCTCTAGAGCCTTTAACACAGCTGACATTAACTTTGTCAGATCAGTGACAATTTGCATTTTCAGTATGGTTTAAAATGTGAAAATTGTTTTCCGGCATTAAGTAAAGGGCGTACTGTTTTTAACATCTTTCTTTCACAAAGTAAACGTTGCATTTTGAAATAATTGTGTTTATTTTTAAACAGGGAATTTATACTCTGTACCCATTCATTCATGCAAGGATTATAAATGTCTGCATAGAAGATGTTAAAATTCTACTAACCCAGGAAAATCCATTCTTAAGTAAATTTAGCAGTGAAACACAGAAGAAAGTCAAAGACATGGGTAAGCCTTGTAATTTGTGCTGTGACAAAATTATTTTTACACATTACACAGAGGACTATGAAAATCCTGTGACATAAACTGTGTTTGCTGAAAATTTTGACTAAAATTTATCTTGAATATACTTGTTAGGTAAAAGTAAGCATTACTGAAACTCAGTGTGCTACTAGAAATTTCAGTCCTTTCTGGTTACAGCCTTTAAGTTTTATGAGCTTCAGAGAACAGAAGAGTTGCCAAACTTTTGACTTCTGTGGGGCAGCATTTAAAATACTTGATGAACAAAGATTTTATATAAGCTTCTCTGATCTGTGTGCCTGTTAGTACTCCAATTGAAACTGTTGCAATTGCCGTGCAATTCCTTGTCATGATCTTACTTATCAAATATAGTTATTCAGATTTGATTTTCTTAAATATGGGGAGCAATGTCTACTTAAATTTCCCTCTGCCCTGGATGCTTGAAGAAATGAAGATCGGTTTTCAGCCTTTTGTTTATGTTGCTTTATTTCCAACTCATCGCTGATCCTTGTACTTAAGTGTTTGATGAGACAAAATGGGAAGAAAAATTTATCGAAATTTGGGCTGGCATACTCTTATGTTCATTTCAGTTAAGTAAAACTTCCTTTCTGGGTTCACTGAGTAAATTAATCCACTATGTGAGTTTTGTATTTTAATTTGTTTGTTTGACATTTCGGAGGAGGCAGGGTTGGCAATTGCTTCTGTAACTATAGAAATACTTTGCTCTGAAAAAAAAAAGGGAATAAAACCTGGTATTGTCTGTAGTTCAGTGTACTGATGTAGATAATTGCTAACCATCCCACGCTGCGTGGCTGTCTGAAAACTTGTTTTCTTGAACATTTTCAGGTTACAGTCACTTCAACATTGTACCAAGTAACACATCTGTTTTGTTTTTGTTCTCCCCATCCCCCTTCCCTGCAGCAATGGGAAGTATAGTTCTGAAGTACGACCCAGACCCTGAGTAAGTAGATATGTTGCTTTCCATTGATGCACTTCTAAGACTTGGACAAGAATTTATTTTTACTCAGCAAAAACAGAAGTAGAGGCACAGAGATGCAGTGAGGTCAACAGTGAAGCCAGATAGGATACAGAGACTATGACAGGGAAAGAAGCTGTCTTACCTGTGTATTCTTCAAACAAGTGTAGAATTTAGCTTTCTAAAGGAGAGCTGGTAGTTCTGCCAGAGAGCCACAGTTCATTTCATGTGATTTATTTGTTTGTTCCCTTGTAAAGTCCAGCACTGGAATGGAAAAAGTTACTTTTCACTGTTCTTTTTTGCTCACAAGATAGCTTTTGTGGACTAAACTCTTGATAGCTTCTTAAATGTAAACTTTCATCTTGCTTTTCCTGCTATTAGTTTTGAAACCAGAGCCAGAAAATTACTTTTCTTGTTGGAGAAATTTAATAGCATTGAGCTCTGGGGTTTTTTTTAAAAAATACAACCGAAAAACTTGTGCACCGATTTATTGGGGTGTGGCTATAAAATGAAGTTTTGAAGATTAACTTTCCCATAGCTGACTGAAGGTAACTGCTTGTTTGTAGAAAACCTGATGATCTTCAGTGTCCAATAGTGCTGTGTGGTTGGCAAGGAAAGACGTCGCTCCGTGCCTTTGTGCCCAAGAACGAGAGACTTCATTACCTGAGGATGATGGGAGTTGAAGTGTTTAAAGCGAAGAGGAAAGAGGAGGAATTGGAAAACAAAACTGAGGAAGAAGTTCAACATAGGCTGGTGCAGACAGAGGAAGGAATGGATGTGGAAGATAAAGAACACGATTTAGTCACAAAAATGGAAGCAGAAATAAGTGAAGAACCTTCCCAGAGTCCTGTGGAGAGCAGTGCTATGGAAATAGAAAATAAAATTGAGGATTTAGATCAATCTAGTAAAAATGCCAACACTCATGTAAGCAAGGAAAGCAAAGACACGGATGCAAGTAACGTGAAAGATTAGGTTTCTTTTTGTATTGCTTGGCAGCTTCCATGAGGCTCACATCCAGACTTTTGCTTTTAGCATGAAACTGTATTTTAACATTTCGGTTGGAGCGGGATGTTCCTCTTTTAAAGTTTCACCTCTTTTATATTTTAAATGAAAGCTATAAAGAGATTTCTTTTCAAGTGTGTCTTCTTTTTACCATTTTAAACTCCCTGTTAGTGGTGGGTTTGCATGTCTGTTGCTGGCAAAGGACCGGGCACTGCTAAAATCTAAAGCCTGTATTTTAAATGGAACAAATGGACTGCCTGTGTAACTGGTCAAGAATTCCTTCAGAATTAAAACCTGGAGTTTCATTCAAGGCACGTAAGTTAAAAAAAAAAAAATTCTTACCCACATACCACCCAATCTGATCACTACTTCTGCAGGCTCTTTAATGGCAGAGAATCAGCATGAGTGTGAATACAAACGTGCATGTGGGATATCTGGCTACCAACCTGGTTAACAGTTATTCAAAACAAAACCATATACAGCATCCTGGAAAAAAAAGCAGAATGCGTTTTGCCAGAGACTGATGTCTGAGATTCTTCTTCAGAGTGAATAATTGCTTGACAGACACAGCTAGTAAATGTCATTAACTAGATCTTCAGGTGTCCTGAGCATGCTTCAGACTCCTGTCTTGAAATGTGCCTGGTCAGAGTCTGTGACTGTCCCCAAACCTATTGGGGTCATCTGCTTTCTCTGTCAGTTCTTCAAGTGGGAGTCATATCTACTTTTTGCAAGATATTTCAGCTATAAACAACAGGTAAAAAAGAAGTGTGGTGGTATATATGTTGTTGTATAGTAGATGTTTAAAGAGGTTATTTAGGTCCAAAAGGGTAATTTACTTAATCAGACTTTAAAAAAAACCAAACAAGTTGGCTACCTCAGAAACTTTTAATATAAATTCCATCCTTTGTGGCTTAGTTTCAGCAGCACTCTCTGCTTATGAAGTGAACTTGAAAGGAAAGTGACCAGTGCTATAAGGTACTATCCTCGTCTAAGAACCATGGTGATGCAAATACTTGTTTTGCTTGTCAAACTCAATTTTACCATGTGTATTTTTATTAGGGTCCTAATATGGCTTAGATCTATTTGATGTACCTTTCTACAACAGACTTTCTGATGCCTGCCCTTGAACTACTTCATCAAAGGGAGTATTCTTGAGGGACAGACATAAAAGTGAAATAATGCCATGTCCTCTGATGAGATATTAGTCTCAAGCAGTGAAGAACTATTGACAGGACTCATTTTCCTCATGAGAGTCCATAAAATAGGTTAATAAAAAAAATCAGTTCTTGCCCTTGTATTTTGCTAAGGTTTGAGTTTGTTCTTTGAATTTGGAACTGCATTGAGCCAGGTTCTTTTTTGGCAGCTCCTTAGGCTGAAGAGCAGCATTGCATCCTTTTGAATGGATGTGTATGCAAAGAATTGGTTTTCATTCTTAAAGTATATGAGGGGAAAAATTCTAGCAAATTTTAACTTCAAGCATGAAATTTAACATTGGTTTCCATATCTTTGCATTTATTTTGACATATTGGACATTTGAAATGGAGGAAGGGTGGAAGACCAGTGTCATTTTTAAGTCCTCATTGTAGTTTGCAGGACTCAGCCCTGAGAATGATTTGAATCCATCTAATCTTTATGCTCTGATGATCTGCATAAATTATCAAAGAGTCAAGTGTTAAAACTTGTGTGAAGTAACTAAAAATTTGTTTTGAATTATACCTGCTGTTACTGTATCAACTGGTGTTCCTGAGCAGCATTTTAAGCTTCCTTTCAGTCAGTGACTCAGCTAAGAATACAAGTTTATGACAAGGTAAGCTGATAAGAATATTTGTTGATGCAGACAATCCAGACAAATCAGCAGAAAGCAAACTGGAAAATTAACAGTCCTGGTAATTTTTCTTGACTGAGCTTACCACTGGTAGACTAAAATGAGAATAGGAAGCTTTTATCTAGGTGCTAAAGAAAAGTAGGTTCTTGGATCATAAAGTGACTGAAATCAGGTATAACTTAAACTTGTAATAGACGAGAGCCCACAACTGCGTTATTTTAAATCTTCGGAGTAGTCCCATTTTCATGCATTACCTATGAAAATTTGCTTTGCTCTTGGCTTTTTGGAGGTGTTTTTTTCCTGTCAAGTACAAGTGGGAGATTTCAGCCAAGAAACTTAGGGTCTTATTTTCTTCTGCTGATCAGCAGTTTCACTCCATATCCCCAGCCAAATCCAGAGATGGCAGATTTGTTGTTCTGTTTTTTTTTTTTTTAAATACTGTGTGTTTGCTTACACCAGTTGCTCTGTCCCAGTTACTCTTACCTTGATAGCCAGACAGGAAGATGCCCCAAACTCTGGGTAATGGCTGAAAACACTGTCCTAGCTTCCCAGGCTGGGAGCCCAATGAAATGGAGTGTGGTTTTTTTGTCACTGCTGAGCTCTGTGCTACTGCAGCTCTGATGCTCAGGTGCCCAGATCTCTGTTCAGGTGGTTTTGAATGTGGGTTGCTGCAGATAAGTTAAAAGGAAGACAGAAGTGATATGCAATTGGGGTAAGTTTGGAAATGCAAAATCTTAAGTTTGAAGTTCACAAGTCACACAGTCCATCCTCGTAAGCAGTCCGTATTAAATGTTACGAGATTTCTCTGGTTAGCATTGCAGGTTTTTAGAAACACTTGGCTGTTGATGTTTGCATTGATGGCAAGGAATTTTATGTGTGTTAGAGTGGAAAATAGAAAAAAATTCCTGCATCTGAATGAATAGTCTGATGGTGTTCTGCTCAGGGATGTGCTCAGGAACAACTGTTGGATCCTTAAGAAAATCTGTTGACTGAAAAACCTAGAAAGATAAAGAGGGAATGCACCACATGGGATGCGTTTTTCCAACATTTACCTAACGCTAGTCATTTGTTACTTTTGGAAATTTGTTAGAATTTCCTTACCTTAGTTTGCTGCAAAATTAATATACCATAGCCTAGTGTCACTGGAGTGCTTTTGTTTTTTTCTTAAATGTCTGAATCCTATTAAATGTCAGTGAAGCTTCTCAAAGTATACAGACCCCTTGAAAAATTCCTGCCTATGAATTTCAAATTCAGATTTGGCATTAAAAGAAAACAATTTAGCTCATGTAATAACCCCTTTTTAAGGCTGAAGGAAAGGGGAATCAGTGCATTTCTTTCTTCCAGTGGGAAACCTCCAGCCCAGAAAACAGTCAGTGGCGTGCTCATTTTGCGTTGCTGCCAGAGCTGAACTCGGCACACTGTCTCTCCCTGCTCTCCCTCCAGGACAAGGCTTGTAAACAACCCCCAGCAAAGCAGCGCAGATACAACAGCACTTCTGTTATTCCCAACAAATGTCCCAATAAAGTTGGCTGGCATGCTCGTGGTGCCACATGTCCTTGCCACTCAGCTTCGCAGCTGCGCTCAGGAAGGTCGATGGGCACGTGGGGCGGGAGGATCTGCAGCCGGCACAGGGATGGGGAGCTGCCCATGCCCAGCACAGACCCGTTTCAGAGGGAGGGACCCACATTGTGTGTGCCCTGCTGCTCACCGAGGTACGTACCCTGTCTGCACCTTTTTCCCCCCAGGTGGGTTTTCCACACCTACCACTCATGCATGTACCAAATACATGATTGTATTTCATTATTATTTAATTTGCTGCTCTATGTTTCTTAAACAAACCTGAGTACTGTTTTTTGACTAAAATGTGAGGGTTTTCCTAGGGCATGGCTGCTTGAGTTAAAAATTTAAGTGTCTTCTGCATTATGTATTTCTGTTGAATTAAGGTTTAAGCAAGCTGTTGTCTGCATAGGTGTTTGCTTGTGTAGCCAAAGTTTTTCTTTAAATGACTTTCCACGTGTGGCTTTGGCAGGGTGGATAATTCTAGACACTTTGTCACCGAACCATCACTTGGGAATGTGCCTGTAGACTCCTGCCTCACCTGAGTACCTACATGTTTCTGATGTTTCGCCTCTTCCTGTTTTCTGTTTGTCATCCCTTGAAATTACAGACTTCTCTCTAGTTCTCTTTTTGTGTAGCTCAAAGGCTTTCAGGTGTGTTAGCAAAATAACTTTTGCCTGTCGTCAGAGGGAAAACAGATATGAACAGTAGCCAAAACAATGGGCCACTTTATGTAAGAATGGGGTAATTGTACAATCATCCTTACCCAGAATATTCTTCTATACCTTAGGGATTTCTTGGATTAGAGATGAAGTTTTTGGGTTTGATGGTCGTTTGTGTATTTCTCCTCCATTAAGTTGCTCCCTGAGACCAGGTGAACTTTTAGAACTCATAACATCCTATTGCAGGGATCCCCAAAATTCTACCTGTTGTCTGAAGTATCATTTTAGCTCCTAATAGTTTTGTTGAATGATCCATGTTTCTTGCATTGAGAGTGTCAACAAGCAACTGATTGACTAGTTTGTTCATGACACTGGTGATTTTATTGTCATATCCCTTATTAGTCATTTTTTTTCCAAACTGAAGGGTCCCACCTTACTTGTTTGTTCGCTGTATGGAGACTACTCCAAATCTTTCATGATCTTTGTCAAATGTTTCTGAGCTTTCTCAGTTTTTATGTCCTTTTCCAGGGGGAGGAACCAGAACTGCACATGATTCTTAGGATGTGGCATTTGTGGAAGAGTGTGCCCACTGTTCTGTCCTCAAAGTCCTATGGGTGGTGTTTCTAGTGCTACCAAATATCAAGCTGATGTTTCAGCAGAATTGCCTGCTATAACTTCATTATTATCGTCGGAGTGGCAACTTTTATCTACATTGGGTTTCACTTGCTGTTTTATCACACAGTTGCTCAGTCTTGTAAGATCCTTCTGCAATTCTTTGTAGTTGGACCTAAGGCAGTAGCTACTGATTGAACTGTATTCTGCCCAGGATAGTTTTCTAGAAGTCTATGGCCACACTGCAGGGATCCTGAGCTAGTTGTTTCATTATGACTAGGTCTTGGGAGAAGAATTTCACATCCAAATGCTGATGAGCAGGATGACTGAGCACCAAAAAGAGTATAGTATTTTATTTCTAATATTTACATAATGAAATACCTGTACACAAAATGCTCTTATAGAATGCCTGTCATCTAGAAAATACCAGCTTATGGGAGGGGAAAAAAGGTATCCTTAGGAACACAGCAATCAGACTTCTGGCAGCCTCCCCTGAATCCTTTCCAGGGCTCATCAACGTAGAAATTGATCAAGGAGGCTCTTGAGAACCACCCCCTAAACTCCTACTTTCTATGGCTTCTCAGGATTCAGATTCACCACCTAACTTGTGCAACAAGGTGATACCCTGAACATTGTGTTAGCAGGATTTCTTGCCCTTGTAGGTTTGAATGTCTCCCTGGCCAGCTATTAGTCTGGTACACTGTCCAGCTGAGTGCCCGTATTTTCAGCTGGATACTTTAGAGCAGTGAAGAAGGAGTTGGAAACAGCCTGAAATACTAAAAATGTCTGTTTCAGTTGTTCCAAGTGATATTTTTTAAAGCCATTTTACCCCCATAGGAAACTGCATTTTCAACTCTTCATTCTCCATCATCTGAAATTTACAAATGGAAAATCTTCTGGGGAATGAGATTGCAGGTTCTGCATGGTAGCAAACAGCACCATGAACTTAACACTGTTGTAACACGGTCATAAGAAATCCAACAAGCATAATTAAAGCTTCCTAACAGTTTTTTTTGAAACCCACTTGCTAATGTATCAGTATTTGGTTAGTTTCTTCACCGAAAGAAACCCAAAAAAAAAAGACAGAAGTAAGGGAAGATAGAAGCTGCCCAGTAACACCCCTGGTGCTGGATGCAGATACATGGGATGTAAAGTTGTGTGGTGGGTAACTCTAATGATTCAGGGTGAGCTAACTGAAGGATTGTTCTCAGCAGCTGTTTTTGAAATGTTACAGGAATGTATGTTTAATTAGGCACCCTTGTAGGTTTCACACACTTGCCAGAGAAGTGAGGCAGTCTGAGTTTGCAGATGAAGACCCTACAAGAGAGAGCAGCTGAGGGCAGAGTGCATTAGGAGGCAGTCATTGAGAGTTTTTCTGATTATAGAGTCACAGAAACCAGAAGGATTTAGGTTGGAAGGGGCCTTTGGAGGTCACCTAATCCAAACTCCTCAAAGGAGGGCTAACTTCAAGGTTGGACGAGTTTGCTCCAAGCTTCGTCCAGATCAGCCCTGAAAATCTTTTGAGGATGGCACTTCAACCACTGCTTTCGATGAGCTCTACTAATCCTTAACCATTCTCATGGGGAAGAAGGGAGTATTCCCTGCTGCAACTCCTGCCAGTTGCCTCTTGCCCTATCACTGTGTACGCCTGAGAACAGTTTGGCTCCATCTTCTCTGCAACCACCTTCTGGAGTGTTGAGGAGAGCAGATGAAAGCCCCCTAGCAGTCTTTTCTCTCAGATATACAAACACAACTCTCTCCTTCCCTCATCACTGGTTGTACACTGGGCCTCCTGACCATCTCAGTGGGCCTTCACTGGTGGGCCTCTCCAGTTTGTGGGCAGATCTTCTAATGGGGGACCCATACTGCACTCCATACTGCAGATACTGTCTCACAAGTGACAGGTGGGGGGGGAATAACCACTGCCCTCAACATCCCAGCTGCTTCATGACTGTTTTGAATTTTGATAAGTTTGTGCTGCTGCTGTGTTTATTCTGGAGTATTCTTGGTGGGCTTCTGTGCCTCGTAACGTAATTTTCATAATCTAATTTTTCGAATTGCTCTTCTCTGGATGTTAAAAAAAAAAAATCTGTGCAGATCTGCTGAACAAGAAGAAGGTACAACTAGCTTTGTTCAGAGATCCCTTGAATTCAAAAGCAAAACAAAATGCAAAGATTTTTCAGTAATCATTGCTTAGGGGCTTTTATCTGGTGACACACTCATGATGGTAAGGTGAATTACTTTGAGTGATGATTTAAAAAATACTATGTTTTATGTGTGGATCATCTTTAATGCAAAAATAAATACCTTCTTTTCAGACCAAAAATATGTACTACTTCATGTTGAAGAGCACTGTGACTTCTGGAAATGCCTCATGATCTCAACTCAGTGAACCAGTATATACATTTTTCTAGAAGTTTGGGCTATGGAGGTAGAAAACATGTTTCTCAGCTCTGCTGGTAGTACAGAAGGGACCTAAAGGGCAGAAAGTACATCATGGTATGAAAAGGAACAGCCTGAAGCTCCCAGCTTTGTCCACTGCCTACGCACATATGTCCTGCAGGGAAAGAGTGTTTGAGTGCAGTGAGTCCTGCTGTCTGGGTTGGTGTGTAATGCATCCACTCTGGGGGACAATCTCAGAGCACTGGTGACACAGCAATGCAGACTGGTGCCACCTCTGAGGGCTTGTCTGGGTTTCTCATGGGGAGTTCTCTGCCATAGCTTGAAATCCTCTTAAACCTGCAGGTTAGGATTTTAGGTAATGGAGTTTCTGATCTGAAGGAGAGTTGAATCCAACCCAGGAAAAAAATTATTAATTGAAAGGATAACTATGATAGAGGGATGGATGAAGATAGTATGTTGTCTTAGGTTTGGTCTGTTGCTAAGAGGCTTCCGAATTGCCAGGGTGGCCAAAGTTTGAGCACCGTTTGGAGTAAGGCCCTTGTAATGCTAAGAGGTAACTCTCTACAGGGTACCTATCACTCTGATGAAAAATATCTCTAAACTGTGGAGAAAGAGACAATATTTGAGCTTTCACCTTCTCTCAGAACTGCATGTTACTGGCCCATAATCATATCTTCTCCTTCTGTTTTCTGTAATATGACCAGCAGGTGAGGGGAGGTGATTCTTATGAGACGCCACTTGGAGTTCTGCATCCAGCTCTGGGGTCCCCAGCACAAGAAGGACATGAACCTGTTGGAGCGAGTCTGGAGGAGGTCCATGAAGATGATCAGAGGGCTGGAGCACCTTTCCTATGAACACAGGGAGAGACAGTTGGGGTTGTTCAGCCTGGAGAAGAGAAAGCTGCTGGGAGACCTTATAGCACCTTTCAGTGCTCTAAAGAGAGCTTGAAGAGGGACTTTTTACAAGGACAAGGGGGAATGACTTCAAACAGAGAGGATGGATTTAAACTGTATATAAAGAAATTCCTCACTGTTAGGCTGGTGAGGCACAGAAACAGGTTTTCCAGAGAAGTCGTGGATTCCCTATCTCTGGAAGTGTTCAAGGCCAGATTGGACAGGACTTTGATCAAACTAGTCTAGTGAAAGATGTCCCTGCACTTGGAAGGGGGGTTGGAACTAGGTGATGACTAGGTTCCTTCTAACCCAGGTCATTCTGTGATTCTTAGTGCTTTTAAGATTTAAGCAAGAATCCCCTGAAACAATGAGTTGACACCTTCCCCAGTCAAGACCAAAGAGAAAGCAACCTGCCAGTTTTCAAAAGGGTTGGACATTGCTACTTCTCTTTCGTAGCTTTAATTGCTGCTATGGATGTTTTACTACCACCTCGAGTTTTGCAGTCTCAGTCAGTCTGTTCTCTGTTTTCCAACTTGTTTGTGTAGACACAGACCTTGGGGAGTTTATAGTAAGGTTATTACATGTGTTTTTGTATCTTATAATTTTTTAGCTCTGAATCTGGGTGCAGAAAGACAAGTGCACTCAGCTGATCTGAAAGTCTTCACCTTAGAAATGTTCTTTTAAACCTCAGTAATATATTTCATGGCAGGGTACGGGGGAGTCTAAAATGATTGCTGCAAAATCAGCTTATGTTATCTGGATTTATATTTTTTATTGGTAAAAATAAATTAGAGCTTGTGAAAGGTGGCAGATTGACAGCCTTGAAGTTAAGCGGATTTTCCCATTATTTCCCAGCATCTCTCAGCCTTTTAAAGATGTCTGCTCTTTTCTAAACTGCCATAACTCAGTTTTTCAGATGACTGCTAAGTGTTCTGAGACAGTGAAAGCCACTTTTCCAGGTATCCTTAGATGATGTTTATGAGGCTTGTCTACTTCGAAGATTTTATTTTGTTAGTTATAACTTACTTCATGACTCTCTATCTTGTTCTTCCTCTTGTCCCTGAGACCTTTTCATTGGTATTATGTGCATAAACAGCCTCTATTTTTTAAAGGGCTAGGTCATTGTTTTAGATACATTAATTACTGTATAGAGAACACAGGTTCAAAAGAAGTAACAGGCAATTCAGCTTGAAATCATCTGCTGGTTCTTTTTTCTGAAATATATTTATCAGTGTTTTCTTTGAGCCATTCAACAAGGTACAGAGAATATCTTGTTATTCTGAGATTCTCTTGCTAAGCTGAATCTCGTTTTGCATGTATTTCTTCCTTATGTGTCTGTATTCCTTTGCGTTCTCTTTACCAAACAGAAAATGTTTACACTGTTTTTATGAGTCCTTTTGTTGCTTAAAAGTCCCCCAGTGAAGGATCACTGATGTGGCTAGGAAGCTGGAGCACATGCCCTGCAAGGAGAGTTTGGGAGAAATGGGTGTGTTCAGCCTGGAGAAGAAATGGTAGGTGCAATCTATTACACTCTTCCAGTAGATAACAGGTGGCTTTGAAAAGATTAAGCCTCTTTTCAGGGCAAAGTGATGGGACTCACAGCAAAGGATACAAAGATGCAACAATGGATACACTCCAGGCGGACATAAGGAAAAAATGATTCCCCATAAAAAGAGCTGAGGACTGGGGCAAGTGGCTCAGAGAGATAAGGATCTCCATCCTTGGAGATCTTCAAAACTTGTGTGGGTGAGGCCCTGAGCAGGCTGATCTAGCCAGGAAGCTAGCTCTGCTTTGAGGAGGGGATTGGACCAGCTCACGTCCAGAGCTGATTCAAACCTTAAGTCTTTTTCTGGTCACTTCCCGGGTGAATGCCTTCAGTGATGTACAGACAACCACAGCCTCCTGAGACTCTTGCTTAGTACACCTTCACCAACCCTCTGGCTATTCAGACATATGGCATTTAGTTATTTGGGAAGCGTGTAAATGTCTCACATTAAACCAGCCTACAGTGGTCTAACAACACAGTTACTGGATGTCCTTCTGACTATGGACAGTAGGCTAGTATTGCTAGTGCTTTTCATTTTCTGTAATTCAAGTTAAGTCAATGGGATCTGCCAAAATGCAGTCAGAATAACTTCATTGTTAACTCAACTGTATCATAAATCAGCGGATAAAAAAGTGAAAACTGCTGATGAAATAGTTAGGTTGCTGTAGTAGAAATGAGCCTCCACCTTGGTGTTTTGTACCACCTCCCCATACTATTACTTAAGGAACACTGCAGAAGGCACAAGGCTGAATTGTGTCCTGTGCTTCAAAATGCTGCATTTCTGGCTGAAAGGAGCTGTGGTACCTGAGTGATATGAGGTATCTACAGATCTGAATTGTTCCCGTTTTCATTAAGTCATACATTCAGCTGTAAATGTTACATTGTCTCTGGAGGCAGAGGATGAGTTGTACATAATGACAGTGAATTTCAGATAGAAAGAGCAGATCTGAGCAGCTTTAGAACATTTTCATTTCCTAAACGAAAAATTAAAAAATGAAATTAGGGCAGGATTAGCTGGTTACTAGACAGCACGGGAAAACCCATGTTCCCTTTTACCTTTGGCTAAGAGATGGCCACCCACTGAAGCAAGCCCCGGCCCAGTACTGTGCCCAGACCTGAACTTTGACCAGGGGAGTGTGTAAGACGTTGCCAATTGGCATGCAGTAAAATCAGGGAGTGCAGGAGATTCAGGTTCTCCATGGTCTCAAAAAGAAAATGATGTGATAGCTGTGAGGTGCTCGTCCTGGTGGGACTACAGGATATTCCAAGGAAGTTGTGAAGTTCCTCTGTAGAGAAGAAATGCTGTGGAAGGTGTTGATAGCAGGCAAGTGGTTTGCTTTGTTCTAGATGGGTCGTGAAACTATTCAAAAAGAAATGGTCTGTGGACAGAAGTAATACATACGTGTGCTGATGGGCCTCCAGTAGGTCCCACAGAAAGTCGTGGATATATTTCTGATGCTCTAGAACATCTTAAAGACAGTTGGAGACAACATTTAGGCAACTGAACCTTACTTCCCTGTGGGTGGAACTTCAATGTTTAACTGAATGGTTTCTGGTATTAGCCAAACTGGGTTTTCATTCTGATTTAAAAAAAAAAAAAAAAGATGAGATAAAGAAAAACCTAGGAAAAGTGTGTCAAATAACAAAAGCAGTCATCAAAACTGATGAACAATTTAGTTGCTTCCCATGGAGAATCCAGTTATTCTGCTTTTCACATTCAAATAGGATTTCAATCTGCATCTAGTGTTTGAGAAAACTCACATAATACCTCACTCAAAACTCTCAAGTAAGAACTAACTCTTTAATGTTTTCCTGTGACAAATTGGAACAGGTCATGGAAGTGACACACTTTGTTAAGAACTGATGTCACACAAAAGGGTTTGCAGAGTTAATACGAAACCTCTGACCATGCTGTTGCAGAGACTGTGCTGTTCCCTTGGAGAAGAAATAGGAGCGATAATGTAATACAAATGGTGAGTCTGAGCACAAGGGAATAACATTAACATTTTGTACTCCAGGTTGCCTTGGTACAATGCTGCGATAACAGGGTAATGCTGTTGACCTCTGTGAACTACATTGAAAGGAGAGCTGAACTCAGCCCAATTCTTTCCTGAAGTTTATAGAAAAGCACATTAAATCAGATTTAATCTGAAAAGGTAAACTTAATGAAACGGTATTTCCCTGATATATTCTCTGTAGCATGCAAGCTCTCTACAAAAAATGATGTCATTTTCCGTCTCTCTGGATTAATTTCCAGGCTGTGCTCTGAGGCAAACAAGGCTGTGTTTCAAATCAACTCTGTCCATTAAACCAAGCGTGTAGGACCATGGAAACAGTAGAACAGATTGGGTTGGAAGCGACTGGGGGAGGTTGTGCAGTGAGCCCCCTGCACCTGTTTGCTCAGGGTCCTGGTGAGTCTTGGGAGTGTCCCAGCGAGCAGAGTCCACTGTCTTGCTGGGCAGCTGCTCCAGTGCTTACCTGCTCCTGCAGAGAGGGCATTCCACAAAATACGGCAATAAAAAAGGGAGCTGTCCCTTTCATGGAATCATGGAATCATTCAGGTCGGAAAAGACCTCTGAGATCATTGAATCTAACTGTACACCACTAAACCATATCCCCAAGTGCCACATCCACATACCTTTTGATCAATTCCAGGGACAGTGACTCCACCACTTTCCTGGGCAGCCCATTCCAATGTTTGACAACTTTCAGTGAAGGAATTTCACAGAATATACCAAGCTGGAAGGGACCCACAAGGATCATTGTGCCCAATCCTTAGCCCTGCGCAGGACCATCCCACAGAGTCACACCATGTGCCTGAGAGTGTCATCCGAACGCCTCTTGAACTCTGTCAGGCTTGGTGCTGTGACCACTTCCCTGGGGAGCCTGTTCCAGTGCCCAACCATCATCTGGGTGAAGAACCTTTTCCTGATACCCAACCTAAACCTCCTCTGACACAACTTCAGGCCATTCCCTCAGGTTCTGTCTCTGGTCACCACAGAGAAGAGATGAGGGAGCCTGCACTTCCCCTTCCCCTCACAAGGAAGTTGTAACTACAATGAGGTCTCCTCTCAGTCTCCTCCTCTTCAGGCTGAACACACCAAGTGCCCTCAGGCGCTCCTCATACAGCTTCTCCTCAAGGCCCTTCACCATCTTTGTTGCCCTCCTTTGGATGCTCTCCAGTGGCTTAATGTCTTTCTTATACTGTGGCGCCCAAACCTGCACACAATATCCAAGGTGAGGCTGCCCCAGTGCAGAGCAGAGTGGGACAATTCCATCCCTCACCCGG
>JAWWEW010000078.1:79287877-79337438 GCA_035583185.1 Anabacerthia variegaticeps
GCTCACCCACCACATGATGTGTTTATCCAGCTGTGGGATGGACATTTTGTCCAGAAGGATCCTGTGAGAGACTGTATCAAGAGCTTTACTGAAATCCAAAAAGATTACATCAACTGGCTTCATTTGATCAACTAAGTGGGTTACCTTATCATAGAAGGAAATCAGGTTTGATAACCAGGACTTTCCTCTCATGAAGCTGTGCTGGCTGTGACCAGTGACACTGTTGTCCTTCAGGTTTTTCAGTACTTCCCCGAATAATCTCCATAACTTTACCAGGCACTGAAGTTAGACTGACAGGCCTGTATTTTCTGGGGTCCTCCTTGAAAACTGGGATGTTCACCAGCTTCCAGCAAGTGGGACCACTCAAAAATTATCAAGAGACATTTTGCATTGACATTGGCCAGCTCCTTGAGGCCATTTCCTTTCGTCCTGTTGCTTGCTACTCAGGAGAAGAGACTGACCCCCACCTCGTTACAACCTCCTCTCAGGTAGTTGTAGAGAGCAATAAGGACTCTCTTGAGCCTTCTTTTCTCCAGGCTAAACAACCCCAGCTCCCTCAGCCATTCCTCATAAGACATGCTCTTCTGCTTTTCCACCAGCTTCATTGCCCTTCTCTGGATGTGCTCCAACACGTTCTTGTAGTGAGGGACCCAGAACTGGACACAGAAATTGAGGTGCAGCTTCACCAGTGCTGAATACTGAGGGACGATCACTGCCCTGGTCCTGCTGGCCACACAGTTTCTGATACAGGCCAGGATGCCATTGGCCTTTTTGGCCAGCTGGGCCACATTCCAAGCCACTGCTCCAAGCCTGGGGTGTTGCATGGAGTAATGCTCTTTAATTCTGTACTGAAGTACTGTATTTTCCTGAAATACAGTAAATGTGTTTAACACACAAAAAACCAAAAATGACAGTCCATGGGACTATTGAGAGGTCTCAATAGGAGATGAATGATTACCAACAAATTACCATTGATTTACAGAAGGAATGTAGAGAGATGTATACGGACGATAACTTCTATCAAGCTAACTGCTGAAACTGCCAGTGGAGGAGCTTCACTGTGCAAGAATGAACAGCAGATGCTAATCATAAAAAGAAGACTATAAAAACTCTCAAACAGCTGGTAAGGACAACATGTGAGTTTATGGCTGGTTGCACCAAGCAAAGATGCCAACTATTGTTTCTGAGCAAGATCTGAGAATAGGAATCTAACAAGTATATCATGATTACTGGGAATCACTGTATTTGCCTCCAGACTCCTGACCAGGCTCAAAGATCACCAATAGAAATACTGGCTCTGGCTCTAGAGCTGCTCACCCCCTTAGGCCTGGGAGATGTGTGCTACCAGCAATAAATTGCTCTCATATTTGACACAGGTAAGGGACGCCCAGAGACAGTATGTCAAAAGAAGCCAAAGCGAATGCAGTTTGTGATAGCAGCTTCACAAACTCTCATTATGTCAGTGTTCTTTGGGAGGAGGTGACCTTGTTCAATAAACTATTGAAAGCCTCTGTCTCCCTGCACCCCTGAAGGATGTAGGATGGGTCTACTGGAGCCCAGGATGTTGAGAACAATGTCCCTGAGCAATACTTCCTCAAAGGTAGGCAAGCAGAACCATGTCAAATGCCAAATAAAAGCCACTCCTTCCAATAAGTGCTGTGCCTCTGCAGTGCTTTCCTGGCACAGGGGAAAAGCTCATGGGACCCGGCTGTGGATATGCTCTTAAATGCTGCATGCCTGCTTCTTCTTGTAAAGTTGCATCCATTCACAAAGGGCTCTGTGCTTCCTAGCAGAGAAGTGAAATGAGCAGCAAGCTCTTGGGGAGGCTGTGAGGCAGGGGAAGCTTTAGAGAGAAGGGATGAATGGGTTAGAAAGTGGGAGGGCAAATGATAAGCACTAGGAGAAACTTGGGAAGCTGGGAAGACTGCTGAGAGGCAGAGGAATCCTGCAACATTTGAAAAAAAAAGCAAATTAAGATATTGCAGCTGGCTGTGGGTGAGTGGGATGTTGAAAGGATTTTGAATGTCAAATATCCAATGTTAAAAGGAAAAGATGTCCCTGGGGCGTTGTGTGTATGCACAGCACTGGAACTGCAGCTTTCCAGGAGTGAGCAACACGATTAAGCATGGATACACTGACTGGTTCCAGCTCCTGAGGGAAATGTGTCCACGCAAGAGCAGCTCTCTCTAGTGCTTGAAGGGAGCAATTAAGGCCATTGCTAGCGAGCAATGTTGGTTCTTAGCGGCAGCCGCCTCTGCAGGCAATATTGAAGACACGCCAGTTCTGGGCTTGGGAATGATGACGAAGTCCTGGGAGGATGGGAAGTACCAGAGCAAACTGGTGAACGAAATAGGAGGTACCAAACCAAAACGGCCCAGTTGGTTCATGCTCAAGAGTTTGGAAGACGCATAAGCCTGACACTGAAGGGCTGCAAGCAAAGTTAGGTTATAGTATATAACACATGGTAAATATTAATGCATACCCTATGTTCAATGTTTATTAAGTATATACACTCAGATTACTTTTATGATAAGTTTAGATTTATGTTAAATGTTTGATTTATACTTTATTGTTTTTAAATTTACTGAATATTGGTAAGTTATATGTATTTTATATTATAAATTATATTACATGCACTATGTGCTCTGTATATATGTAGTTATACATTTATATAATGGAGACCATATATGCATATGTTGATATAATTATATGTTAATATATTGTGGACTAATAAATTGCATAATAACATGTTCCATATTATTTCATAGAATCATGGAGTGGTCTGGTTTGGAAGGGACCCCAAAGACCATCTAGTTCCAACCCTCCTGCCATGGACAGCAGCATGGACAACCCTCACTAGACCAGGTTGCTCAGACCCCCATCCAGCCTGGCCTTGAACACTTCCAGGGATGGGAATCCACAGCTTCTCTGGGAAACCTGTTCCAGTGCTTGGAACAGTAAAGAATTTCTTCCCAATATCTAACCTAAACCTAACCAGTCTTTCAGTTTGAAGCCATGTCACCCTGTCCTCCCCTCCATCTTTCATGTAGGCTTCCTTCAGGTACTGGAAGGCCACAATTAGGCCACCCTGAAGCCTTTTGAATTGTTATGGTTTATTATATATACACAGTAAACAATTTTCCTGTTTACATTATAGATTGTATAAAATATGTGTATAATATTGCATTGTACAGTCTACCCATATAAATAATATTACATAATTAATATTACCTGTTACCTATTAGAATTAATTTCTCACTGAATCCTGATTTTGTGATTAAAGGGACACAAATTGCTGAGTGTCTGTTTTGTTCTGGTTGTGGGTTTGTTTTTTTTTTCAGATTAAAAAAAGAGCTTTCTGAGTGATTCTCAGACTCAAAAGCCAGTAAACTTTACGCCTGCAGCTGGTAAGTAGGTTTAGCTGATCATTTGAAATAAAAAATCTTTAAAAAATTAAAAAAAAAAAAAGAAGAGAAAAAGGACAACATAATGTAATTAATAATTCAAAAACATTTGAGGAGGTGCTTTCTTAACAGCTATAAAAATGCAGAATCTTCTTATGGCTACAAATCTGACCATGATAGAGCAAACAGAGTAGGACAGAGAAATCAATTTTCAGGGTGGCAAGAAATTAGAAATGTCAAAATGTTTAAAAACATTAAGCTTCAACTGTTGATCTGCGTAACATATTAAATGCTTGGACAGTTGGAATGGGAATGTGAACAGGGAATTGACAAAATTTGTGGAGACTACAAGGCTATTTGTTTTAGTTAAAAACATGAGATTACTACAAGGCATGCTGAACAAGGAAATGCAGGATTCCATGACAAACATCCCTCCACAGTCAATACAAAGGAAAGAGAACTGGATGAAAAAGATAAAACTTCAAACACTGGGATTTTAGATGGAGACTAAATGGTGGTGAGATCTGGGTACTGCCTTAGGCAGCTCATGGGAGACCTCTTCTTGCTGGGCGATTCCAGGAGGATAAAATACTAAGATGTCACCTTGAGACACTAATGGGGAAAATGTAAAAATTCTTTTCTCTCTTTTTGAACTGGTTATATTTGCTTCTCACAAATGCAGGCCCCTCTCAGAGGTTCTCATGAAAGAACACGAGCCAGCAGCCACGCTTCCAGTTGGACAGGAAAAAAGGGTGAAACCCCCAGAGGGTGACTAAGCACTGGAGCAGAGAGGTGATGAGGTGTCCACCTTATGAGATATTTGAGATTCAGGCAGACAAAGCCCTGAACAATATGATCTAATGTCCCAGTTGGTCTTTTTTGGAGCAAGGGGCTGAATGAGATCATCTCCATTCTAGCCTGAATCATTCTGATCCCCAGGACAAGATTCTGACTCTCCACTCTGAGCCATCAGATTACAGAATTAGATGACTTTCTCATCTGGACAGACAATTCATTTGTACTGATCTCAACATTTCTATATTATATCAAAAATACAAACCAGATGCTTGTTTCAAATCTTGCCTAGCACAACATAACCCAGTTCATTTTATTGCACGTCATGAACACAGACTATAATTTGCAAGTAATATTGAAAGATTATGAGATATAAAATATAAATATTGTCAGGCATTCTTCAGGAAAAGCCTATATGTTCTGAGTCTTCAAATATCCTGGCAATAACCAACTAGTCAAAGCTGCCCCGCATATAACAATATGAAAACTAAGGTTCTGTTTTGATCAGCTTTGAGCAGGTGCAGTAACAGACAAAAATCAAAGCTCTAACTGTAAACAGAGGATTTGATGAATGTAAAGCTGGACATGACCCAGCAATGTGCACTCACAGCCCAGAAAGCCAACTGAGTCCTGGGCTGCATCCAAAGCAGCATGGCCAGCAGGGCGAGGGAGGGGATTCTGCCCCTCTGCTCTTGTGAGACCCCACCTGCAGTGCTGCATCCAGCTCTGGGGTCCTCAGCACAAAAAAGTTGTGGACCTGTTGGAGATCAGAGGGCTGGAGCACCTTTTGTGGGAGGAAAAGCAAAGAGACTTGGGGTTGTTCAGCCTGGAGAGGAGGACACTCCAGGGAGACCTTAGAGCAGCTTTCCAGTACCTGAAGGGGACCAACACGAGAGCTGGAGAGGGACTTTTCATAAGAGTGTGAAATGATAGGACAAGGGGGAATGGCTTCAAACTGAAAGAGCATTGATTCAGACTAGATATAAGGAAGAAATTTTTTTATGGTGAGGGTGGTGAAACACTGGCACAGGTTTCCCAGAGAACCTGTGGATGCCCTATCCCTGGAAACACTCAGCGTCAGGTTGGACTTTGGGTAACCTGATCAAGTTGAAGATGACCCTGCTCATTGCAGGGGGCTTGGACTAGCTGACCTTTAAAGGTCCCGTTTAACCCACACCATTTTGTGATTCCATGATTACCATCCTTTTCAGTTGCTCCCTAAGGGTATGCACAGCTCTGAGGCAGTGCTGGTGCCTTCTGCCATCCTGCAATGCAACACCCAGTGCTGTGGCATCCAGAGGAACCTGGAGAAGCCATCACATCCTCTGAAGGACACACAGATCACACTGAAGTTGACATTGACTCTTACTGATTTCCACAAGGCCACTTTCCACTTTCTGAAATGGCTAAGTTAAGGGTTATTTTTATTTGAGTAAAAAGCATACTTCTGACTAGTGTTGATAAAATGGATGGGGGTTTGTTTGTTTGTTTGTTTAATTATCTGTGTCTCTGAAAAGCTGAAACTTCCTTTTGAGTGATTTCTCAGGTTCAATGCAAAGTGTTACCTTGCTCAGGAAGGAAGGAACTGATGCATGAACAGAGGGCAAGGTATTTCCTAGGAACTGAGATTTAATTGTGTGAATCCCTTTTATGGAAGTTTGTCTTACTGATAGAGTGACAAAAAGTGAGAGTACAGAAGGAGTGACATGAGCAGGGGTGTCTGTGTCGGCTGAATTCATTTTCTTGTAGCTGATCCTCTGAATTTGCTCCCTTTGGCTAGCTTGGTAACACCTTTGCAGGTTGCTGGATGTTACTGTTGCTTTCCTTTCCTCTCCCCTCACCCTGCCCTACTCTTCTCCTTCCACTTCTACCTCACCACAAGAACCTGGTAGATTTATCCTTAGGCACCAGCAGATAATTCAGTTAAAGAAGATACCTAAATGCTTCTCTTCTGGATTGGAAGAATTTAATTTAAATTGAAATAGTTGACTACAAAGTATTACATTTTGACTAGTTGTTTGAATCACAGAGGATAATCTCTTTACGTCACTGATGTTGACTAAACTTTGCCAGTGTTGTCATCTACTGAGCAGTGGTATTCCTGATTTGGCAGAGTCTATCAGGGAGCCAGTGGCAGGACAGGTCTGTGGAGCTGGAAGCAATGCACAGTGGCAGCCGGGTCTGTTTAAAATAGACTGTTTGCCCTTAGTGTGAACCTCGCCTCCTTAAGAAGTTAAGGACATTCCTAAGGATCCTTTGAAGACATTTTTTTTTAAATTGGAAACAGGGAGGTCCTATCCTTTTACTAGTTTCTACTTATGCAGAGAAAAATCTGGCCAAATGCTTAAAAACCCTTTGGTGCTTTGCCCATGCAGTTTAAGCTGGATATGCCAGCTGTTTACCTTCAGGAGTTAATGAGTATTCTTAAGCGTTCATCATTTGTTTATCAGCATTAAAGGACAAAGTGATGTAGGTATTGAGAAACAAAGTGCTGCTTCAGTTTCTCTATTACATTACAGCTCTTGTTACATGTCACCATGGCAAAACTCAGATCACTTGAAAAAGTGTCCTGAAGAGAGAATCTATTTATTGAAATTCATTTCAGTGACAGAGATGAGATGACCTTAGTGTAAACCAGGGCTGTCTGCTCTCAGATTTATACATTAGCTCTCCACTATTGCCCTGATCCAGCAGATCATAACTTCAAACCACACAAAGGCTGCAGTATGTTTATTTGTAGCCATTAAGCTAAACACACACTTCAAACACTTCAATTTACTTGTTAAAGACAACTTCCCACTCTCATTCCAGGTGGTACATTGCACAAAGCCTACCTAAAAACACATCAAATCAAGTATTGCTCTGCAGGTACTCTGCCTAGTACCTGAGGAGGTAACTAACATTTGTGAGTGCTCTCCCTCCTACCAGCACTTGCACTTTTACATTTACTGGCCCATGATGGTGTCAGTGACAAGACCCCTTTGGTATGATCCATATGTACTTCAAATCACTTGGAAAAACACTGGGAAGGTGGAAAAGCATATTTAACTGAATAGCCATGTAAAATAATGCAAAGGAATCTAAAGGAAAAAGAAGTATAAAAAAGAATGTTCTGGTAGTCTTTCAAATTTCTTGGCAACCTTTGACTTCTCATCCATCCCTGTTTGGCTTTGTTTACCAGCAGGAATTAATGTTCTTCTCTGTCAAAAGATTTCACAAGAAATCAACAGCAGAAATGGAAGCTTCTCCTTCAGGAGGCTGCAATAACTTCTGTTTCTTTTCCTTCCAAAGCTCTTCCAGGAACACAGTCAGCAGGTGTACTGGTGGAGACTGTTTTTGACTCCTCCTTTGACACCTTTGCCATGGTGGATCCTCGCCACTCATACCCTGGTTTGCCTAGTTACATTTATGCTTTTCCCATAAAGAATTTACCATGGGTATTAGGGGCAGCATCCAGCTGTCACTTTCTCAGAGCTGGTGCATGAATTGTAGACAGCTCCAACTAGGAATGAATGGATCGTGTCACCTGTCAGTGAAACTCATGCCAAGAAATACACGGACTCTTCACGTCATTTCCAATAGGCAGGGACCTTTAAATTTATTACTGCCAGTACAGAAGGAAGAGCAGAAATGGCCTTGAGATAAAGTTGTTATTTATACCCCAAGTCCTGCAGAAGATATTTATGTAGTTGTGCTCCAGCTTTTGGAAATCTTATGGATGTTACAGTGGAAAGAATACCAGAGAAGTCTGTTTCAGCCTTAGTCTTGATTTGGGTTCAAGTTTCCCCTGTATATATGTACCTATGTGCGTGTATATATAATATTTTAATATATATTATATATACACACATAAATAGAAAATAAAAATACTTATAAAAATTAAAAATACATCAGGAATAACTGAGTGCTTGTAAAGTAACTGTTCAGAAGGTCAGGATGACGGTCAGATTTTTTTTGCTTAGTGATGGAGGAAAGGGGAGAGGCACCTCAACACAAATACACCTCATTTGCACGACCCCTCTGAAGGCTGGACACCACTATTGCTCGCTGAGATCAGCAAAACTGCTCTTGCAATGCTTAACATTCAAACCGATGACACTTCCAGCAAGACTCCATTTTGCACTACGAAGAGGATAAGGGAGCTGAATCACAGCACTATTCACTGTGGCAACGTTACCAGCTGTGCTCTAGGGCTACTCACTTGGAATACATGAGTCCTTTGTTCCATCCCTTTGTTTTTCCAAGTGCTCTGACTGCCCTTGTGAGGGAGCGGTACTTGACAACACAACTTTATCTCAGAAATGGGGTCAAAATAAGTGCAATCAGAGAAGGCTTTCCTATTCAGGTGCAGTGATATAAAGCATACCACGGAGCGGGGAAGGAAAGGCAAATCCAGTTCCTCACATTGCCTGTAAAGTCTTTGACCCTACAAGGTGGACAGGGGAAGGTCGTGTATTGACCAAATTGGGATCTGTTGTGCAGCAGTATATGGACATCAAATGCAGAGCAGAACTGTACTGTGACATATTGCAGGAGAAAGTCCTTGTCAGAAATGCCACCAAAATCCTTTTCCTCTCCGATGTTAATTTGTGGAATGTTTAGAGGAGGTAAAACCAAGGCAAGATTAAGAACAGGAGCTTTGGCCCTAAGAACTCAAGGACAGCTCACCTTTGCAATTATGAAAGCCCTGCAATACGAGACAACTTCAACTGCAGTAACTTGCTTTCCATAATTTAGAGATCTTTCTTGCAGAAGGTGCCCTCTGTAAGCTCCAGGCTTGTTTTAATGGTTTCCTTCCCTTTCTCTCTACCGAGGGAAGTATTTTTCAATGTTGCATTGCAGGGAAACTTGCAGCCAACATGACAAACCTGTTAAGCTTAAAGTTCTTCAGGGAAAGCAGAAATAAAAGTTCTCTCAAAACACCTATTTAAGTGGAAAATATTTGTAATGGTGGAGTGGCAGCTGGTGTAGGTATGCAAGAATTTTAGTGGGGATATGCTAATTAGTGACACCTTCAACCAGTGTTTGCACAACTTCATACACCAACATCCACGCAGTGAAGTTACGAGCACAGGTTGCTTGGAAGGGTATACTTTACACTAAGTATGGAGTCATGATCAGTTGGCCCTTCCTGGAAGTTAAGCAGCTTTATGAATTGAGGCATATTTTTGGCCACAAAGTTTGTTTCCTCAATACCACTGAATAGCACAATTTATAATACATATAACAGAATAATAGAAATATTTTGCTTGAGAATGACCTCTGTAGATCTCTAGTCAAACCTCCTGCTTCAAGCAGGATTAACTTCAAAGCTGGATCAGGTTACTCAGGGCATTATCAAGCTGTGTCCCAAGAATCTACACGGTGGAGATTCCATTATTTCTGGGCAACATACTCTAATGAGTGCTTGCTTGCTTGCGTGGAAGAGATTTTTCCCTTCATCCAGCTGGGACCTTGCTTCCTGCAGCTTGTGTCTGCTGCCTCTTGCTCTCTGGCTGTTAACCTTAGAGAAGTGTATGGCTTCATCCACCTTTTCTGTAATCCCTTTCTAGGTAGGGGAAGACTGCTGTTAGCCCCCTCTCAGCCTTCTTTTTCCAGGCTAAGCAGAAGCTGCTCTCTCAGCCTCTTCCTGCACATGACAGGCTCCAGACCCTGAACCCTCTCAGTGCCCCTCCAATTTGTCAAAAAGGCCATGTTCTGGGGGGCCAAAACTGGACACAGTTCACCAGATGCCAACTCACAAGGGATGAATAGAGTAAAAGAATCGTGCAATGCTGTTGCCAGTGAGCGCTCTCCCATGCCTCCAAGTTCTTTCCTGCAGAGCTGCCAGACAGCCCCATCCTGCCCTGGGGAATTGGGTGGCTCTATTCTAAGTACAGGGTCTAATGCCTGTCACTGTCAAACTTTGTGAAATTCCTGTTGGCCCATTCCTTCAGCTTCTCCAGGTCCCTCTGAATGTGAGCCCTACCTTCCCAGCATATCAACCATTCCTCCCAATTTGGTGGGATTATCATAAATTTCACTTATACATTATAAAAGTAGTACATTTATGCAATAATTAAATAATAAAAACCTCATCAAGTATCAGGCATTACCTGTGTATTGTTCCCATGCATTTTCAGAACCAAATGATGCTGGCATAAATGAAGAAATGGTTTAAATTTCTCATAAGGATGGATTTTGGACTGAATTTTGTTGAGGAACTTCAGAAAGAGAATATTTAGTAAAAGTCTGTGGATCTCGATGATGCAAATGGCAAGTAGAAAACTCCTTTAAATTACCCAGGCAACTAGGTTTGATTCAGTTACATTTCACTGATTTTGCCAAGAGGACCTGAAACATACTTTACATATCCCTATTAGTAAAACACAAATAATTTAAAACACAGGAGATCACTGAATAAGAAAATAATATAAGAATATTTGACAGCAAAAGATAATGAATGCTATGTGTGGTGGCAAATGCTAAGTTTAAAATGCAAAGTTTTCAGAGTGTGAGGAGTTATCTCTGAATTCCTGTTTGGTGAAACACAACTGCAATGAATACTTATTGCCACCTTATTTAGCAGCATGAACAAAAGGAACTGTTATAAATAAACAAAGCTATGACAGTTTCACTGCTGTGAGCTTGACGTTCTTGTCTGTAGTCAGTCAAACCAAAAGACAAAGCAATCAGGGAAAAGACTAAGTCAAATATCCAAATTACGGAGTTTCTATTTTTGTTTTAACTACTGTCATCACTGATTTGTCCATGACTTCTGTGAGGAAACTGCTGGTGAAATTTGACAGGTGTCAGCATGGCATTTGCATGTTTCCAGATTGAAATGAGGGCTTTAAACGTAACTATACGTAATTTGTTCAATGTTTCCTTAGCATATCAGTAAAACTTTGAAATTAAATAAAGGGGGCAAAATTTACAAAGAAAAGTAATGTACATTTAAGAGGACACAATTAAGTAGTCAGTAATATGGGACACATACATACACACAACAGAGGCAGGCTGTCCTCATAACTTCATGCAAGGACCTTCTGGTGGCTCTCACTGCAGTACCTCACCTCTATCCTCTGGTGTAAGGATGAAACCACCTCTCCAGTCCAACTGTTCTGATAATAGCAGGTGACGCACTTCCAACCTACTTGTCCTCAGACCTAGTTTGACAGCCACTTTATTCCTCAGAGCCAGCAAAGAAAAACTTTAAATGTGTTGCTAACTTACATGAAAACCCACAGTGCCTATTTAGTAACCCATCTGCTCTGCAAACAGGAACTCAGGTCAGAGGTATATTGAACCCTTTGATTTAATCCAATAATATGCACATTTGGAAAGCATTTGCACAGTCAGTATTTGAACACAAGACAGGATGCACATTGCCCAGGTAAGCCCAGAGGCTTGTTGCCCACATCCTCCCACAGCTGGCACTTTGTAGGGCAGTGCATGCTCTCAGTGCATGTGCACAGCCCTCTCTGTCTCTCTCCTTCACTTAGATCAGGGCTGCATCTTCCCCTCAGGAACGCACTGGGAAGGCTGCAGGAGGTACACATCCAGGAGTTTTACTTCAGCATCACTACTGATCATCATCCTCTGAAATGTGATGTCTGTAGCAGACTATTTAGTACAGGTTGGTGCTTGTCATGGAGGAAAAACATAACTGGAAAATTATATTGTACCAGCAGGTTGGCCCACTACATTCTATTGTATAGATCACCGTACAGTTTGAGAGGACCCTTCTTCACCAGAAGTTACCTACTGCATTGAAGAGACAAACTTTTCACACTGACTCTCTGCAGATGCTTCCCCATGTCATTTAAGCTAAGCTTTGGGAACCCTGTGCATCACATCTGTCTGCCTAACACTAACAAGTAAATCCACAGTATGTCCACCAAGCTCCGCATCCAGGCATTCAGCTGGAAGACACTAATCCTCTAAAAATTTCAACAAGATGTGTGTTCATAAGAGACCATCTCCCTGGAGTCACATAAATAACCATGCTGGACGTACTGGCAGTGTAAAGTGAAGACACTGTGGCTCCATGTGGTTGCCTGAAAATCTGAGGGGAAAAAAAATTAAAATGTGGTGAAGAAAACCCTGAGATTTAAATCCCAAAGCTATTTAGTTCTACAATATTTTTCTCTGTACAGTCAGACTATCAAGAATAGATTTGTGTCTATTGCAAGTTCCTGTGGAATGGAAAGTGTATGCACATCAGAGCACTGGCCATCACAGCTGTCACTGGCTGGCAGTTGTGACTCTGAATGTCTTTCTAAAGGCATTTTCTAAAAGTACATATATATATATATTTATATATATATTACATTGTCATATCACATGTATTTGTTATACTAGAAAGGCTTTGGCCCAACCCAGTTATTTATGCAAAACCCTTTGTTTTAGGATCTTATGTACTGCTTTGGACATCACAGCACCAAATAAACAGACCATACCCATGATCTGGGCTCAGGACTGAAGTTTAGGCTGGAATGAAGGAGACACACTGTGTTTGGGAAAGGAAACAATGCAAGTTCAAGAGGTCTTTGACTGCTGAGTTTTTGATAGTTGAACTTTAAGGACCAATTTCTAATGACACAGAAATATATCTCCATATAAATCATCAGTTTTGTTCTTTGTGGAAATCCTTCACTGTTTAGCTATTCAGAGACAATTTTCATCCTTTACCATAAGCTTTCTTTGTTCGATGCCTGTATTCAGTCAAGTAGCTTTTTCAGACTCAAAGGTCCTCCAAAAGGATATATTCTAAAGAAGCCTGGAAGTAAGTAAGTTCCCAATACAGCTTCACACCTCCCCAGATGCTAGTTTCAAATTAATCATCTGTTCTGGGGACAGCAGATGGAAAATAGCGTTCCTGATAAAATGGGTCTAATGAGAGCTGGAGGACCTGTGCTGACTGCTAATTTTACAAGAAGTCCTGAAGAAATTTCTGATTGGATAAATGGGGAATATTGAGGTTTACTGTCTGCAAAAAAAAAATCCTCCCACTTCTCCAATATTGAGGAACTTTGACCGAGCAGATGACTGTCCAATCTGTTCTCATTTTGGTCTCCTTGAATTTAGGATCTGGGAATGACACTTGGCTTTATTTCTCAGTCACAGAAGTGAGGGGATGGCCTGATTTGAGTTCCACACCACAGTTCCAAATCCTAGCATCCTTCTTCTCAGCTGCCAGAAGGAGGACGAAACCAGGAGGAAGTACTTCTCACTTTCTGGGATACAAACAAAAAGGACGTTCTAGGATCTTTTTTACTGTGTCTCCCTCAACAGAAAGGCACCTGGAGCAGCTCTGCAATCAGCTTCTGCAGTAGGTCATACCTAAATTTTTTCTGGTGCTGTGCTGTTCTCCTTTGATCCCTCATTTTATACCCTTCCCTCATCAGGCTTTTTTTATCCTGCATTTTTCCTGCCCAGTTATACCCTCTCCAGCCCACACTTCCCTCTCTCTCTCTCTTGGGTCTTCCTGTCTTCCTTCCTCTCACACACCGTTCCTTTCCCAATTTTCTCCTTCACTTTTTTTTTTAAGGCTTGTCTGTTGCAGAGAAAGCAGAACCTGCCTAGCATTTAGACAGACAAAACCAAGGAACTAATTTTCCCTAAAATAGATCAACCCTCTTTATAGATCTCTTAATTAGCCACATTCCTAGCCATATCCCTCCCTCCCTCCCTTCGCAGAAGCACAATGCTTCTGCACTCTCTGCTGTCCCCTTTTTCCTGCATACCCCCCAGCACAGGCTGCTCCTGCCATAAGCCATCGTCTTTTCAATAAGAGCAGTATTATTTTTGGTGCAGCAGAAACTTCATCCTGCCCTAGTTCATGCAGTGTACTTTGCCTTCTTTCTTCCTTGCACGATTTGTTGCTGCAGCTCATCATCACACGCGCTCTGCTCCCCTTCTGCTACAGCTTCAAAGCACTCCAGATTTTTTGATTTGCCTCTCCTACTGCTCCAAGACGCTGAGTGATGCAGAGAACCTCCTACAGCCCGAAAGTAACTGTGATTTTTAGCAATGATGTTTGCTCTAACTATTTAAAGCACCCTTAAGAAGACACATAATAAGTAGGTTTGAGGGAAGTGGTAGCAATCCACCCACTACGTTCCTTTTAGCTAACCCTTTAATTAAATATTAAAGATACGGTTCTCAGGAAGATTTAAAATAACCCACTGACAGAAAAGAGACAGGTTAAAACACAGCAAAAAAGAAATAATCACCCCCAAAGATTACCACACCTTCATGCTGTTTTTAACATAATTTCACTGTACTGATGAGAGAAGAGCTTTTCCAAGGGGAAATAACAAACCTTATGCTTACCAGTGCTAGATCACTCCCGGTGTTCTCAGGAAGTCACACTAGGCATTGTGAATTATTTGATGCTTAACGAAACATACTAGTTTCCTCTTTCTTAGGGGATAGCAAAAAAAAGTTATAAAAATTAAGTAAATTACTTGAAACGTTATTCCTCACTCAAAAGACACATTCTGCTGCTGAATGCACAGAACTGATAGTCTGGAGAGGGAATATGAATATAAATATATATATACACACTGATTATAGCATTGTCTCCCAGTATAAAGCAGGGTGAGATAAATGACAGCAAGATCTGGGCAAATTTGTGGTACAAAGCATTTCCCTTTATAACTGAGTGAAAGCACACCAAATGATCAGAGAATGAGCAGAGACTACTGATGAAGATTAGAAGTGCAAGAAACCAGGTATGTCCACAGAACTGAGTGGCTCTGACCTGCATATTCATTTTGGTGAAGGCTTTGATTATTTTCTCTGTATCTAGTTGACAAAGCACTGGTAGGTTAACTGAGCAGTGTTTCTGCAATAGTACTGCAAGAATATCTGCTCTGCTGCCTCTTCGCTTGTGTTTGAACTCCATTGCAACTCTTTTGTTCCTCTATGCTGTCCGTAGTTTTAAACCAAACTCCAGACCCCCAAACTCTCTGCATAGTCTCCACTGCTGCTGTAATACAAACAGAAAGTGGTCAACCATTTTGATTTGTTCTTGTGTTAGCCACACAAGGGAAAGTGTTTCCAAACACAAACTGCTGTTCCCCTCCAAATCAGCTTCACAATCGATACTGTCCTAGTTTCAATTAAAATATCACAACAGATTCATCTATATGGTGCTTAGAATCTCAAAACAGCAAACTATTACTTTGAATACAAAAGCTGGCCAAAATGATTGAATTCCTGAGGCAATAGAAACCATACTGGTGATTTTATTCAGCATGTATCCAATACGATTTTCCATTCGGAATCCACATTTTTTAATACTTTTCTATACCATTCTTAACATTACCTTCAGCTTTTATGGAGTCCCTTAGAAAGTTGGTTTTTTTCAATTTGTTTACCAGAAAACTTAAATTTTAATGATTAAATAATAGGACATTTATATACATCAGTGGGTTTTCTCAGATACTGGGCTCTAAGTACATACAATGTCTATTGAGTGAAAATAAAAAAGAAAAATTCCAGTCATGCAAATCATCTTACAAACCATGTTCCATTTGACTCAAAAATTTTTACTCTGTTACTGGCATACCATTTCAAAATTAAATTTTAAGGTCGCTTTGTCCATTTCCATTCATTTCTTTTGCTGTTTTGTAGAACTGACAGGCCACATGCTACTGCAGAAGGTACCAGCAGGGTACTAATTGTTCTGCTACCACCAACCAACCCCTTCGAGCCCTGGTGTGGATGTGTTTGAAAAAGCCACCTAACCTTCAGCTAACTGCACTGGTTTATTTCTGAACAGCACATCACAATATCAGCACAGAAAGCACATTGTAATTGGTTGGGTGATTCCACTTAATAATTTTTCAACACTAGGACCATTCAGCATTTTAATTCTGGCTTCATTTATGAATTAAAGGTCATATATAGAGCACAAATGAGGTCTAAATTTAGTCACAGCAGACCACAGTTCCACATAAAGACAAATCTTCAAGTTATGTTGACCTGCTAGGAGACAAAGATAAACAGCACAGCAAACATGTACCTGCAATGCACTGCTTCCCTATTAAATATTAACTGTTTCATTTACATTTAAATGAACTGAGCAGTAATGGATAGACTTTCCAGTACTGCTGTTTGGTGCTGCTGTCATGGAAAGAAGCTGAAGACAATGTGGGCTGTATGGGGGTAAATGACGCAATCTCAGCATCCGCTCAAGTGACTTCAATGATGACCATTCTCCAGTCTTGAAACATAATCCTACACGGCATTTTTTCTCTCCCTCTGTAAACACATCTGTTCATAAATAACTTAGATGTCTCCTTGACATTCATGGTATGTAACTGAAGCTGAAGTAGAAAAGGATGGGCGGTGTACAGCACTGAGGAGATGTCACAGTACTTTTTTTCAGCATTTTTGTCAAGTGCGGGTTGCTAACATCAGCCATCAGAGACGGGCGGAGTGACCCACCCATACTTTTCATGGGTCTTCACCAAACTCTTAAATGTTGCTTCAGCTTCCTTTCGACTGAATGACTTTTTTGATTTGCCAGCTTTTCTGCAGATACGGCCCTGCGCCAAACAAAAAAGAAAACCTTCATTAAAGATGTGAACATGCATCTGGAAACTACAGCTCAACTTTTCAATGCATCAGGCCAAGAGGCATTCACGTACGGGTACCAGAAAGCAGAGTGCCCAAACTCAGGCAGACAAACGCATTATTAGAGATGATTAAAAATAATATTCAGTGAAGGGGAAAAAAAAAAAAAAGAAAAAGACATCAGCTGGGCTATTTCTTCCTGAAGAGCCCCTGTGCTGGCATGCTGCCCTGCATGCAGCAGCCAGCGGCTGCCACTGCGGCCGTGCCACAGGGCTCGCCTCCCTCTCCACTGCACTGGCACCTCTGCCATAAAGGATCTGGGGTGAGGACCCTCCTGCCCAGCCCACACTGCCAGGGGGGCAGCCCCCTGCACACGGGGACTGAGACACCACTGAACCAGTGCCTCAGCATCTCAGGGCTGCCCATATCTCACCCCTCACTGCCAACGCACAGTTGGCACTAAAAATTACATCCATCCCACGAAACACACGCCGTGCTTCTTCCTCCAATCTGACCCGTGAGGAATGAAAAGCTCTGGCCTTTTTTAATGGCAGGAGCGCCTTAAACCAACTTGCTTCCAACTTACATCAAAAATTCTAATTTGTTTATTACCCCTTCACCACAAGTTTGATAATAAATGAAAATATATCCATTCACATATATTGCATTTTTATTATTCTGCAATTAAATATTACCTATAAATGCTCAGCAGTATAAAATTTCAAATCCTTGTTTGGCAATAGAGACTTTTAGTAATTTTTTGATAGACTGCACTGAATGCTTTTTAACAATGAATGGTGTTGAATAAACAGATACCATGTTGCAGTGTGACAATTATTAAGAACCAGATTAGTTTGTTCTTTTTTTTTTTATTCTTTAGTTCAAAATGATGCATTAGTGGGCATATTTGCATTCCTGATTTTACTGTCAGTTTGGAATTTATATCGAAAATTGTCATTTGCAATCACATGCAACAAATACCAAGAAAATAATCAAGGAATATGTCGAGTGGGGAAAAGGGGGAAAATGGGAAAAAAGAAAACAGAATCTGTCCTTAGAGTACCAAAGTTACTTTTACAGACTAAAAGGAGTAAGGTAAGTCTGCAGTATGGACGAACTATTTCTTTCTAAAAAGCTGTCACAATATTGCAGAGGTTCTACTGTGTTTAGTGCCACTTCTATTATAACAAAACCATGGACATGACAGAAAAAAGCTGATTCCTACTCCTGTTTTTAACAAGACATTTTTCAGTGCAGTTTGAGTTCTCTTTCAGAGCCTACCCTAACCAAAGATTAGGAACAGCCTCTAATTCCCACCTCCACTGATTCACAGTCAACTTCGATTTCACAAAAACAGCTATTTTACCTGTCGATGATTTTTCTTGCCTTTCTGCCTAGTTGTCATTTACAGAAATTTATTTCCTCTTTAAATACCCCTTGATAGACTAAACAGTGAGACACCTTCTCCATCTCCATACTAATTTGAATATTAATATGTCCCAAATAAGGATAATCTGAATGGTTCTCAATTTAAGTTCAATCATAAATTTTCTTAGAAAATGCTCATATTTAGTTGTGACAAAAGGAATAATTAAACTGAGTAACATAGTTTTTAAATCTTATTGAATAATTGTAATATATAGCCATACAATGTATAATTATCAATCATAATTATCCTGCAGGAGTACTTTTGTTGTTACAAACCACATTTTTCATCTTCTTCCTGATCTGAGGTTTTGTTGGAGCACACAGAAAAATATAGAAAAAAATTAAGCAAAGTGCAATAGAAGACTGAATCAGCACAGGAAATGCTGTGCTCAAAATCTCACCAAAGAAATACTTTTGAAAGTAAACATAAACTTACTGTACCAAATTTCTGGATTGGATCCATTTGCCATGTCCTGTGTTTTACACATTATTTTCTATCATTTAAGGCTTTGATACTTTTCTGCATTATGTGCATAGCACCTAGGACAGTATGAGCCACGTCTTCCCCAGCTTTAACAAGGCATTAATATTGAGCTGTACCTAGAAACGGGATCTTTGCACTACTCATGTTTGGTGTCAGCTATGTACGGCTTTCAAAGCAGGACAGTAAGAATTCTCTGGTGTTGCAATAATGTGGTGAATATCATCACATCATCTCAAATGTTACTGGAGCCATGGCAGATGAAATGAGCACTGTTCCATGAGTTTATTCTGATACTTTTTTGTTGTTAATGCAACACATCATTAAATCCACTTCCACCCTGGTACCATATGCAGGTTGTATGTAAAATGCACCATGAAAGACCAGCTAATTCTACTCTGCTGTAGTCCATGTATTTCTATGTTTATACAGAAACTATGGGTGGCATGGTCACCACTGTCTCTTATTAACCAATATCCTGCCAGCTGTTTATAATTTGGATAAAATTTAACCTCCTGGACTGAAAGTTTCCCTATTTGGTGCCTCAAATAAAGAAAGAAGTGTGGAATTTCAGCTGACAGAGTTCAGATGCTTTTGAGTCTATACTCTGGTGGTATCTACTGTCTTACTGATTTTTAGCTTTTTGCCATTGCCACAAAACTCTTCCCAAGTTTAAGTAAAAAATGTAATTTTGGACGCAATTATAAAAGAAAGTGTCAAACATTCGAACAGGCACCATTACCAGCTCTGACTACGGTTTATGACTACGGTTTATTTTCAGACTGCTACTTAAATATGCAGTCATTTTAACTCTGGTCAGGAGCCTGCGAGCTGCTGCATTCTGCAAACATGATAACGACGGTAAATACGGTATGTAAATATAGTGCTGGCCACAGCTCTGTGGAACACAACTGCATTTTGACCAATCCCCAAACCTCACGTATCACTACTGCTGGATAGGGAATAATCCGCATGGTCAATGTTTTGATGTGTCCAGCACCACACCAAGGAAAGATATCAAACTGATATCTGAACAAGATCAAAACATTCCACAAGAGATTAAAAACAACAGAGAAAAACCCAAGAAAGCCTTTCATAAAGATATCAATGTCAACTTCAGCTCTGAGAAGTCGCACCAGGAGCTTATTTAAATACATGCAATACTTTCAGGCACTCACAGAGTGCCTTTCATAAAGGAATAACTGAAAACCTAATTAAAGAGTTGGAGAGAACATTTCAGATTTTGCCATCTGCTGTGACTTCATGTACTTATCAAGATATAATTTTAACAAGCTAGAAACATATGAAAGGTGAAAGCAATGCCACAGCATCCAACTGGTTTATGCAGCCATGCTGAAACGCAGGGGGACGTGTGCTGCGCCCAGCCTCCTCCCTCACTCCTGCTTCTGCTGTGCCCAGGCTGCATGGCACAGTGAGCAATTGCATGCCACTCATCCGGGCTTTGCCCAAACTAATGAGCTTGAACAAACAGCTGATAAAGATCCAATCTATAACCCTGATAACAGTGGGCAGAAAGACCTCCTGGAACACAGTCTGCTGCGGGCAGCCTTCTCAGGATCCTGGCCATACTGAGGACCACCCACTCCATCCTGTCACATTCAGCAAAAGACCCAAGGTGAATCTCATGTATGATTTGTCCCTCTGTCCTGGTTTCAGTAGCAATAGAGTTCATTTTCTTTCTACTAGAAGTAGTGGTTTGTATTTAGTATGAGAATAATGTTGATAACACACCAATGTTTTAGTTGATACTAAGAAGTGTTCACGTTAAGTCAAGGGCGTTTCAGAGCTTTGTGCCCTACCAGTGAGCAGGTGCACAAGAAGCTGGGAGGGAGCATGGCCAGAACAGCGGCTCCAAACCAGTCAAAGGGATATTCCATACCATAGAACCTCACGCCCACTATATAAACTTGCCTGGGAGGGGCCAATCACTGCTGAGGGACGGGGCTGGGCATCAGTCAATGGGCGTGTCTCTCTCTCTCTTTCATTACAATTATCATTATCATAATTATTAGTATTATGTTTTACTTAAGTTTCAATTATCAAACTTCTTATCTCAACCCACAGGCTTTTACTTCTTTTCCTGATTCTCCTCCCCAGCCAAGTGGAGGGTGGGGTGAGCAACTGGCTGCGTGGTACTTGGTTGCCAGTTGAGATTAAGCTAATGACACACCCACATTGTGGACCACTGTGGACAAATATGGGAGCTTTACAACTTCCAAGTGATGCCACAGTAGTCTCTGCATTTTTCCTCAATCATGAACACATCTCCCCTTCAGAACAACACGTGACACTGAAGTGCATCCACAAAAATATTCAACTCAACATCCACTAGCTCTCCAAAGTACGTCAGTACTGTTACCAGCAATGTGCCATACTGATTCTTCCTCAACACCACTAGGTCACAAAGTGGTCTGAAAACAGAGCTAAGTCCTGTACAGAGACCACAAATATGAAACATGAAACTCTTGAGCCTTGAAATCCCACTACGACCATGTATCTGCCCACCTGTGCCCTGTGTGTCATGAAAAACAGTCCTGACATTTCTAATGGTCTTTCCAGAGTCAGGATGGCCTCTGGAGGATTTCTTTGGCAGCAACAAAGGGATTTATCTCTCCTGTCAAACCGAATCATACTAGCTCCCAGACCAAAACCCAACAATTTTAGAACAGCACACAGCATCAGGTGTGCTTCCATGTGTGTCCTGTTGGCACTACTTGGAAGGACAAGACTATGTAATGGAACTCAGCCTTTCACAGGATCATACAATAACTGAAGTGCTGGCTAGAAGGGACCTATGGTGGTCTCTACGTGAAGCTTAGACACTTGGAGCTGAACTGCCCTGAACGCTACAAAACTGTGCTTAGTTCTCTCCTGACGCCACTTCCTGTTATCCTAGGTCCCACATTTTCAGAGATTTATTGAATGCAGCCATCAGCCCGTACAGGACAGATGTTATTATGGAAAAAATGTAAGTCCCTGTGCTACATGTCTCTGAGATGTCATAGCAAACCCTTCAGGCACATGTAGACTCTTTTTTCTGGACAGTTAACAAAAAGCTGTATACATTTCTAGTGCACAGCTAATAGACTCAGAGGCAGGCAAGGCTTCACGTTGTTAGCACAGCTCTTAACGCAAACTCTTCAGCTCTTGTGCACCTTTCACTAATCCTGGCAATGCAAATAACTCAAGGTTGGTCTCCCAAGGGCAAATCACACCCGTCTTCTGCATGTGGGGCTAAACTTGGTCCATCATGTAAACCAGCATAAAGATGCATGGATACAGTTCCCATTTTCTGCTTCTATTACTTAGCAGATCTCTATAGCAGGCTCTACTGACTCCCCTCTAGGTAAATGTCAAGAGACAGAAAACAAGCAAAGGTTGAGAGAAGCACACAAAAGACTGCAGGAAGTCACAATGCCACACGTGACATCTCTGGTGATCCCTCCAAGGACAGGAAGGAGATCCTCAGAGACATGCCCATTTTCCAAGTCTGTTGTCCCAGGCTACTCCATGGATGATGCAAAAATGGATTTTGTATGTACTGAAGCATGCTGTGAGTTTCTGGTATGTAACATGTTCCATATTGTGCCAGTGACTAATGGCTCTGGGCCCCAACTGTTCAAAGCCACAGACTATGCAAACACACTCAAATATTTTCCGATAAGGAACAGAAGAACTTAGTGCTTAACCCTGAACTGGTCTTATTCTAGAATATTTAAAAAGTTGACAGAGAAAAATATTTCCACTGGCTTTAGAGAAGTATTCAAAAGCAGAACGATGCTAAAGTGAGCTACTGTCATGCACTCAGTGCAATGATTGCTATGTGTCACAACATCACTGTTAGAGTGCAATATACACAGTCTCTCCCCCCAATTACATGGTTTATCATCTTTTTTCCTTCATGTACTGATGAGGCACAGTTAATCATGTCTCAAAAACTGTACATAATTTATATTGACTATATATAATTATTAGATATAGCTAAAACAAAGCAGTATAGAAGCTGATACAGACAAATACTGTTAATGTCCCAGTGTAAGTGAATTAAAAATGGGATATTTGCCTGCAAATGTGTAATTTCTGAAGCAGTACTTCCATGCTCTTTTTGTTCTCCTTTTTAAGGATAATCCATACAAAGAAGTGAAAACTTAGCAAGTTCTGGCTTTTAAGCATTCTATAAATTGCGCCTTCTGGGAGTGTAACTGTTCTTTGTCCAGGAAAAAGAAATCCGAGTTCCAGCTGAGTAATTATTAATGCTCATTTGTCTGTGTGCAGCCTGGTGCCAGTAGCTCTTAATCGATACAAACACTGCTCCAACCTCTGTTTGACAGCTACAGAGCACTGTGCTGCTCTTCCTCGCCTTTCCCAAAGTCAGCACACAGCTGGCAGCCTGATTTCAGCACAGATAAGGGTTAAGAAACTCCCTTCCTGCATTGTATGGGTGGGACAAACTCTGTGTTGGCAAAAGAATAAGAAAATCTGCGTGGCTGGCTACATTCTAGGAAGGTGCCTCAAGCATCTCCAGGACTGAAGGTCTTATATAGTGGGCTTCTGTCAAAAGAGATAGTCCCTGTCCCCTGCTACCAGATGGGCACCTGCTAGTCTAGGTGAGAGAGGGATGTTTTCTCTTCGAGTCTTGCTGAGCTCCCTGGACTACCTTTCAGTGGAATGAGGTACCAGCAGAGTCCCAGGGCCAGTCAAGGTGAGAAGGCTGAGAACATGACAGCAACTGTTTCCGTAAGCCCACAGGTCCCCCCACATCAGGAATCAGAAATTACCCAAATCAAACACAGTCATGGGTGTAAACCCAACCAAAGCAAAGCAAACCATCCTTTGTGACAGACCGTAAAGACAAAGGCACCACAGTCCAGACAACAATGTCTTTCTCCGCATTCCCCAAAGTTTTACAATCCTAAAACAAAAAAAAGAACAAAACAGTAGTAAAAAGCAGGCTACCTCTGGGAACATTTAGTCGAGTTAAACCCAAATTTAGTAAGATCAGAGTCACAAGCTGACATGCTTTCCCCCTGCTATTTATACAAATGTGTCAATCTCTTGACTGCAGTATGTTTCATACTGATGCACGTGGACATTTACTCACAGAGGCCCCTCTTCTGAGTGCTTTAAGTACATATCTTCAAATGACCTTTGGAAAGAGAGTTATCTGTACTTTACAGGTGGGAAAGAGGAATATAGTGAAGTTACATGACTTGACCATAACTGCACCTGAAGCCAGTGACAAAACCTGGAAACTAAATTCAGATACTTCTCAGGCTAAGTGCTGTAACTGTCAAATAACCTCCTCCCTCCAGTAATTGTAGAATGCTAGATATATTTTAATTGAAATAATCTTGTGAGATTTACAGAAAATTTGTAGAAGTCCATAGAAAATCTGAAAGACTAGTCACATCAATTTCCTCCGTTTTGAGATGCTTGTAAGTATTTTTATGGGCATGTATTATAGAAACAAGCCCTACACTTCTTACCGCAGCTAGAGCTTTGTTACCATTTGTAACAAACCTAGAAACAGGAGAAATATGTAGTCATTCCACAGCTCATAAAGTCTGACTATGACAAGCATCTGAGCTCCGGGCCATTTCATAATGCAGGCTTACGTCTTCCTTCCTCGAGTTTACTTTCACTCATTTCTGAATGAAGGTTTGGGATTGTTACTGACTTGTAACTCTATCAGGGAGTCACTGCAGAAGTTCCAAGGGTTTTGGAGAGCCTATGCGGAAGAGGATTAAATCAATGAGGATCATTGATTTTAACAACACACACAAAATCATGAAGTAAATAAAAAAAGACACTTTCCAAGGACAGACTTTGCACGTGCATGACACAGGCACGTATCTACCACACATGGCTGAGGACAGGCATGCTGGATGTATCCTTCCTCAATGGCTTTTAACAGGAACAGGGCAAATCAGACTGGCCCCTTGATCCTGTTTCAGAAGAGGAATCACCTGAACATCTGAAGGGTGGTGCCCACTTACCTGTTCTGTGCAGACTGGTAGGCAAAATTCATTTTGGTCAAAGCACACGCACACTTCTCCCTAGCTTAGGCTCTTTCAATTCCCAGTGCAGCGCTGGTTTCACCACCAACCAGGTTAAGTAACAGTACCATGTTCTTCCTGTGCAGCCTGTCCTGTGACTTCCAGATCTACTCAGTTACTGATGTTTGCAGACTGAGTTAAAGACCAACATCATGGAGTGCTCAGCACTCTCCAGAAATGACCTATGGAGTACAACTCAGACCAGCCCCCGTGCTTTCAAAACTACAATGATATCCAACAGAAAGCTGCTATTCCATTTACAAGTGCAACAACTGGATGCTGTGCACCTTAAATTTAAGGCACATTTTAAGCCTTTCAGTCAGCATAACTACTGCAGCCTCTGAGGGTTTCCCTATTTAACCTTGGCGGAACTGCACACGGCAATCCTTCCACCTCCCCTCTCCCTTCGCACTGAATATCAATCAGTGCTACCTTTCTTGACATTTACAGGATAAAACTGGAAACCGCACGTGAAGGACTGAATACATCAAGGAAAAGAAGAGCTCTTCACTGACTCTCACCAGCCCAAAGAAGCTTAGATGGGAAAAAGAAACACAGCCAATATTATGTTACTTAACAAATGTCCCACTCTGTGAAAGCAGATGCCCACACTGGGACATGCCTCGGATTACGCTTGGCAGTAAGACTCCCAAGATATGAGGAGAAGAATTACTGGGGAGTTACAAATCTTCAATCTGGAAGTCTTCAGTCACGCATGGAAATTCCTGGGCATTGTGTAGAAGCTAGGAAAGCTGCATATCTTCAAGGTTAGCCTGTATAAGGAAAAGTAAATCTTCCTCACAATAGAAAATGGGTTATTTAGGTTACTCCTCCAGGATATCACCCTTCAGGACTGGGCTTTCTGCATTCGAAAAAATACAATTTTCAAGAAAGTATCTGACAAAACACCCTAATGGTACATGGTTCCCTCTGCCTGCACACTTTCACTGAAGAAAATAAGCACTTCTTATATAATTTGTAGAAGAACCACCTTGCTCTTTTGAGCAAGTTCTTTTCTTACAATCCAAAGCCACAATTCTTTCAAATTCTTATTTAGAAGATCAGCCAAGTATTGCCAGGAAGAATTAGTTCTCCCTCCATAAAAGCATATTTTAAAATAAGTAGTTTGTTTTAATTTAGGGATTTAATTTATTTGATGACTATTTTAGCATTAAGGATGAGAGTTGAAAGCATTTTTAAATTTTCATTTTTATGCTTTGAAGGAGAAGAATGGAGATTACGTTCCCCCTGCTTTTTAAAAGAATTAAAACAGCCTCTTATTTCAATGACTTGGAATCTCTGTGTCTTCATTCCTTTCAGTAGAATATATTTGCATAATAATAGTGGAAGGCCAGAACAGCAATATATCAGAGTACACATGAACAATATTTTTTCCAGCCTGTTCATCAGGCCCATCTCAACATAGCAAATATATATTTGTGTGTATATATATATATATCCCACTTAAATTTCAGCTTGACAATCCTAGGTTTTCAACTGAAATAAAAGAGATATCTTACAAGGCCAATAGATCTGATTTTCCTCTGTAGCTAAACAATATTCTGTTACCTCTTTGGCCCAGCATTTATACCTTTTCACAGGGAACAAGCCCCGTAACATGGTCTTTGTCTTCTCTGTCATCTTTGTATACGAGTTGATCTGTTTTTCACCCATGGACCTAAAATAACATTTCTTCCCTTGATGATAACCATCATCATTTGCTCGGGCAACTAATCAAAGGCAAAAAGAAACCAGTTTTAATTTTTAAGGCCCAAATAGGATACAATGGCTCCAAATAATTCAGAAGCCAGTGTGTTCTCTGTACACTTCTGCAGCCTTTGAGATTAGCTGATTTATTCATGGCTACAGTCCTCAAACTGAGCATTCGGAGTATGAAAACCCATGGATTTGCAATTAATTTCTGCTATACATATTTGAAAGACCTAGAGTCTGCTGACCTCCTGGACACTGTGCAAGTCCCATCTGCTATCTGCTCGCTCACACTTTTGTTTGAAAGGATGAAAGAGGGAGCAATTTAGACTATGATTAACAGCTACCTTCTGTAGCTGTTTTTCATAAAATAAGCCCATTTCTCCTGTTTCGATCTGGTAGAAGTCAGCTGGGATACTCCTATCTTTAAAATGGAAAGATAAATCCATTCAATAGTCATACAAGACATACACCATTTGAAGCAAATGAACAGAATTCCACTGAGGTATTTCTAATGTTACAATGTGAGGGATCAAAGTACTGGAGACCAAAAACTTTAATTTGAATTCTGGAACTTTTCTGATACAGAATTAAAGCTTAACTGTCTTTTGATTTTTATGTAAATCATTATACAGAGGCCACAACAGCAAGAATACTTAGAACCAGGGGTTCCTCAATCCTATTTTAGTATGTCCTGGCAAAATTTTTATGTTCCTTCCATTCCCAGGAAGAATCTTGCCAAAATTTTTATGCTACTTCTATTCACTGGAAGAATAAGGGAGTATTTCCCTCAAAAGAAAGACATTTTTCCATGACATAATCTGCAGTTACCAGTTACCTGACAGCTGCCTTTGGCTGAAAGTCCAGTCTCCAGCCTCCACGGAGAGAACAAGGAACTCTTAAAAAGAGGACAAGGCACTGGTCGGTACTACAGCAATCAAAAGTCCCCAAGGCATCAGGTGCAGCTCTGTTTGTTGCTCTCAAAAAAAGAAAAAAAATTCCTATGCATTATTTGGACACTGGTATACATAGCTTTGTCCTCTTTTAAATGTCCACCAAACCAGCATCAAATCATTCCTCTCCAGTGAGAAACAATGTGTCTATTAGAAGACATAAAACCCCCTCCCACTTTTAGACAAAGTCTGCTCCTTTTCCTTTGGGATCACATCATCCATCATGTTCTCACAGCAGACAGATGACTCCTCCCTGAAACATGGGCACTGGTCTCAGCCCTGTCTGTTGTCACTCAAAGAGAGCCTTGATGAACCTTCTGCTGTTCCAACCTGTGACCAGCACCATTCCCCATTCCTTCCTTCAATTATTGATATTATTTGAACAATGGCACCATTATGAGGAAGTGGAGAGCAACAGGCTAATTTTTAAACCTCTCTCTTAAATTATCAATAAACCATTTTAAAGGACTAAGGAGGAATAACACTTAATGGGCCACTTTCACACCCTGTACGGACAGACAGACAGACAAGATGTGGGAAGTTCTGCCTAGACAGGCATGTCAAACCCACTGCCTCCCAGACAACAAACAACTGGTATTTCAATTCCTTCATTAGCATCACCCCACCTCCTTGGCTGGCTCGAAGGCTCTGCAGCGCTCACAGCCACTGCTTTGCTGGTTCAGCAGGGCCAAGCTTTAGCCTCTGATGACAGGAGCCAGTGAGCAGCTGACTGTGCAGGAAGCAAGTACAAAGTCATCCCTTTAAAAGCAAGGCTACAGTTGAGTTAAGGACAACACCAAGTTTTTTAAAATAAGATTCTGGATCCCAGACAGATAAACAGTCTTTGGCCTTTGATGTACTGAGAATTCCCCTCAAGATACTGACTAGAGCTGTGTGAATAATTGATTTTCTCAGCTGAATAGCTGAAGCAACCAACCAAACAAACCCCAACTTGTTTGTTAATTAGCATTTTTCCTTGAAAACTGGGGGTAAAAAAGTTAAGCTTGACAGTTGAATTGTTATATTCAAAGAAAAATAATCTCTCTTCCATTTTAAACATTTCTCTTTACAGACAAAAAAAATCTAAAAATGCAATACTAGATTGATGATAGAAAGCAGGGGTGTGCATCCCATAAGGTAGGACATCTCTCAAGCAAGGTCATCTCAGGAATATGGTTCCTGCTTGGTGAAATCTAGAGAAACAGCCACCCCACTTTAAAATCCAGTCTCGGGGAGACATGCTCAGGTTTGGGAACCTGGACTCATGTTTCCTTGCATACAAAAGCAATACTGAAAAGTAATGGAAAAGTGCTAACTTCATTTCTCTGTTAAACACTTATGTCTCCTTATAGAAACAACACTTGAGTGACATCCCATAAGATGCCAGAACAAGTTATCTCAATTTCTCTTTTACCCTGCTAGCAAAGTTCTGTGAAATCCATTTAAAAATACTGAATTTTTCAAGATTCTTGACTGCCTGAAAATGTATTTTCAATGTTAGTTTTATCTGCTTTTTGATCACTTTGTCAAGAAACAGACAGCCATACATGCTCATAGTTACTATTAGCTCTCTCTGAAGAACCACCAGAGAACAGCAGCATCACAGTTAGCTCAGCAAAATGAGACTGATGAAAAATGCTGCATGAAATGAGCCACCTTGGTTTTATCACTTGAGTCACCAGGAGGAGGAAGGTGTGCCGGCGGGACATTTGGCCCTGCCCACTTGCACTGGCGCCCATGCCAGCGAGGCGCGCTTTTGGATGCGTCACAGGCGGGAGCATTCACAATGATTTCATGCTAAATCATGGCACTGCAAACCAGTGACATTTCTCTGGAAGGTCCCATTGACCCAACTCAGCCCACTCAGCCCAACGGCCACCACCATTTGCTCAGGCAGGGTCTTTCCAAAGTGGTGGAGAACAGCCCTCACCCTTCCAGGCTCGCTGACTAAAAGCAAGCATCTTGAATATTTCATGCTATTGCAGGGTGCAGACTGCTTACAGAAATTGTTACACAATTAACCTGGTGACAGCCATCTCTATTTGTTCAGGACAGCACCTTGCAGGCACCAGGACTGCCCATGGCATGGCAGGGGCCACCCAAACCTGGCCCCGCAGCGCAGGGGAATGCAGCACCTCAGCCCTCGACGCTCTGCCACCTCCATTTTCATTTTGAAAAACTACATGGTCAAAAGTAGATCACCTGTAAAATGAAACGGGGATAGGGGAGCGCCAGTCGTATTTTGAGCCCTATTATGCAATGGAGTGGGGATTACATAACGAGGGGAGTGCAATTACAGAAACGTGGCTCCCATGACACGGAGTCTGGCTATGGTGACAGGCCAGCAACCCATCACAGGCGACATTTCTCTAACCCAGAAAATGAATTTAATGACAGTATTGCCTAATAACCTTTTCACCTGGATTGAACAATCCGAAAGGTTGAAATGGACATGTTATATCTACTTAACTACTAAGTTACTGTCAGCAATTTATTTCTGCCTTTTTTTTTTATCCCACACTCATTTTCAGTATAATTGACTTTGTAAACTTCTGTAATGATGTTACTGAAACCCTTGCTTTTTAAATGTGTTCATTAATGATGCACACATAAATATCCTCTGTTATCAAAAATTGCTACTACTTTCTGGAAATCTCTTAAGTGGTTTAAGGGAAGAAAATTGTCAGATTACACAGCTGAGAATTTGTTACTAATAAAACAATTCAGGGCTTCTCTTCACTGAGCCATTTTATGATCTCAGTAAATCTTAATTTAATCCCTTTAGCATTCACCAATACACGAAGAGGCTGAATTGTTAAAAAAATAGAGAATTTAGCATTGCTCCTCTAAATTTGTGTAAAAAATAACAGTAACTATGGCCTCTCTAAAAGAGATGGGTAACAGTGAGATGCAGTAACAGTAGCTACAGAACTTCAATATACCCCAAGTTCTGTGTTAATTCTTTTTTTTTTTTTTTCCTGGTAGATCGTTTTTATATCCCAAGGTGACCTAGGAAACTTGACCTCTTCAAATGAAGTGCAGAGAAAAATACTACTGGATTAAAAAAGGAGTAGTAGGCCCAAATCAAATAGGGAAAAAGGAGGAAAAGCCACTGATGAAAGAGCCTGTTGAAAAATCAAAATTAATTTTCAGTCTTAAGAAAAAACAAGCCTTTCCTTCTGCTCATACAAACAGTTCCTTAGAAGGAAACAGCAGTAACCTCAATTTTAAGCAAATGAAAAATACGTTATTATTTACTCTTTTCCACCTCCTTATTAAGACACAAATTTAAGAAGTTACTTAGACTCATTTACTGTGCATGTCCCCCGAGTTCAAGGGCATTCACAAACAGCAAAACCACCCTGTCACAGCCATGTGTACACTGCCCACTACAACAACCATAAAAAAGGACTGCCTACGAGGTTCACCAGCAACGTTTACCCGGTTATTAAAAACGGCCTGTGAAATACTTCTATGGATATTCTGCAGGAGAGAAAGTAAAAGCATAAACCCCATCGATTCAGCTCAGACGAGAGGCTCTGCCGGGGTGGGGGGACCGATCCCCTCCTTTGGAGAGGAGGGCTGGCAGGAGCCGTCAAGCTGCTGCAGCTGCGGTACAAACCCGAAATCACTTGTTCCTTTGGGGCCGGACGATGTGAAACCGGCTCAACTTTAGCCATCAGCTCAGGCAGCGATTCCCCCACAGCGCGGTGTGCCGAGCCCCAGGCAGCGGGTCGTGCCTTCCCCGCCGAGCGATGGGGATGCTGTGCGGGATGCTGTGCGGGACGGCACAGACAAAGCCCGGGGGCAGCAGCTCCGCTCCGCCAGCGGCAGCGCTGCAAGCCGCAGCCCAGCGGCTGGCTGGTGAAGGGCAGCCTCCCACCCCAACCCCACCAGAGCCCCTCTGGCTCAGGGACCGAGGAGGCGCCCCTGGGGGGCACGATAGCCTGGTGTGCCAGAGCCGAGCGGAGGGACAAAAGCCGGGGGGAGCACACGATGGATGCACATGGCCCTGGCCCCCCAGGCCGTCCCTGCCCGAGAAGGGACCCGGGAGCCGGGCCCGTGTCCCGCCTCCGCCCCGGGCCCCCCCAAGGCCAGCCCCGCACGGCCCCGCAGAGCCGCGGGCAGGGAGCCCTACCTGCCCCTTGACGAGGCTGGCTGCGAACTGCCTCATGACGGCCTCCACGGTGTAGGCGCTGGACCACCCGCGGGGCGTGAGCAGCTCCATGCAGATGGCCCCGCCGTCCAGCACGTAGCCGTTCTCCAGGCGCGGGCTGAGCACCCGCATGAAGGGCGGCGAGAAGGGGAAGTTGTCGGGGAACGTGAGGTTGAGCAGGATGTACTCCGTGTTGGTCTCCTTCATGTCCTGCCACAGCACCGAGTCCTTGTCCACCTGGTGCAGCTTCACGTTCCAGTCGAAGAGGCTCTCGTCCACCAGCTCCACCGAGATGAAGCGGTCGCTGAGCCGGGCGATGTCCTGCAGCTCCTTCATCAGCCGCCGGGTCCGCACCTGCGTGCAGTGCTGCTGCCGGCCCGCGGGCACCAGCGCCGCCGGGCCCGCACCGGGACCCGCACCCGGACCCGGGCCGCTCCCGGACCCGGGCCCGGACCCAGACCCGCACCCGGGCCCGGGCCCGCCGCCCTGCCCGGGCCGCTGCGCCGCCTCCCTGCCGCCGCCGCCGGGCTCCCGCGGCTTCTCCCGGCCGGGCCCCGGCCGCGCCGCCGGCGGGGGCTGCTTGGCCGGCTCCGCCGCCTTCTTGTTCTTGTGGCCGCCGGGGCTGCCCTCGCTGCTGCTGCTGCTGCAGCCGCCCCCGGGGGGGCCCTGCGGCTGCGGCTTGTTGGAGCTGTTCTTCTGGTTGCCCCTGCCGCGGAGCGAGGAGCCCTGCTGGCTGCCGCCGCTGCTGCGGTGGTGGTGGTGGTGGTGGTGGTGCTTGGGGTCCTCCGTGTCGCGGCTGTGCAGCCGGATCAGCCCGATCTTCCGCAGCAGAGTGGCCATGTTGTGCGCGGCTCGCTCCCCGCCGCCCCCGCGGGCGATCGGCGGCTCCGCAGCCCGGCCCTGCTGCGGGGAGCGGTGCGGGGTGCGGTGCGGGCGGCGCGGGCGGCGGTGCCGGAGGATGCGCGGCCGCCCCTCAGACGCCTCCCCTGGCTAGGGCTGCGGCGGGCAGCATTGCCGCAGCGGGGCTGCTCCCGCCGGCATCACGGCCTCGCCGCCCTGGCCATGAGCCCCTGGGAAGGAAGGAGGCTCGGGCGGAGGAGGGGGCGGAAAGGAAAGGTAGAAAGGGGAAAAAAAAAAAAAAAAGAAAAGGAATCAATCGGCCATCCGCCCGCACGGAGAGCCCTCTCCCTCCCTCCCTCCGCCCAGCGGCGCCGCAGATGGCTCCCCCGCACTCCGGGGCCCCGCACAGCCAATCCCCGGCGGCTCCGGCCGAGACGGGACCGGCCCCGCGCCGGGCGCCTCCCCCGGGACGGGACGGGAGCGGGAGCGGGGCGGGAGCCCGACCGCACGGCCCCGCCGAGCCGCGGCTGCACGGCCTTTGTTCGGCTGCGGGGACGGGGGGCGCGGGTGGTGCTGCTGCTGGTGCTGCCGGTGGTGCTGCTGGTGGTGGTGGTGGTGCGGGGCTCGGCGGCCAGCGCCGGCACGCACACACACAGACACAGAGACACACACAGAGACATACAGGCACACAGACACACACACAGACACACACAGAGACACACACAGACATACACACACAGACACACAGACACACAGACACATGCACACTCAGACACACAGACACACACACGCACACACACACAGACACACACAGACACACAGACACACACACACAGACACACACACACACGCACAGCCAGTCTGCCCCAGTGCCGCAGCGGGAGGGGCAGCGGGAGAGACCCGCGGTGCTGGGCAGGTGTGTACACGTGTGTGTGTGTGTGTGGTATGTGTGTGTTTGTATGTGTGTGCATGTGTGTGTGTGTTTGTGTGTGCATGTGTGTGTGTTCGTGTGTGTGTGCGCATGTGTGTTATGTGTGTGCATGTGGTCGCCCACACGCCCGGGAAGCGGCAGGGCAGCAGCTCAGTGCACGTGTGTGCCCACGGATGGAGCCCGAACGCAGTGCAGGGACACCACAGCTCCATGGTCATGTGTGAGGACATGATGGCATTTGAGTGCATCTGCATATGCGTGTTTACACCTACACACCCAAACACGTCTAATCACATGTATAAAGTATCTGCCTATGAGAATGGGAACTTACCTATAAAAGGCAACGTACAGGAAAGACCATTTACAAGATCATGTAGTGACAGGAAAAGGGGGAGTGGGTCCAAATTGAAAGAGAGTAGGTTTAGATTAGATATTAGGAAAAAAATTATTCACTGTGAAGGTGGTGAGGCACTGGAACTGGTTAGCCGGGGAGGTTGTGGATGTCCCATCCCTGAAGGTGTTCAAGGCCGGGTTGGATGGGGCTCTGAGCAACCTGTACCAGTCCCTGTCCGTGCCAGGCAGGTTGGAATTAGATGATCTTCAAGGTTCCCTTTCAACACAAATCATTCTATGATGATTCTATGAAAAGTTGATATATAAACACAGTTGAAAAATAGTTGTAAGTACACAAAATGTGCATCTATATATGTCTGTATTTGTGTGCGCACATTTTGTTATTTGTTGTGTTGGGAGTTATACGATAATCTGGGTTTCTTCAGTACAGCAGACATACATGTCCCATCCCATTCACACCTGCTCACCTCCAGTCCACGTAGGTCTGTCCTCCTGGGGCCCTGTGTAGCACAGGGTGGAACAGCTGATTGCCAAAATCTCCATCCCCACCACCTTCTTTACTTTCAGAGACTGGAAGAGAAAAAAAAAGGACAATAAATGCTTTGAACTGGGGAATAGTGAAGGCAGGGCCCAAAATGTGTTTATGTTTGTCGTGTGGAAGATGTAAATCAATAGACAGCATATGCATATAGTAGCATTATATTCCATAACACCTTTCCTATTGGGGGATCTGGAGGTGGAGGCCCCCTTGCTCCCACAAGACTCCATAGAGCAAGGTCAGGAGACACTGGCAGAGTTGACCTACGTGCTCCTTCATTAGCCTGCTTTGAACAGGGAGAAGACGAAGAGCTGCAAGCTGTCAGGAATGGCCCTGGGAGGTGCCACAACATGTCCTTGTTTCCTTCTGCTCTCCATGCTGTTGACCTGCCCGGTCCAACTGCCTGTCAGTGTGATAACCCTTGTGGTTGCTTTGACCCTTCCCCCTTTGCAGATACCCGGGACTGTTGCAGGAGGCATTTGCTAAATTCCCTATCCTGAGAAGATCTGCATGTGAAATACTGTTGACAGAGTGTTTCCCAGGAGGTCAGATGTCCTGGAGAATGTGAAGTGGGTGTGGGCCGAAGTGTCAGGGAATGTTCTGTCCATCCCATGTTCGTCTCCTACCTCCTACCTTTGCCTGAGCAGTTGAGGAGCCTTCAGTTTTGAGGATACTGGAAAGTGTATCCAAGCCTTCCCCTAGTAGCATTCTGGAGTGCCAGGTGCACTGAGCTATTCCCCTGAACTACTGATGGCCCATCCATGTTGCTGGGAAATTTCAGCAAACTGCACCCAGACATTTTGTGGTGTGTGACACTTCCAGGAAACAAGTAATCTGTGCTTCACTGGGAAAATTACTCCAGCAGAACTTGCAGAGGGAGAAGCTAAGGCACATGAGAAAATTTCTCATTAGCAGATGGGACAGGTTGGGAGACTGTTCCTGCTCTGGTGCAAAAGCTGGAAGTCACGGAAACTTCACCTGCAGCTCCAGTCCCCACAGAGAGTCAGACAGAAGAACACACTCAGTGGTCATCCCTGGATGAATACCTAGCATAAGGCAGGATGGTGGGGCACGTATGCTGAGCTGAGCCAGAATGCCAGTTAGCCACTCGAGCCTTTGTGTTGGCTACATTAATGTTTTAAACCGAAAGGTCTCTGCATGGTGCTCCTGTGGCAGGTGGCAGCAGGAGCTGTGATCATTAATTTAACATTATGGAAGTTATTTACCTGTCTCATATAACTGACTTATCTACCCAGTGGTGAAGCCATAAAAAAAGAGCAAGGTCTCTGCCAAGGGAGACCAGAGCCAAGCAGCCCCTCTGTGGCTTGTACCACTGCTCTGTGAAATGGTATAAGATTAATGATGGAAGTGATGAGAAAGCTGTTTCAGCGACAAGGAAGGTGTGATAGGTGTGCCTGGCCAAACAATGTTCTGCTGTGACAGGGGACTGCTCTGGTGGTGCTGGAAGTAGTGAAAACCAGCACAATCTCTATTGATACTTTTTGCAGGGTTAAAAAGCTGAAGTGATGGAGTCAATTCTTCTTTTTCATACCTGGGCTTCCTGAGCAAGGAATTTAGTTGGTTAGTCCAGGGGGTACTCTGGATGACTGGAAGTCAAGCCTTGAAGTAAAATAGCTTGCACAGGCAACTTCTCCTATGTCTAGCCTGTCCTTATCCATGTATTCCCTGACTGACACAACAATTCTGAACAAATTTGGTATGTGATCTCTCTTTATACATTCCTAATTAATTCCTTTTCCTTAGTATCTTCTATAGTAGAAACATATCTATTAACTTTGTTCATTATTACACATTCTCACCAGTTTGCCAGGTTCAGGAATCAAACTGAACTCACCTGCCATCTCCCAGACAGGGCCCTCCTGCCTTGGAGCAGGACTTGTTGATCCACTTAAAACACATAAAGACATCCTAGAAGGATGCAATGACTTTCAAATCAGGAAGGCATCTGACTATGAAAAACAGGCTGACCTCTTGCAGATATTTCTCCTGCATATTTAGCTGGAGAGCTGCTTTCAGGCTCAGCCACTTATTAGTGACACAGGGCAGCATTCAAAGCTCATATCCAGCAGCAGCCCTCAGCTCCACGTGGAGCAGGATGCAGCTGATGAAGGGTATTTCAGACTCTTCTTGTGGTAGAGAAGCATCTCCCACTAGCTAAAGATTCAGAACTCTCACCTCCCATTACAGTACCAATTTGGTGTTTTCTGGGACTACCAGGAAGGTGATGTTGTTTTTTTTTTCCTAGAAGGATAATACTGGCCCATGATTTTCTGGTTTTTACTGAGTTTGCAAAAAAGGAGTTACCTGGGGCTCAGCAAAAAGTTCATATGTGTATGGTGTACTTAAATGCACCAGAAAAAAATTTAAGGACCGAGCTTGGTAGGAAATATTACTGAAATTGAACAAGTGCAAAGAAGCATTTTTTGGATGGTTAGGGGAACAAAAGTCATATCTTCATAGGAGAATAAGAAGATCTTGTTTAGTCTAGTTCAGCCAAGACTGAACAGGGCTGTGATAACACTTTATAAATATATTTGAAAAGTAAATGTCAGAGAGGGATATTGACTTCATCACATGATCAAATGGCAGTACAGTGAGTAATCCTGAATACATCTGCAATGGAAATCTAAAGGCTTCCAGCTATATGATGAATGAAGGCCTCGAATACTCTCCCAAGCACTGGAAGGAGTAGCTTGCAGTCTTGTAGGATGGAGCCTGAGAAGTTTATGGACATAATTGTACAACACAATAGAATAGGAAAATGCCTGAAGATAGAAAATTAAGGTTATATTATGAATCCCTGGGCATTTGATGTGTCAGTATCCACAAATGTGTGAGAAAATAGATTAGATCACTGTCAATTTGCATTATACTTAAAACAATTCCATGCCTCAGGGCTTTCACTGGAGTTGGGAAAGATTTTATTTTATTCTTCCTGATGCATGACTTGCCCTCTACTGCTCTTTTTTTGCCTTCCTCTGCAGATCTGAAGATATATTGTTATAGGTGGCATTAAAATCTTAGGGTTTATATGCCCTGCTGATATACTCAGGAATAGGCCAGCCTCTAGGCCTGGAACACTTTTAAAAAAGTTATTTACCTGGGTCAGCTTGTCAGGCTCCATTGATTTCTTTTATAGCATGGGACACAGCCTCCTTCCTAGAATCAAATGGAATTTTATTTAGCTCATTCCTTGCAAACCTGCAAACACACATTTTTTTTTCAGCAAGCGAGTTATTTATTAATCTCTCCCTTCTTTGCCTGTCTCAGTTGTCCCAATGCTTCCTGGTATCTTACTGGGCACCTTTGATTATTCATTTTGTGTCTGTCTCCTTTCATCCTCCAAAGTGACAACATCACTTACTTTTAAAAGAATGTTTTCAGGAAAGGCATTTTCAGCAACAAACAGCAAGCATGAAGAAAGACACAAAAATGTTCCTTCCTGAAGTGGTCAAGCCTGTAGAGGTGCACGTGCGATTCCTATGATCCTGTTGACACATTCTCCGCAGTTGCCTTCTTCTCGGTTTTGGAATTCCAACTGGCAATTCTAACCTCTTTGTCTTAGATAACCAAAATTCTTGAGGTGACTTCTGCTCAACAGGCATGCTAAACCCATGTAAATGTGAAGGATACCTGGGTAAATGAATAAATGAGGTAAATGAATAGCCACTCTATCACAGTGATAGTGTTTGGCAATGAGCAAGGTAAACAGTGTCCCTGGAGAACATGGTTGCCTGTCTGCTCAGTAGGTTCAGAACTTTCGGCTGGCACTCCATCCAGTGAGCCACTGCCATCTGTTCCAGGACCTTCACTTATTTGGCAGATTTTATCTGCTTTTCCTTTCAAAGAGCATGTTTCAATCAAACTCTCCACTGCATGTTATTAATGTTGTTTTTCTTTTCTTTTGACTGAGTAACCCCTTTTGTGTAACTGTAGCAGCAGTCAGAGTCGCTGCCGCAATATTGGGTATGAGCAACCTGGTCTGGTGGGAGTTGTCCCTGCCCACGGCAGCGCATTAGAACTAGATGATCTTCAAGGTCCCTTCCAACCCAAACCATTCTGTGATTCTGTGATTTTAAAGTTTGCACAACATTGGAAATGCTCAGGAGAAGCTTTTTATAAAAAGAATATATTTCTAAAGAAAGAAATTTTTATGGTGTTCACCTTCATGTACTATTACTTACTGACTAAAAGATATTTTCATCCAGGAATTCTGAATCATGAAACTCTGTGTCAGAGATGACCATCTCATATACACAAAGGTATTTTTAAATTCTTGCACTCATACACAAATGCAAGAGGAGGCCAGTACTGCAAAGAGCAAAAATCACTCATCAATTTCTCCCAAAATAAAAGTACAGTGTATCCTTCACCTTAACATCTTCTGGCCACATCTTTGTCTTACAATATTACCTTTAAAGTCATTCTGTAGCTGCTCAGTGAGGAAGCTGTATCCCATGGAATGGCTGGAGGAATGGCAACTACATGATAGTTCCTCTACTCTGGATGCAAAAATTTTTGTTTGTGTGACTCTGAATTTTCTGGCTAGAATTTTTCAAGGCGTGAGATCATGAACTTTTCTAGGCTCCCACATCTAACCAGAGATGGCTGTTGTTGAGGCCTTACAGCTCTCCTGCTTTTAACTGGGGGCAAAAAAATATGCATCTGAGCCTCAGGTAGCCCCTTTTTTGCATAGTATTCTGCAGAGTATGCCGTGAGAGATGGCTCTTTCACTCCAAGGAGAGTCTGAGGGGTGTCCTGCCTCAGCTGCAGTCCACTCCACATGAAGCTGAGGGCTGCTGACAGACCTGTTTTACTTATCAGTGTCCAGTGGCTGAGCTTGAAAGCAGCGCTCTGTGGACTCCAGTACTCTGGGGCCCAGCACCAAAGGAACATAAATGTCTGTTATTACCCACTCAGAGTGCCAGATTAACCTCTGGGTCAGCAAAGGCACTGTAGGTCATCTAAGTGACAGATAGATATTGGTGTGAACCACACAAAATTAGGGCAGGGAGATCAACTTCAGTTAAACTTTAAAGGAGAATGCTGGAATTTCTGTAACTGAGTCTCAAATGTCTTATGGTGCCATCAAATAATTTTTGGCTTCTGAAGTTTTCAAACTACATCACAGGCCTCTTGCTCACTTGAAGTGACAGACGCAGGATGGAGTTCAATAGTACAAAGTCTGAAGTAATATGCTGAGGGGCCACTGATAGGGAGGTTTTACATAAATAGGGAGAAGCAGGCAAAGAAACAAGAGATGAAGAACGTGTTGGTAAGAGGGATAAAAACCATGCGTTGTCAGAGTGAGGGCCTTTAAAAGAACAGGCTGATGTAACTGAAGAGGGCACTAAGTGAGGTACTTTTACTAAAGATGGGCAAGTATTAGAACCTTTTGTATAAGATGATGATAAGATTACATTTGGATTCCAGAAAAGCACACGCTCATCTTGATGTCTGCTTAGCACTTTTTCTTTGTCTGTGGTCAATCCTTTACCTTCATGTTCCCTTAAATCTCACCATATCCTCTCATTTTTCTTTTAACAGCACACAGCCATATGAAAGGTCAATTACAATACATTTATCGGTAATAAACTCTTCCTCCTTTATCCTAAGATCTTAATATCAGCCTTGTCATCACAACAGTAAAAGACATGCTTTAGCTTCCCATTTCCCAATGTCAAGTATAAATTTCAAACTACTATGCAAAAAATCAAAACAGGGGACAAAAGATTAGAGAAGCTAAATTCTTTTCAAAATAGATTAGTTGCAAGATTACTGACAATGGTTCAGTTTCTTAAAAGTGAGGAGTGCGTATTTGCATACTTTGCCATGCAGTTTCTCCAGGAACTGAGATCAAGTCCTCACAACCCGCCTGATCTTGGAGAAGCTGCTGCTGCCACCAGCTGGTAGTTCCCTGGTCCTTGGCTGGAGAGATGGATACGTAGCTTACTCAAAGAAGTCGAAGACAGGTCAGTCTGAAGGAAGTCACATCTACAGAAAGTTATAGAAACATTGCTCCAGTCCAAAGTATATTTTGGAGTATGAAAAAAAAAAAAAGTATTATACGTAGATGTGGCACTTAGGGACATGGTTTAGTACTTGGTTATTGGTTGGATTCTATCACCTTAGAGTGATGTTTTCCAACTTAAATGGTTCTATGGTTCTACATTAACAGGACTGGCCGATGATAACAGTCACAGTCAGCATTTATCCACAGGCATGGCTACAACAAGTCTACTAATTTCACAGCATCAGCCATGCAATACTAGTTCTTTCTATGATTAGATGACATCATGTGCTTCACCACTTAGGTTTGAGAAATAATTTTTTTGTGTGGCAGCTTCATTTCAAGTAGAAATGACAGTTCCTTGCATGCTTTACTGCTGCTCCAGGAGGAGTCTAGTGAGCACTCATACACCATGTGAAGAACAAATGGTTTGTCACCCTGTGGCAGCATAGATGTTGTAAGAGAAGGGCTTTGTCCAGACCTGTGGGATCAGTGCAGGTCAGCAGTCCTTTGTACACATGGAGATGCACACAGAGATGGTGAATTACCAGAAGGTGCATACCCAGCTGCTGGATTTGCCATTAGCCAGCTAAAAGATGGAGTCTTCTCCGTGTTATGTTTAGCAACAAGAGGCACTTTTTCCTGCAACATCATCTACAAGAGGAGCAATGCTGTGCTTGAGTCATGGAAGGACCAGGAGGTACCCCAGTCACTGGCTACTATCCACCTCTGAAGGTGTTCACCAGGGCTGAGATAGCTGCACTATAGAAAAAATCTCAGTTGGCTGTTTCATACATGGTTGCTTTTGTGAAAACTAGTTTGTTGCAATTAACTAAATTAGAAGAAACCAGTAACTTCTTTGGTTTCTAAAGAATACTGCTATATCTGGATGTCCGAGACAGATGATAACACCAGACAACCTTGTTTCCGGACTAATATATGGGAAATAGAAACAAAAAGTCTTCTTGGTTTTAAGACATGCCTTCATAGTGGGTTATATTAGGTCTGTTGTAGACCTAAACCACAAACATGACAGTGGTGATGGATAGAACTAAACACAACCACTGAGGCATAGCTGGCTACTGCAGCAGAATCCCATGCAACACCACTGCCTTCACAGTCTGCCTGACTTAGGATGCCTCAGCCTTTCTTTCCCAATGAGACCAAGGTCTCTCTCACCCACTGACGTCATCCTTCATGAACCCAGAGTTACATATATATAACTATATATATATATATATATATCTATATATATATATATATATCTAGTTACAATTATGTAACTACATGTATTTATATATATATTTATATGTATATATATATACACATCTATGCTATATACATAGTGTATACATCTATGTGCTATATATACACATCTATGTATACATCTATGGCTGTACCAACTGTTGTTTACCCACGTCATCTGTTTCCAGATACATCGGTAGACTGATCTCTGAACATCTACAGTCCCTGTGGCATATTCAGTGCCCAGCCATTTGTGAGCTGGCAATGCTCGGCAAGTGCCCAATTTATGCTTTATATTCCCACTGCACCTTACACAAAAATGCTGGTTGACCATTTCACGTGGGGTTGTTTTGTTGTTTTTGTTTGGGTTTTTTTGTTTTGGTTTTGTTTGGGTTGGTTGGTGTGCTTCTGCTGCTTGTAACACCAAGCCTGGTACCACCACCGCTAGAGTTGCCAGATCCAGAGAAGTCACACAAGCACAGCAGATACTGAATCCATGCTTGGCTGCATAGCAGCAAAAATTCTGTGTAGGATTGGCCTCTCTTTTCTCTACTCCTAGGCTGTCACTGCCGTGACATCACTCACAGAGAAGATGCATAGTCCTCTGTAAACCCTTGTAAAACCAGTACCTTTCCTACATAAGACAGATAGTCTATTGAACACCATCACTATAATTTCTGGCTTTTGCCTGCTTTCCCTCGACTCAAACATTTTGTCTCAACTTCCCATGCCAGACTCTCAGAGGTGTCCATCCATGACCCACACAGCAGGATCTGGAAGTTAATGGCTAGTGTGGGGCTTGGCTCATAGGAGATGTGGGAGGGACATGGCAAGTCTAGCACCCTTGTGAATGCACGGGTGAGCTGGATGCTCAAATGTCATTCTCACTGGAACCACAGGAGGTCAGGGGAAGGAGAAGGCAGCACCCTCAATATCCCCTCTTTCCTTCTTCAAGGCTGAACATCTCTACCAGCTTCCCAGCTCTGTCTCCTCTCACTTGCTACATAGAAAAATGTTTTGCAGTGGGGAGGAGAGTTGCTAAGTGCAGGGTGTTTATATCACCTTCATGGCATATAGTCAGTCACAGGTAGGTAGTGGTTTAAACTGGGTCTTCCTCTACCTGCACCCACCCTTAAAAATCTTGCCACAAGATTCATACATATTCTTGGACTCTGAGCTGGTGGTGGCATTTGTATATGAAATGCAAAAGCAGAAAATATGTGATAACTGGATCTGTCTGGGCTTCTAGGTAGGGTGTATTTATTTCCAGAAGTGTCTCATGAAGCCTGGCCAAGGACTCATCCCTTTACCTGTGGCACTCATCCAAGGAGGCTGTAAGCAGGTCTGACACTGTGGTTCTGGAGGCAAAGGGAAGAGAGAGAGTGGAAGGGCTGCTGTCAACCTGGTAGCACCAGGGCCTTGAGCAGGCAGGGAACCAAACATTTCCTGAATCACTTTATCTTGTTTGATTTCCTCCTCTTTTGAGAACAGATGGTCCCTTCTTCTTCCATTAGCCTTTCTCTGGCACCAGGGCAGGCTGATCCCTACCTGTGCATGATCAGTCTTCTCTGTCGTGGCCCCTACAACATCCAGTGCCTTCTGTTTCTCCACACTCTGACAAACAGTATGTGTCTGCCAAGGTCAGAATCAGAGAAGATAGATGGGTTCCCAGCCACAACACACTACGGTGAACTGTTGCTCATATGGATTTTCTTTCCAACACCTCCATCTCACATTTTGTTCCAGAGGTGTTTTGCCTGAACTTAAGGAAATCACATGCCAGAAGAACTGCTGGGGCAGGAAGTCCAACTGGCAATCCCCACAGTGATGCTCTGAGGTTTCGTCTGAAGACATGGGCTGGGGAGCAGAAGGGAGGCAGTAGGCACAGAGAAGAGCCAAGCTATGTGGTCTGTGAGGTGATCATTGAGAGACATTTCCTGTTCTAGCTTTTCATCCTTCATAGTACAGAAAGGAGGACCCTGTGCTACTAATATTTTTGGAAAGTCAGGGACACTGAAGGACCATGAAAATAGTAGCTTTATTATATGATGATAAGGATGTACGTGGTATAGCCCAAACCAGGGCTTGTGGAGACACGTAGGGACATGACACCCATTGAGACAACATTGGACTAGTGGCCTGAGCAAGGCAAATCTGACACAAACTCATCCATACAGTTTGTGAAACAAGGACTTTGGAGCAATCCTTCACCTGGAATTTGCCTCATATCAGGCTGGTCTAATCAATCCAAAATCAGTTTTGTGAGCAATGTGACAGACCAGGTGATCTGCTCCCAAGTAGGACTTTATTTGGCAATGAGTAGAGTGGTCAGGGGACTGCTACTGCCACCATTTAATAGTTATATTGGTGACCTGGAGGTAAATAAAAACATTGCAAATTAAAAAAGAACATACAGAAAAGCCAGCAAAGTGACAAATAGTGTGGAGGCAGACCAAAGTGAATAGTTGTGTTTATGAAATAAATGCATTTTAATAAAAACAAATTGCAGTCACCTTACTAGGAGCAAATTACATAAATTCAAGCAACTACAGACTATAATCCCTGTAGAGGGAAAATCTAAAGGAAATTAGTGGTCACAATGTACCAGATCATCACAGGCTTTCCATAGGATCTTATCACACAGAGAGATTTTGCAGTCCTGCAAATGACAAGGAGCAGCACAAGGCGTGGGAGAACAGGGACCTTTGGAGAGACTAATACCAGATTGCAATGTGCAGGTCACCTTCCCTTTTCTGCTGATATTGACAAAACAGAAACACTGAAAAAGCTGAAATTCATTAAAGAAAACGGTGTAAAGAATGCAGTGTGTTTAATTGATCTCACAGAAGCCTGAGAGATGATTCAATTATTTGATTAAAGCACAAAATAGATATCTGAGAACAGAACTAACTGAACAATAAAGCATTTCTTCATCAGGTAGACAGAGGTGCGGAAAGAATCAATAGCTATAGAGTCTTCCTCAGGTGACTTTTGTAAATAAAACCTATTTAAAGACTTGATACTGGACATGAACAGTAAAGTACCTCAAGCTCACTGCTTGCCTTTCAGGAAGGAATGCTTACTAACATGATAAGGTATGCCAGAGAGCTAACTAGCTAGGAGTGCAGCCAAAGAGTCCACATGACAGGATGGACTGAAGGAGCCATATACTCGAGTCTTTTGCCCGACTGTGTTCTGAAGTCACCCACAGCCTATTGTTGCCCACTGATTCATACACCATTACTGGTCTGAAACTGTGCAGTTCAGAAATAGCTTGGAAGACCTGGTAGTCCCAGTTTGAACTGAAGGTAGGTTGCAGGCAGTTCTGGTGAACATAAGACACTTTGTGTTGATTAGGTTGAACCCTGCAGTGCTTGCTGATTCCAGCCTCTCCTAAAAGACACCCACATAAGGCCCAGGACTATAAAAAAGAGGCAGAACAACATTTTTACACAGGCATATAGTGATAGGACAAGGGGGAATGGTTTTAAACTAAGAGGAGAGAATTAAATTATACGTTAGGAATAAATTCTTCACTGTGAGGGTAGTGAGACACTAGAACAAGTTACTCAGAGAAGCTGTGAATGCCGCATCCCTGGAAGTGTTCAAGGCCAAGTTGGATGGGGCTTTGAGCAACTTGCTTTAGTGAAAGGTGTCCCTGCCTATGGCAGGGGAGTTGGAACTAGGAAGTCCTTAAGGTCTCTTCCAACCCAAACCATTCTATACTTCTATATTCTATCCTTCTATGATACTTTAGCCCCAAGTCAGGAGTGCCAGTAACTCCATACCAGCTGTGACCAGGGCTATGCACAACTTCCTTATTTAAATGCTTTTCAGGGGCATAACCCTGAATGCTAAGTAATTTTTCTGATTTGTCCTGGCTTGAGCCCATTGGACATTACTTCCTTTTTCTTGTACACCATGAGTAACAGGCCTGCCTTAGAAAAATGAGAAGTGACAGGGAAGGACACAAACACAGGAGTGCAGGTATCCACACTGTTTAACAGTGACAAAGATGCCCAGCCTGCTTTTTTATCTGGATCACCCATATTCTTCCAGAATTGCTGTAAGGTACATTTCAGGAGCTGAAATACAAATAAGGGCTGCTCCATACCAGCTGGACTCGATGCTGGAAAATAGTCCCAGGTCCTTTTCATTTGCAACCACACGTATGGTCTGGGAGTCTTGGTAAATCTTACTTCCCAGGATATTCCTATGCCCTCTTTCCTGCATTTTTGGTAACAAAAGAGTATCAGTTTTAAATACAGGGCCCTAGTTATTTTGAGCTACAAAAAACCTGACCAAACAAAAAATGCAGCAATAGGCAAATCAGCCTCACTTGCTAGTATTGTATAATCAAAAAGTATTTTTCTAAGAGTATTGTATATATAATATGTATTTCTCACACCTTGGAAAAAAAAATTGCATGAAGCAACTTGATAAATATTAAAAGCAATTCTCCATTTCAGAAGAATAGATCTTAATTTTGCTTTAAATGATATATGGCAGCAATATGGAAGCACCATAAACTGAGTCTGAAAAACTGCAACATAAGCTGAGGGGTAAAAACCCTGGATAAATCTACTGATTTCTCAGTATATTTTTGAAGAACAAAATTAAGAATTAATTCTTTATGGGATATTAAAGGTACTATGAAATAAAAGTTTTCAGTATTGCAGATCTAGATGAATTATCATTAAGGTTTGGAAATAATATTCCTGTCCTGAAACATGTATGTAAGTCCTTTGCTGTGTCTTGCTGATCTCCTTGGAGTCAGTGTTGTGAGAACAGACTGTCATCAAATGTCCTTTTCCATCAGAAGAAAGAGTCTCAGGGGTCTCAGTTATCTTTGGATCAGGTCCCAGAACATCTGCAGGACTTGGAAGACCAAAAATTGTCTTATGAACAAAATCCTGATCCGGCTGCTTTGTAGATAAATAAATTTAGATGAGTTCAGTAAGACTGAGATCCAGCCATGATGCATTTATGCATCATCATGCTAATTTGTGGTAAGACATGTATTGTTTCAAGTCATTAATGAGCATATTACTAAACACCAAATCCGTACGGAAACTGTAATTACAGCTCTTATTCAGCGGCATAATTGATTTTTAAAAATTGTTTATTTTATTGTATCATATTATTTTTATGCAGGAAAATGTGAAAATACCACATGCTTCTGAGTCAGTTGAAAAACATTCGAAACAGAAATATCATTAGCCTGACATATCAAGAGCAGGTAAATGGTATTCTCTGTGCTCTTCACATCTATCTCCCCTGCTTCTCTTCTGCTTATTACCTGTTGTAATTAAAACAGTGAAGTGTAGACGGCTCCCAAAATGAAGTTCTTAGGCAGGTGATACTCCCAATTAAAGACCTAAAATTTCAACCTCTATTTCTTGGTCTGCAGAATGAGGAAGAAGCGACTGGTGTATTAGATACAATCATGCAAAAGAAAAGCAAGAAAGACAAAAGGAGGGAAAACACTGGAACTTGATGTGTTTTACTTTCTTTATTCATTGTCCTCCACACTAGTGGCCAGCAGCAGAAAAGAGGAGCTGAGAGGAGAGTTACAGTTCCACAGATGGACAAACAGATGAATTATTTGTCTCTTTTTTTATTTCTGAGAAGTTGACTGAATCAACACTTTCAGTAATGAATCTTAAACACCACCTTGTGCCATATTATATTGGACAAGTAATTTATCTGGAGTATATATACCACTAAATAAGAAAACAGTGAGTTGATCTTTTTCCAGACCTGAAGGCTGTATAAACAGTCTCAAAGCAATGTTTTCATGCTCTGCTTGGTGAGAAAACACTATGCAAGCTGTCTGCATCCTACATAGCACAGGCATCCTTTGATGTTCCAGGCAGGCAAGACCTCACAGCACTGACCTCCCAGATTCAGAAGAAGGCTCCATCTGGGCCAGCATCTTGTGCTCAGAGGTAACCAGAAGCAAATGCTGAAGAGCGAGGACATGAAAAATATCTATGAGACCTCTCCTGACTACCCTCCTGGCCTTGGGCTATCTTTGGTTCATGTGGGTTCCTGAGCCAGGTGTGGTTTACCTACCTTTCTCTGACTTGGTCTACCAAGCATTTATCCCATTTTCCCTTCAACCCAGCTACGCTTTTGCTGTCCATAGCATCCACTGGCAAATACTCCTACAAGGCTGGTGAATTTTGTATCACAAAAATCACTGCTTTTTGCATGTTTTGAAGCTGTCTCTTCTTGGCTTTAACTTGATGGTCCCTAGTTTTTGTGCTGAAAGGCAATCTAGGCTCCAGATCACTTGTGGCTCTGCAGATGCAGTGAAATGTTGTCCATAGGCCTCATCAGTGGGCTCTCTCTCTCAAGCTGAAGAGTCCTTGCCTATTCATGCTTTCCTATTACAGAAGCCATTTCATATCTACAGTCATCTTGGCAGCCCTGCTCTGACTTCTTTCCAGGTCTACTCCAGGGAACCAGAACTGCACGCAGTATTCAAGGTCTGGGCGAGCTGTGGATTTATGCAGTAGCACAATGACATTTTCTGCTTTGTTCTCGCATTCCTTTCCTAACAATTCCTAACTCTCCACATGACTTCTGATCACTGCTGAGCTCTGAGCTGATGTTTTCACAGAACTTTCTACTGCAATCCCCGGGTCTTGCTCCTGTATGGTAACGGTCAAGAGGTCATGAATCTTCATGTGAAACTAACGGGTTTTTAGCTTGGTATGTGCATCACTTTACTAGATCTGTCTTAAAGTCTTTTTAGGTCCTTCTACAATTCCCTACAATTCCCTGTATTCATCTTTAGTCTGCCAAATAACTTTCTCAGAAGCCAATTTTTTCATTGTACCATTTGATCTTTTTTCTGGGTCATCTATGAACATATTAAATGGCACAATTTTCAGCCTAGTTCCCTGTTGAACTCCTCTGGGATCAATTCTGCCTTGCAAGAATTAAATGTTTACCCCTATTCTGCATTTTATATCTGGCCTTCAGTTCTTTATTTGGTCTAGGATTTCCCCCCTTATTCCATTGCTTTAGTTCCTGTCATGGTTTAAGCACAGATGAAAATTAAGCACCATGCAACCACTTGCTCAACTCCCCGTCTCTTTTCCCCACATCCTGGTGGAACTGGGAGAAGAATCAAGGTAAAACTTGTATGTTGAAATAAGAACAGTTAAATAATTGAAAATAAAGCAAAATACAATAATAATGGTAAATAGTAATAGCAGTAATGACAAGGAAACAAACAAGTGATGCACAATGCAATTGCTGACCCTCCACTGACTGAAGCCAGGCCCCCCTTCCCAGACCTAGACTGGCTGCACTTCCAGATAACTTCTCTCAGTTTATAGACAAGCATGACATTCTGTGGTGTGGAATATCCCTTTGGTCTGTTTGGGTCACCTGTCCCAGCTATGCTCTCCCCCACTGGCAGAGAATGAGACAAGAAAAAGAAGTCCTTGACTTAGAATAAACACAATTTAGCAAAAAACCCAAAACATCAGTGTGTTATCAACACCATTCTCATTCCAAATCCAAAACACAGCATTGTGACAGCTACTGAGAAATTAACTCTACCCTAGCTAAAATCAGGAGAGTTCCTTCAAAGATTGTGGTTAAGGCTGTCACTAAAAGCTGATGGGAAATCAAGTAGATAGTATCATTTAGATCGCTCTTATCTGCATGCTTGCTGACTCTTAAAAAACTCATTAGAGGTTTGCAAAACAGGATTGTCTTTTATGTAATCTGTGCTACTGGTTTCAAATGGGTCATATTGATCCATATGGCCTCTCATTCCACCCTTTATTACAAACCCCACTTAATTGCCAGTGCAGATGTCCAGCTTACAAGCCAGTAATTGCCCACTCTCTGTATGGAAATCAAGGTAGGAGTGCAATATGGTTACTGAGAACATGAGCTATGACATTTTCTTTCTAAATCCTTCTGTCTCTATGTACCTATTGATCAATTTTCTTTTTTCTTTCTTTTCTTTCTTTCTTTCTTTCTTTCTTTCTTTCTTTCTTTCTTTCTTTCTTTCTTTCTTTCTTTCTTTC
>JAWWEW010000078.1:79337605-79406245 GCA_035583185.1 Anabacerthia variegaticeps
TCCTTCCTTCCTTCCTTCCTCCCTCCCTCCCTCCCTCCCTCCCTCCCTCCTTTCCTCTCTCCCTCCCTCCCTTCTTTCCTTTCCCTTTCTCTCTCTCTCTCTCTCTTTCTCTCTCTCATATATTGGAACACAAGTTTCTTTTTTAATTTTTTCCCACTGAACACAACAATACTGCCCAAGTTGGTGAGCACAAGAATAATTTAACAATTGTTACTATATTTGTAGCAATTTGTAACCTTCAAAGTTCTGTATAGCTTTATGTAACAAAATTAATTAATCTAACCTAACCAGTGTAGTAAATACAGATTTGCAATGAGTGGATATCTCTATATTTTGTGTTAAAATTCCTTTTTTTTTAATTGAATACTTTACCTGAATTAGACATGGTAATGGACATCTATCAGATTTATCCCAAGCAAGCCAAAATTCATGCTCTTCAAAGCAACATCCAGCCTGGCCTGTAACACCTCCAGGGTTGGGGCATCTGCAACTTCTCTGTGCAACTGCTCCAGTGCCTCAACACTCTCCCAATAAAGAATCTTTCCTATATATCTGATCTAAATCACTTCTCTTTCAGTTTGAAGCCCTGACCCTTTGTCCTGTCACTATATACCCTTGTAAAAGTCCCTCTCTGTCTTTCTCGTGGGCTCCCTTCAGGTACTGGAAGGCTGCAATTAGGTCACCCCAAAGTCTTCTCTTCTCTGGGATGAACAACCCGAGTTCTCTCAGCATTTCCTCACAGGAGAGGCGCTCCATCACTCTAATCATCTTGGTATCCCGCCTCTGGACTCACTCCAACTGTTCCATGTTCCTTCCTGTGCTGGGGACCCAGAGCTGGATGAGTTATCTCCTGACATTGCTGGGCTGAACTGCTCAGATTCAACCCAAAACAGGCATGCTGGGAAAACACACAGTTATTGAGCTGTGCCATGGGAACTTCAGCATGTCAAATGACCTTCCCACAGGAATAAATAAATGACAGCTGGACTCCTTACTATGGGCTGATACACCACAGGGCGAGGAGTAATGGGTTCAAACTGAGAGCAAGTGGGTTTAGAGTGGGTATTGTTATCACTGTGAGGATGGTGACGCCCTGAACAGGTTGCCCAGAGAAGCTGTGGATGCTCCATCCCTGGAAGTGTTCCAAGGCCGGACTGGATGGGGCTCCGCTCAGCCTGGTCTGGTGGAAGGTGCCCCTGCCCATGGCAGAGGGGCTGGAACCACGTGGGCCCTTCAGGTCCCTTCCAACACAGTGTGCTCTGTGACCCTGCGTTTGTACTTTTTGGCATTACTCAAATCATTCGTGCCTGGGTTTGTGCGAAGGGGCGTGGTTTGTGCAAGAGGGGCGTGGTTTGTGATGGAGGGGGCGTGGTTTGTATGATATGGGCGTGGTTTGTGATTGATGGGGTGTGGTTTGTCTAGAATGGGCGTGGTTTGTGACGGACGGGGCGCGGTTTGTATGGAATGGGCGTGGTTTGTGGGTGAGGGGGCGTGGTTTGTACAGAATGGGCGTGGTTTGTATAGAACGGGCGTGGTTTATACATTGGGGGCGTGGTTTATGCAAGAGCCGTGTGGTTTGTGATGAAGGGAGCGTGGTTTGTACCGGAGGGGCGTGGTTTGCGAGAGAGGGGGCGTGGTTTGTGCCGAAGGGGGCGTGGCCACGCCCCGTCCCCCCGCGCAGGCGCGGTGCGCCGGAAGCGGCGCGGGCGGGCGGTGCCGGCCGTGGCGATGGCGGAGAAGTTCGACTCGCTGGAGGAGCACCTGGAGAAGTTCGTGGAGAACATCCGCCAGCTCGGCATCATCGTCAGCGACTTCCAGCCCAGCAGCCAGACGGGGCTCAACCAGAAACTGTGAGGGGCCGCTGCTGCGCCGCGCCCGGGGCTGCGTGCCGTGTGTGCGGCCTCCCCCCCGCGGGCCCCGTAGCGTCCCCTCCGCCTGTGACAGCCACCCCTCTCTCTCCCCAACAGGAACTTCATGGTGACGGGCCTGCAGGATATCGACAAGTGCCGGCAGCAGCTGCACGACATCAGCGTGCCCTTGGAGGTGTTTGAGTAGGTCGGGGTGTGCCGGGAAGGGCAGCCGGGGGGCCCGGGCAGCGCCCGTGCTTTCCCTGCGGGCTGCGCCTCTCTTAAACCCCGCCCTTGGGGGTGTCTGGCGGGAACGTGAGCGGGCAGAAGGTGGTAAGAGAGGTGATCAGTCAGACACCTGTTCCCATAGAATCTCAGGGCGGCTTGGGTTGGAAGGGACCGCTAAGCTCACCGAGTTCCGACCCCCCCACTACCTGCTAGTTAAGTTGCTCAGGGCCCTGTCCAACCTGGTCTTTCAGGTCTGTTATTCTTTTCCTTCTCATTTTATAATGACTTACATACGTGGGCAGTAAAACAGTTTCTGCTGAATGTAGTGATTTCATAGCATCACGGAATGGTTTGGGCTGGAAGGGAGCTTCAAGAACATCTAGTTCCGTCCTCCCTGCCATGGGCAGGGATACCAATTTAGTAAGTAAGCCTTCGTTTTGGAAATATGCTTTTACACTGGGAATAGAGGCAGGATTTGAAGTTGCGGGTGAAAATAAAGTTAGCCACTACTCAGGTGTTTAGTTTCAGGAGTGGCAGAGAATCAAAACATTAAAAGAAAAATCATGAATGTAGAGGAAGAGCTATGCAAGAAAACTTTTATGATATAGCTGGCAGGTTGTGTTTCTTGTAAGTCTGGATGTCACTGGTCTGCTGTATTCTAGTGTGTTACTGGCTGTACAGGACTTTTCTCAGTTGGGCTGTCACTCCAGCTGTAAACCTGTGGTAGCAGTCTTAAATGTTGTTTTCTTTATTCAATGAAGGAATTTCCCTTTGCCGGGCACTTGTATTGCAAAGCAAAAGTACACACAGGTTTGCTGATCAGTGGTGCTGATTTTTACCCTTTACTATAGTGTGTGCAGTTCCTCCTTGTCCTTGACTTGCTGGATGCCAAAAGCAGCTGTTTGCTGGCCATGGCCTAGTCCTCCTTTAGCTGTCTTTTGATAGTGGCTGAGGTAAACTGTTTTTTTTTTTAAAATGCACTTTTCAGATCATAGTAGAAAGAAAAACGAAGGTGAATAATTCTGTACGTTGGAGAGCATGCCAGTAGGAATTTGATCATTTAGACAGTATGTTTTCTCTTTTCAGATACATTGATCAAGGCCGCAACCCTCAGCTTTACACTAAAGAGTGTCTGGAGCGAGCTTTGGCTAAAAATGAGCAAGTAAAAGGAAAAATTGACACAATGAAGGTAAATCAGAATTAATGAAAGTATTAATGCAATAATGTGTTTGATAAGTTTTTACTTTTCTGTAAATATGTAGGTATTTTTTACTTGTGCAGTTATTAAATTCTGTTCTTATGTGATGTATTAGAAATTGCTCTGCATCTGTGAGTCTTAGTTGATCCTAATATTTCGCCTGTTCAGGAAAGGAAACTTGTAGTTCATCCCGCAGCTGGGGGTGCAGATGTCACTATGATTTTAGTTTGGTTAAGGTTGTATGTAGCCCTACAGAATTTTGTTTTGTTTTTTTACAGGCCTGTAGTTCTGATGTGTATAGGCTTTGAAATAAGCAAAAGAAAATAGATATTTTTCCAGGCTTGAATGGATCGTAGAGGGTTAAAATGTCAAACATGTGCTATAAGCATGAGTTAGTCTTTATAAAAGTAATGAAAATGCATGGTAGTGTTTAGGGGTTTCTGACCATGTAGTTTCATCCAGTATGAACTTAAGCATTTCTTGATACTGTTTAACTGCTGGAACTACTGCAGTAAAAACACAGTCAGAAAAGGAAGCTCAGTGAGTTTTGAGAAAGGGCTGTTTGTGTTTCAGGATGTTCTTTGGCTGAACTTAATTAGTGTGGAGTATGACAAGTTGTCGTGCACAATGTAGACATATGTCCATATGTCCTAAGTTTCTCTTTCTTTTGATAAGGTCTTGTGTTCATAAAAGAACTGTGTACTTCTAAGCCAGGTGTGAGTTTCCTTTTGGTGGTGGAGTGGATTCCATATCAGATCAAGAGGACATGTCCTTTATGAGCTTTCTGTATTAAGTTCAGGCAGGTATTGCTGCACCAGAGTTTACTAGAGAGGTCTAGCTGCTTAGTATTTCTTAGGAGAAAATGCTAGTTAATTTCTGGGAATTTTTTGAGCATTTTAGTCTGCCTAGTGAATTGCTAATGGATTTCACTTGAGCATTTTCTGTGGATTTTGTAAACGTAACTTTCTGTGTTTGTGTGGTTTTGAGTGGGGGTTTTTTGGTACCATTGTCTTAGGTCACTGAAACAAAAAGCTTTATTGTGTACAAATATTTCTGTTCATCAGATAACATTGCTTGATGAGATCTAAATAAATTGTTCAGATGATGTGTATACATTTTTTTCTCATTCCAGAAATTTAAAAGCCTGTTAATTCAAGAGCTGACAAAGGTGTTCCCAGAAGACATGGCAAAGTACAAAGCTATTCGAGGAGAAGATCCTCCTCCTTAAGTTGGCCTTTGATAGCTCCAAAAATGTCCCATAAACTGACACCATCTTATAAAAACATTGATTGGAGAGAGGGGGAATCCCAAGCCCTCATAACAACTGTACTAAAAATGGCTGTGGTGGACTGTAAAGGATTTTGATGATTGTTGATGGTTCTGGTCTGAAGATACTTTATCTTTTTGAAGACTTGTACTCAGAGACTGTAGTTGAAGCATCTATGGTTATCTGCTTTTCTTTCCTGAAAAGTTTTGGAGATGTAAATGCCTACAGGTCATCAATGCAGAGCATTTCACACAAAGTGCATTTCCAGAGCACAAAAACATGTTTTTTTTGTCCTCTGAAAACTGTGCCTCAAGATCGTGCGCTCATCTGTTTTCAAGAGAAATGCATTTATTACGCTTGATTGTTTTTCATTTGTAGGCTTCGGGGTTTTTTAATTGCAGTACAAACAGTTCACTGCTTTGGTCTTGCCAAATTCTCTTGAGCAGGAGCCTGTCACAGGCTGCAGTTCATGTGTCATGATTAGTTGCAGCCAGGAAAACATTCAGATGTTCTTGTTTTATGAGCCACAGTGCAGGTGGCTGAGGGTAGAGCAAGTGAGCATACCTGGGGGCTAGCTCCTCAACAACTTTAACATTTTGTACAGTATTTAATGTAAGCTTTTGTTTATTGATTTTCTGCAATCAGATTGTTGAATAAAGGTTCGAAAAAATCTAAATCTTGATGTTTTTCTGTTGTATGCTGCTCTTTGAAGTGGCAGTTGAAAACTGGGAAAAAATAGCATATTCCTCAGTTCCACAGTGATAGAAATAAAATGCATATCAAAACTTGTCTTAAAATTTTACATCTGAAGGTAACATCAATTTGGTATTTTGGTTTTGTGGTAAAAGCTTCCATCTTAGTACCTGAGACAGGAGATTTTGGTGATCAGCAATTGTCACCTGAAGTCCCTCTGGTTATCTGCAAGCTCATCTGTGGGATCTGTTCATATGTAAGGTGGTCACGGTATGGAACAGCACACTCAGCTCCTCACCCAGGGGTCTGGTGTGTGTACAGAGCACTGGGAGCAAGAGGAGCTCTTTTAGTCTTGGTGATTTATTTGGGTATGTTTTGAGTTGTTGGTGCCATAGTTTGCACACCTGAAGCACCCTCTGCTCAGTTAAATGCCTGAAGCAAGGCCCATCCATAATGTCAGGCACCACTGTGCCTGACCAAACTCAAAAAAGAAAAACAGAAAACTAGGTGTTCCTTTAAAACTTGTTGCCTGTCAGTCTAAAATAATTTAATTGCTGCCTGATAATATCCTGCTCTCATCTGTGCACTTGGTTTTTATTTGGTGCTTGTTCTACCACTAATCACTTCTTCCTTCACAGTTTTCCTGTACAAACTGAAAGTGGTGACAAAGAAAAGGCACACCGCATTTGCCTTTTGCTTGACCTGGATTGCCCTAGGTCCCTATGAGCTGTTGAGGCCAGGCCTGTGACTGGTAGGTGGGATGTATAAAGGACATGAGAGGGTAAAGAGTATTTTTCCAGTCTGTAATAAAAGGGGAAAAAGCTTGAGAGCAAAACTTGACAGCAAGCAGGTGAAACTGGTTACATTGTAGTTCAGAGAGAACATTTATCAGCCAAGAGGTTGGATATTGGGCTGTTCTGACTCCTAGCACTGACACCAGTTTGTGTCAGATTTGGTGGAGTAGGACACTTAAAAACTGGTGCTTCCAAGCAGTCTTACTTTTATCTCATAGATTTATAGAATCACAGAATGGCTTGCATCGGAAGGGATCCGAAAGGTCATCTAGTTCCAATCCCCTGCCATGGGGGAGTTGCTCAAAGCTCTCTCCAACCTGGCCTTGAACACTTCAGGGACGGGGCATCTGCACCTTCTCAGGACAACTTGTGTCAGTGCCTCACCACCCTCACAGGGAAAAATTTCTTCCTAAATCTAATCTAAACCTGCCCTCCTTGGTTTTGAAGCCATTACCTCTTGTCCTGCCATCAGCCTGTAGTCAGAAAGTGGTGGAGGGGCAAGTGTTTCTTCAGCTTGAGGCCCTGAAAATCTGTGAGATGTCTGCTGTGTGAGTGTGTAATCTGTGGTTGTTAGTAAGTACCCAGTGCTGGCCACGGTGAAGATGGGTACCCCCATGCTTTCTGATGGGAGGAAGGTCCAAGGCTTCCCCAGCTCAGAGAGATGATTTGCAGCCACAATGTATGGAACACGTACCTTCCCTGGGTATCTAGGTGGTCGTGGTACACTGGGATAGTTAGCGGGATGGAGGCTTAGGGAGCAGCATTCCTTATATGTCACATCATCATGAGATCCCAGCAGCGTGGGTTTTGTGAGGAGTCTGTCAATGTAAAAAAAACATTTTTTTTTGATTGAGGGATACATACATCAGGAATAAAAATAAATTAAAAAAACTCTAACCGGCCCCCGCGCCCCCCAAACAAACAAGGAAAGAAACTCCACTAGATCATCAGGTTTCGTGTTCTGCTCAGCTTCAGTTCTAACTGGTTTACACTTTCTTATTCTATTATTTTATGCTTGCTTCGCTTACTGCTTCTGGGCTAGCCATGCAAAATACTGCTATTGCTGCAACTGTCCCTATTTAGCATAATATAGAAGAGAGGTAACTGTTGTAATTTATGTGTGTTTTAGAGAAGAAAAGGTCGCCAGAATAATTACCTTTGAGTTTATAGTGTAGAACGAGAATTGCTAGGAACAATGGTGTTTTCCATTTCCAGTTGCATATGGAACAGAAAAATCCAGCCTAATTTTTCTCTGGTTTGGTAATTGGCTCTCTGAAAAGGAGAGCCAATGTATGAAGTTCCCTGATGCATGCACTGGTTAGATGATAACCTTCAAGGCACTTGTTAAAGGAGACTGTTTCATCTTTCCTCTTTTCCACTCTGCTACCTGGATTGCATGGTTGGAGATGAGCTGGAATTTTTTTAAAGGTAGCATCAAAATAATATCAGCCAGGCAAACAAAGCATCTAAAATAATTAAAGGGCAAGACAAGTCTATCTCAAAGGAAACTGTGAAACCATTCATATTTCAAGTGTATCCTTGAATTTTTAGTAAGATTTTGGAAATATTAGGGAATATTTAATTAAAGATAGTTGCTTATATTTTTATTATGTACACTGTGAAATGAGAATATACTAGATAATGCTGCTGGGTACACAGTTTTTTAAGATGGAATGTGTGCCCCTATGCTCCATTTAGATTAAACAAAGTCAGTATCAGATTCTTTATCTCAGGCATGGACAGAAACAGATCAAGAAGGTGCAAAGGATTTTGCTGCAACTTGTTACGCCTCAGCATCCTCTGTCCCTTTTCCTACTGGAAGGAGAAGCAGTTGGGTGCTCAGCCTTCCCCTGTCCTTGAAAGCAATTTTTTCTCTTTTTCCTTAAACCTCCCCATGAAGAACACCTAATGCAGAGCTGTGAAGTCTGACAGGGACAGACGTAGCTGCTACAGGAATTGGATGCTGCAGCTGCTCAGCTGCTGGTATATCTAACCTCTTCAGGATTTTTTCATGCAGATCAAGGCACTGTCATTGTTAGCCAGTTCTCAGCATAAGATGAAGCACCAGTGTGCCTGAGGCAATCTGTTACTCTCATATCATTTAGAAGAGAGTTTCTTGACCCACAAAGTCATTCTAGGCAGAGTGGTTTGGGTTTCACTGATTGACCTTTCTGGTTCAGTTGGATGAACCGCAAAGTGGTGGGAATGGTTTGATGATTCCTCAGATATTTCATATTGTGATGTTTTTATAAATTGCTTTCTTCGATGAGTGTGGTTCCCAAGTGATTTAAAGTGCTTATTGTGTGATTCCAGTAGTTACCCCAGCTGCTCTGTAATCTTGTCTCTGACTCTCCTCTGATGATAGAAATAGAGCAAATGAACCCTGCAATCCACTTCTTTTTGCCCTAAGTGATCTTTGAGATTTTAACTAGATCAGTTAGAAACTATTAACTGAACTTGCAGTTTTACTGAAACCTCTCTAAATCTATGTGTTTAAAAGGTGAATTGTATAAACAAAGCCTTAAAAAGTGCGTGAGAAGTGTTCCAAATACTCAGCTTAACAGCAAGTTCATAATAGAGAAATATGCCTGCCAAGAATATTTCTGGATACTCGTGTTTCAACACAAAGTCATTTCTTGCTCTACTATGATTAATAGCAGCAGTGTTTCTGGGCAGGTGCCAGATGTCCTCCAGCTCTCCAAAGCAGAGAGCCAAGGTGACACGAATGTCTGCCCTACTCTGAGAAAACTGTGCTTGCTGCGTGTATTTCAATTACTTCCATATGCTGAAGATCCTTCTGTATATTTTCTTAATTAAAATAATGGAGGAGTACACATTACAGGATACTTCTGGAACAGCTCTTATAATGCTGTTAATTCAAATCAGGAGTCTCTATTTTCTGTATTGTGACATATTTCATACTTAGAACTAGGTTGTATTTAGTCTCAACAAAATGTAATGAAGACAGTAAAAAAGAAACATATTTCTGCACAGTATAAAAATTTTCAAAGCAATTTCTTCTCTTCTCCTGAAAGAAAACCTCCCTTATGTGCTAAGAAATGGCACTTAAGATTTCCATTCCTAAAGATCTGACCTGAATCTACTTCACTTGCTGTTGGCAATTTGGTCATTACATTAAAAAAATTTATCCAAATATTTCTTGAAGGAAGACGAGGCTTCTTTTATATACTGGGAAATGGTAATTTGAAATTAGTGTCAAGCTGCATTATTTAAGAGGTGATTTAAGTCATATTTGTATCATTTCTGATGCAAAAAATAGCATTTACTCTTTATGTTAAATATTGACATTCATAAACTTTTATTTGCAATGCCTCTAAGGATTCAAAATTCCTGTGATTATATAAATATAGTGATACATACCAAGCCACTTCTCTACCATCATGGCAATTTTTAGTCCTCATCAGTAAACAAAGAGAAGTTTATAATTGTCTGTGACTGAAATCACCGGTAAGGTGCCATTTTTGTAGGGAAAATATTTTACCCTTAGGCACATTAGAAACACACTGCTGAAGTAAGACGTTTTTATTTAAATATATGAGAAATTCCATTCTCAAGTTTATTATTTGTTTAAAAGTATTACTACCTTTTCCATGATAGACTATTATCTATTATTTTATTACATTTGACCTATACTGTTTTGAAAGATTCTTTTATGTGGTCAAAGCCCAAGACCCAAGAAGTTCCAGCAGATGAAAATGGCTATGAATAGATCTCTAAGCAAATATTAGATGTCACTTGGCCTAAGACTTTAATATAATTTCTGGTCATCACATATTAGGTTACAATACTTACATGAATGATGGAATAGGCATCTGGTACTCAATAAAACAAAAGATGGATTCAGTGATACAGCAAATCTTATTTAGGAGAAGTACATAAAAAAACCCAAACATTTCTTTCAGCAATCTTACGCATAAATTATGTGACAGCTGTTTTATTGCTTTTTACTCAGCCTGGGAATTTCTCCTCTTATGCAACAACACTGCAGAAGACTCACAGCTTCATAGATGCCCCTTTTTCCTTGGACAGACTTTCTGCTTTTATATAAATGCACTTCCTGAGGTTGTTCCACGTACATGTGACCTCTGCAAGAAAAGTCTAAATTGCTGCTCAGGATTGATGCTTTGTTTAGATCATGTGGAGGGGAAAGAACCTTTAGGAGGACATGTTGGAACTCACTGAGATTATGGTGAAAGCAGAAGGAAGGAAGCCAATGGCAAAACTCCGTCTTTCTCTCATTTTTTTTTGTTCCAAAATTCGTCATAGAATGAGTTACAAAGCTTGCCGTGGAAATGTTGCTGTTGCCTTTATCATTGTTTCAGGAACGCAAACAGCCTGAGAAAACATGATAGACCTGTGACGAGAGGATTCACAGACAGAAGAAATTGTGCCTCAACAATGTAGCAGTGCACCCAGGTGACTCTCTGGGTACCCTTCCCTAATCTCTGATTCAGGATGTGTGAATGTGGCACGCAGGGACATGGTTTAGTGGTGGACTTTGTAGTGCTGGGTTAAGAGTTGGACTTAATGATCCTCAGTGTCTTTTCCAACCTTAACATTTCTATGATTCAATGACATCCTTATCCTGATTTATATTACCTTTGAGCTTTATAAATGGAATTTTCTTTCCCTCCATGAATTTGTTGGGCTGCCCTCTGAACCCCTTTAAACTGTAACATCTATAAAATCTCACAACAAGGAGTCCCACAGTTCATATTTGCATTATGTGAAGAAATGTTCTCTTCCATTTGTTTTGAATCAGTCATCCACTAATTTAATTCTTAGTGCTTGTGTTAGAAGATACATGGAGAAGGCATCTCCTTCTCTCCACTTCACTGGTGGTTGTGTAGAATACTGCAACATTCCTTTCCCAATCCTCTTTTTTTTCAAGCTGCAGGCTAATCTGTGTTGTTGTTCTTCAGACAGAAACCTTGGTGTATTTCAAATCATACTTGCCACTCTTGTCTGAACTATTGCCAATCTTCATTTCTTTTTAAAACCTGGGATGCTCTAAATTCTTTACGAGGGGTCTTGTTGAAGTCCATGAAGTAATCCAAACAGTGCATCTATGCATCATTGATTTCCAAAACTCACTTTTGGAGAGCTCTTTTAGAGAGCTTTTAGAGACACACACTTTTAGAGAGCTCCAACAGCCCTCCTTGTATGTTTGTAAAGCCTTCTCTGCACCAAAAACTGTCAGCTTTTCCCTAATACATACTTTCCCTGATATATAGTCTTACTTTTGCTGTTCCTGGATGATTGAGCTGTTCATTTCATGATTACAAATGTAGCTGGGCAAGTCATATTCCTGGCCGACAAAGATACCTGCACACACTCTGTTTATCCAGAACCATGCCAACTAAGGAGAAGACAGTGTACACAGCTTTTAGGCAAACAGTTGCATAAAGTACATGTCAGTTTAGGTTAATATATAAAATCCTCCAGTATTTTTTCAGAGGATTTGTCAACATTGATAGAATCTTTTGAAATCCTCTTTTGTAAAATGATGGCAAAAGACAAGGACCTTAGGAATGTGTGCATTTGCTGCATCAGGTACATGTGCTTTTTAAGAGTAAATATTAAACTGAGACTTACAGAGACATCTTCCTTTGTACAAGGATCCTCCAGTATAAAATCACATTACTTTGTCTAAGTCCTCTTACCACTGATATAAAATTAAGTTTACTTTCAAAACACCTTAATAGACTGAGTTTTATTATTGTAGCATGTTCCCTAACCCCTGTAAACCATCTGGGAACTAGATCAAATGCATTTTGCAAATATAGAAAAAGGAATTTCTATCTCACAGCTTTGGCATTTCCTTATCTTATCTGCACGCTTTGGCTGGTCAAGTAAACACATGTTTAAATGAATATGTAAAAGTTTAAACTGTCATAGCCTGCAGTTGTACGATCATTTAAATAACCACAGCTGCATGTTAGCAGTTATAAGTAAATACATATAAAAATGGTACTTCAATGTACAGGTATGCAGTCATCCAGCTCTACACAACCAGGAACTGTGCATCTCTCAGGTTCTGACGAATTGATCACCATACCACACTGTACCTGCCATACTGTACTGACATTTTCCTGTGCAAGAATCCAGGACCCATTTTTTGAACTATAATTCTATATTCTCTAATAACTTATACTTTTATAAGCTAATATATTTACTTTGTGCAGTAGTATTGAACATTAGTCAGAAAGCTGTGGCCATATTGTAGCTCCCTGAGCTGCAACAGCTGCTTTCTTTACTCAGTGCTTTAGCAATTTCACACAGATTAAAGCCACAGCACAAGAGAGCTATTAAAAATTGAAGGGAATAATAACAATTTTTCTGATCTGCTTTCTGCCAAGTGATCTGGTAAACTGCAGAGCTAGAAAACTACAGAACACTTTCAATACAATTTTGTCCAGTTGTCAGCAGAATAAGAGAAGCTTGAAGTGGGTCCCAATAATCACATACATAGTTAATCAGATATGTATTCCCTTCAAAGGAGACATTCTCAAGACCCATCAATAATTATAAATTGCTGCATATTATTGAAGTTGGTTTATCTCCTGGACATAGCAACCAAAAAAAAAAATGTATTGCAGAGGCAGCAGTATTTTGGGAAATGGGATGATGAGGCTACTCTGATCCATTTTTATAGTAGTTGTCTTTGCAACAGTTCTGAGACAGCCCCAGTAAGGGTGGGATGAAAGATTTAGGTTTGCCTGAGGAATTGACAATATTATCCCATTCTTCCATTGGTCTGGATTGACACTATGCACTAGAATAATAATCTTGTTTAATTTTGCTGCTTTTGCAATAACTGTGGAACCCAGGGACCTGAGAGCAGGCATTGATTTACTGCCTCTTTCGCATTTAAGCACACTGACCAACAAATTGCTTGCTAATTTTGAAGGACTGATGTGTCTTAAAGGAAGATTCTACCCAACTGTGCAGAGAGAATATGCAAAATTGACTGGATTTTTTTACACAGTTAAAGCTCTTATACAACGTCAGCCTTTAGAAACATTGCAACTAAGATAAAATTGGAAAATCAATGACTCTAAACATTAAACCCAAAGGACTGGAAAGATAAAGAAGCTTAAAAAATGCTTATGTATAAAGGTAGAAAACACAAAATCATCTTACCAGCCCTCCTATATTCCCGAGAAATTCTTAATATTGGAGACCATAGTTTCACTCAGTCATTCTTTGACTAAGTCATAAAAGCTGAGTTAGGTTAAAATATTTCAGTAAAAAGCAGACAAAGCTCAAAAGTAGGTCTTAGACACGATGGCTCTGATGTAAAGTAAACCTCAAGACTCCCAAATTTATGAGCAAGCTTTAGCAGTTATGTGCCTGATCTGTGCTATCAAAGTGATGATTCACTGTATCCCTTGTTTTTCTCTCTGCAAGCGACTGATCCATGTTGCCCGAGGCAGACAGGAATCAAGCCAAAACTATAAGAGAATAGATCTTGTTAATGGCATGCTGGGAATAACCTGTGAGGGACACGGATCCATCCTCATGTCCTTGTCAACATGCTGGGGAAACACTACCATAGAATTGTTTAGGTTGGAAAAGACATCTTAGACCATAGAGTCAAACCATTAACCCTGCACTGCCAAGTCCACCACTAAACCATGTCCCTAAGTGTCACATATATACATCTTTTAAACACCCTCAGGGCTGCAAATATTCAGCAACAAAGTCCTCTCCTTGCAGAGATATGGCTCTGGTATGGTCTGAGTATACCATATACACACCCTGTATGGTTTTTTAAGACTCAAGGTCTCCTTAGTGCTCATTTATGTGAAGCAGCATTTCAAAACTGAATCCTACTGTGCACATAAGCTACCAGCAGACTGTCATTGAGAAAATAACAGGGAGGCTGAGGCATCTCCAAAGAGCAGTGCAAATACTAATTTTCACAACATTCCATTGACAAGTATGGTTCAAATTGCAGAATTATAAAATGAATGACAACCATAAACACAGGCCACAGGCAAGGAGATGTAGCAACCAGGCTCCAGCTGCTTCTGGATGTGTTCCTCAGGTAGACTAGAAATGCTTTACCTGTGCAGTACAGATAATCAGAAAACATCTCAGCCTTAAACTGAAAGAGTGCTGAACTAATCCGTATGACAAAATATTTTGAAGCAGCATTAGCTTGCAGAGGTGCTCAAATCCATTTTGTTCAGGCTGTGTTAAAATTAATTTAAATGCATTTCAGCAAGTGTGTCAAAAGAATTCTGAGGCAAGAAGTCCATTGATACAGATCACTCACCAGACGCAGACTGACTGGTTTTACTGCCTTTCTCATAAAACCAACTTTTGTCTATTTAGCAAGATGCCCCAGGAACTAATTTTCTGGAGCCATTGCAATTGGTCACCGTGAAAACTGCAGGTTGTGTTCAAGAAAGGGTAAACACCAGCAGAACCTTTGTGCATTTGCTCCACTTTCTGCCGAGCAGCTTTGGCTGCAGCTTTCTGAGCATCATATCTCATTTACAAGGTGACCCAGAACACAAAACCTTGTAATTAGCCTGAAAACCCAACCTGCTTTCTATCCGTGCCTGCCAGCCCCCTCGCCTTCTGCTGCCCTTGGTTGCGATGGCAGCGCTCTCCCAACAAAGGGGGGTCTCGTGCAGAAGGACAACAGCAGAGCCAAGATGCTCAGAGCTTTTGGTGCAGGCAGATAAATATTCATTATGCAACTGTGTGCTGAAGAGCTGCTTTTTGAATTAAGTTCTAGGGGTATTGTTCACCCTCAAATAACACCCAGAAGAAACCTTTCCTTATTAAAAAATAAACACATTCCCAGATAGATTGCAAATGTGAAATTACCTTCCATCCCCAAACAGCAGTTGGCAACTGCCAAAAGAGGAGGTTGCTGTATGAAGAAGAATGAATCAGGTACTTGACCAGTGTAAATCGGTCTGTTGAGATCTGTAAAACCTCCCCAGTTTTCACAAGGTGACAATTATAATTTGTCATTTTGTCCCATCATATTCATGGTACAATCAAAGCAGAATCATTCTAACTGATGTGAAGTTACACAATTGTCTGTGTATTACTTTCAGTATGTGGTACAGATTTCTTAAATGATACAAATCACAAAAGATCATAAATAAATACTTAAATTTGCAAGTGCATTAAGCAGTCAATCTTCTTTTAAATAATTTCTCTCCTTATCCCATGTGGCTTTCCTTATGACATCACTTTTCATTTCACTGAATTTTTTTGTGTTTACAACCAAAATGTCTGAACACCCTTTCCACCTATTCCAGTTCTACAAACTGGAAATTGTAAATTGTTTTAATGTGTCATAAAAAAAAATAGCTTGGGATGATTTCAGCATTTTTTTTTAAATAGTTAACATCTGTGCTGCACTGGACTTTTTTAGCTCATAAGTCTCATAAGCATCAAACAAGATACCGTACCTTCAGCTGAACACTGATTACTATAATACATCTTTGTGTCATGTACTGACGGAGGTGCAGGTTCAAAAACATAGAAGGACTTGAGTGGTAGAGATCAGCTTTAGGTTCTGTGATATTAAAACATCTCAGAGAATGGGGAAAAACTGAATAAAGAAGCCTGCTTCTATCATGATATCCAAATTTGGATTAAGGATTTTGTATATTTTAACCAGTGTATGAACACATTAGTGGCAGGCTCCTGTAAAGTGAAACAGAGAAGTACTGTATTGCTACAAAGTAAATTTTCATTTCCTCTAAATAATACGGAGCAGACTGTAATTCATTCTTGAAATAACAGAATTTACTTAATCTTGAAATTAATAGCTACTATATAGTTGCTTAGCAACTCAGACAATACTAACATCCTTAGCCAGGTAGAATTGAGTTCCTTTTCTGAATTTCTGACAGTATCGTTCCATTCATTTAAAGCTTTGGAATAGCTTCCTGCCTTTTTTGCTCTAAGCTCAAAGCTCTCCCCTTCCTTTTCTCTGCAAAAGAGGTAGCCTTGATTTAGGAAAAGTGATTCCACAGAATTGAAATGTGTGATGTATTTGATACATCTATATGGCCCTATAGTCTCTTAGAGGTATTTATAAGGAAATGCAGCTGATTTTTTTTTTTTTCATTAAGTAATTTGGCTAATTTTAATTATTTAATTTTTTTTTAACCTGGTCTTTGTCCTGAAACACACACATTGCTGTTGTGTCTGGGATAAAGGGAAAAACAGACTTCATAGGGTACAGGAGCAAACTTCCCTTTCATGGCGGGTTCCAGGAAGACCTGAAGCCACTCGGAGTGAGCCTGGAGGAGGGCCACCAGGGTGGTCATGGGGCTGGGGCTGACCAGAGCGATGGATGGCCAGATGGCTTATCCTGGTTAACAACAGGCTAAGGAGGAGTCAAACTGCTGTTTTAGAGTAACTCTATCTGATGGATAGAGAGCTTTGCACCAGACTCTGGTCAGATGTTCACAGTGAAATGACAGGAGGAAACTCTTCCAGCAACAAGGCACAACAAGAGAAATGCCAGAGATGTGTAAGGAAGGAATTCTTCCATGGGGAAAGCAGTTAAGCACTGAAACAGGTTGCCCAAAGAGAGAGTGAATTTCCTTCCTCAGCGATTCTCAAGACTCACCTGGAGGGCCTCCAATCGTGTTTTCTGTGATTTCATCTAAAGGATATGTTATTTCTATTTCACTGTCATTTCTGGGACACATTGTGGATTACATTTCTCACTGAAATACATAGGAAGGTGACTACGCCCCACCATGAGGCTTAGGTGACAGAACAGACCATGAGAAAATACTGAACATAACAAGAGAAACTGCCAAACAACAAACAGCAGAGTGAGCAGGTGGCAAACATTACAGTGTAACACCATGAGGAAGAGCTGGATTTCACATTTAACTAGGTGAAAGAAGGACAAACTCCACTGTTAACTGTAAGAGAACCGTATCAATAAACCTCGTGGAGGTTTGGATTGGATATCAGAAAAAACTTCACAGAAAGGCTTGTCAAGCATTTGAACAGGGAGCCCAAGGAAGCGGTGGAAGCACCATCCCTGGAGGCACTTAAAAAATGTGTGGCACTTGGAGACATGGTTTAGTGGTGGACTTGGCAGCGCTAGGTTAATGGTTGGACTTGATCTTAGATGTCTTTTCCAACATAAATGATTCTGTATCATATAAGGCTGAAGTATTACAAGTTACAGTATCAGAAATGCCAAATGTGGTTATGGATGTAGCAAAACTGAAAACAATGGGGAAAAAAGTATCTAAAATAATTTTTTTTTATTTGAGAGGAGACAAGGGTGGGAAAAGAGAGGGATCAAGGTGGGGGTTGGGAATTATAAGCCTGGGAAAATGGATAGAATAGGGGATATAAGAGGACAGATATATAAGTAAGCTGCTGGTTGATATGGCTGTCTGGTCAAGTCCTGCCTCAACTGCAGTCTCTTTTATCTTCTTACTAAATCTTATTCTCTACTATTTTTTTCTGTGCAATCTCACTCTCTAACCCATGCTTGTGTGGACAGGTCTAAGTGTCAGCAATTGCAGAAGGGGCCATGGGTCTTTGGGGTCCACAGTGCTAAACACAGGACAGCACAGGATGTAGACATCCATCTGTGATGAGGGAAAGGATCTTAGGGCTGGGGCCTGTGAGCTGCCAGTGTTAAGTGGAAGACTTGGCAGAGCTTCTTCTGGGAAGAGCTGTCAGAGGATACACACTCATTACAGCACTCACTCCTCTTTTCAGGTGGGACAGGATCAGGCTGAATATCTTCAGCAGGAACAGAACTTCAAAGGGATGGAGATAAAGTGTTTGACCCTGTTCAGTAACATTCTTTTAACACTGACATTTCTGATCTAGATATCCTTGCACATATTGCTAGCAAACAACAGAAAGCCAGGAAGAGGGCTGAAGGAGAGAAGTATGCAGCAGTAGATGTTTGCTTGTTCTTTTTTAAATTGCTTGGCTGCCATGGAGACAAGCATAGTGTGGATACCAAGAGGAACTACTGTTATTCCTGCACATGCCATTCTACAGCACTGTGTACATTTATTAAGCCTTAAAGTATTTCAGGAAAGATCAAATTTAGGAATTCAGAATTCTCACATCTACAAACTGTATTGTCTTCCAAGACAAAAAGAAAACTTCAAAAAGCACAAGACTTGAGACCAAGGGCTGTCTCTCCATATCTGAGGTTTTGAAATGAGGCTCGGAGAATCTGAATTTGTTGTTACGTAATAGTTTATTTAATTCTATGGGCTTCCTTCTGTATTTTTTTCCCTTCTATTTCACTAAGGCTTAAGAAGCTGAGCAAAAAGGGGGAGGTGGTAGTATATTAATGACATTTCATTTGATATTTTATTCTTCTTTCCGTAGAGAACTCTTCCAGAAAGATAATATCTACTACCCTTGACATCTCTGGTCTGGTTTCACAGCTGGGAGTAGTATATCTGCATGTACAGGCTGCTGTTTTTGTTTGAATTAGTGCCTCTGGAAGGCTTAATAGGAAAATACTCCTTTTGGAAACTGGCCCTAGCATGGCTTCGTAAAACCACTGATGCTCCTGTTCCCTCTATGCATTCTGTTCCATACAGAGAAGAGAGAAGAAAGGCTAGCACCTTGAGAGACTCTCCAGCTCATAAAAATGTTGAGGACAGGCATGTGCTTTAAGCCCTGCTCTCAAAGTCTGTCATGACTTCACCCAGGCTGGAGGAGATCATCTAACCCACAGTCAAGATTCATAACGTTGAAACACCTTTGGTCAAGTTTTGTTTAGGATATACAAAACTACCTCTGGGGTGTATAGGACCTCTTCTGGCTTTCCTTGTCTTCTTGAGGAAACCTGAACACCATGCCAAACCTATACTATACCATCAGGATACCAGCTACTCTGACTGCTGAGAAAAGTTCACAGCCCTTTCTGATAGCAGTGCTCTCCTTCACAGTGAAATGGAAGCTGATGAGTTGCTGAATGCAACATTCATCTGTTGAGAAAGATACCAAGTTTGGCCAGTGTTGCAGTTTCTCTCTGCTGTGATACAAGACATGGTGAGGATTTGTAACAGAAATACTCAGACAGAGAAGATGGCCTGAACAGAAACAGTTTGCATGACATGACCCCAAGAAGCACTGCAGCACAGGTTGAAAGAATGGCTGGCATCAATAGCCAGTGACGTATGTGACTAAAATAAAATCAGTAGCAACTAAGGAAGGTGCTGCTTGCACCAAGACAGCAGTACAACCAACTCAACAGGAGAAGACCTGCCCTCTGACAGCAGGAGGATGGCTGCTGCATAGCTATAACATGTGACTTGTGCCCCTCTCATCCTGATATTCCAATAGGAATACAGACTGCAGCCACGAGACACACAAAATGCGGAAATGAAAGAAAATGGGCAGCCACCTTGTGCTACATTTTTGAAGGCTATTGTAAGTGAACTCCTGAGGCTAAATGTTATGCTTCAATAACTGGTGACTCCTGAAGGGTACAAAACAAGTGCCCCAAAGCAGTTGTTACTAGCAAAGAGACTTCAGAAAACATAGTGAGGATTCCACAGCTGGCACATCTCATTCTCCATGTCATGAGTGATCCATCCTAAACTACTAATGCACATGTTTATATGAGTAAAACTGAGGAAAGAATGATAGGGCGAGGAGGGGTGTAAGATTTATTTAAAATTAGTATCACCTTCCCTTCTCATAGGATCTTGTATTGATTTTCACTACCTTAATTTGAAATTATTCCAGTCCTTGTTTTTTGAACATATCACTGTCATATTAGGTATTCAGCAACTTGCAGGCAAGTGTTCTAAAACTTAAGCTATAGTTGACATAAATTTGTGACTCAATAATCAATAGTCATTCCATACAAAGTAGAACAGGTTGAGATGCTGAGGGCTTTTCACCTCAGAATACCTGGTATCAAGACTGTTCCACCCTTTTATTTGGAAGGGTAAATTCTGGCAAACTAAGGGAAGGTGAACATGTGCATACAAAGGGTTGGATTGAGGGAGCAAGGAATGAGTAGTGGTGTTCCAGTTCTACTTCCTCTACTCTTACTGCAAAAGTTCAAAATAATCTCTGACTCTTTCCTCATTTCCTCATTTAGCGCATCCTGTAAAGTGTTTGGTGCAGAGAAAGTCTCCTGCTCTCAGCAGGATGCTTGTTCGTTGCTTGCAGTTCAAATTAGGCCTTGAGCTGCCGCTTGAAAAACTGCAATATAGTTTCATGGTGAGAGTGTTCAAAAAGAGCTTTACTGCCTGGTTTCCACAGGCAGAGAAACACCATCTCTGCAGCACTGTCTCTCATGTCAGCCCCAGGGTTCTTTTATAAAAGAGATGACAGCACTGCTTTCTCTACTTGTTGTGTTCTCCTTCCTCCTCAGTTCTTGTCTGTGTGCTAGGTGAGGCCATCCTCTGCAGGATATCTTCCCTATATCTGCAGCATGGCAAAGCCGTAAGTTGGCACATATAACTACTTGTGTGGATTCTTCTTCCACTTCAAGTTGCTGGGGTCAGAAGCTGCTGAAAATCCACGTGTTAACTGGTAGAAATATTAAAGGACTTTATCAGGTGTAATTCTTATTTTTTAAGTCAAGGGAGGGAAGAATGTTTTAAAAGGGGCTGACAAGTGCTAAAGGCAAGGTCAAAGTCATCCACTGCTCTCTCTTTGTCCACAAATCCAGTTGTTTTATCATAGACAGCAATCAAATTGTTCAGATGTGACTGACTCTTGGTGAACCTGTGCTGATTCTTTCTAATCACTGTCCCTTACATGGGCCCAGAAATGTGCCACAAGGGGCCTTGGTCCAGGATTTTTCCACACTGGCCATCCTGTAGTTCGTGATCCTTGCTCTCCGATCCTTGTAGTCACTCTTGACCTCACTGGGCTGCCCTAGCAGTGTCACTGGTGCCCATGTGGGTAAGCAGCAGGGAGTGATAGCCTGAGAACCTTGGCGGTTCCTCTGCAGCATCTTGGATCTGAGCCCCTGGCAAGGCATGAATTGATCTACATAGCAAGCCAAGGTGACAGATGGGGGCTTCTGTCCACCACAAATGGAAACCTACCACTGCTGCCCCTGCCATTGCCTCCTGTCAATAGTATGTGGTTTATGCTTGGACAACTCCAATGCTTTCACAAGTATGACATTCTGCTTCTTGCCTGCTACCAGGGCACCAAACCTGTTCTGCAAATGTAGACCTGCAAGTGGAGAAGGAGCCACCTTCTATGTGCCAGAAGTCAGATTAAGTGAATCCATTATATTTAATTCAGTAAAGATTATTTCTTAATTATCTTTCCCTTTGATGTTTCATATTACAAAGACTAAACTCATGCATTTATGCCTCACCGCTTCAAAAAATGTATGTGAATCCTTGAATAACTGAATGTTTTGATGTCTCCAGCATTAGAATGGTGGTGGAGGAGAAGGAAGATTATTCCAGATAATACAGGATCTAAAGCTGATGGTTTGGTCTTCCTGTAGTAAGAAGGCTCTGAATACTGGTCAGAACGCAAGGGGTCATCTTAAAGACTAGTAAAGCAAAGATGCTAAGGATGCTGCATAATGCTTCGAATCTGGCTGCTCTTGCAACTGCATTTTTCCATTAAAATCGGTTTGTGAAGTTTGAGGATTATTTTTCTTATTTACTTGTTTCTAATTTAGTTGCTATAAACCAACTGCATAATATTACCCACACTGAAAATATTTGTGGATTATTGCATTAACTTTCTGTGTTATACCTGCCTTTAGGGGCTTTTCACACATTTATGTTCTTTGCTAAATGAGTAAGATGAGAAGATTTTAATTTGGATCCCAGGATGTGGGGCTGGACATCAATAAGTCTTCCAAGAAAATCTTCTGAAACTGAAAAAAAAAAAAAATGAGAGAAACTTACAGCAAGTAGATTTGTACTTGAAACTTCCTGGCTTGTTACATGAGTCTTATCTTCGCATTTTGCAATACCACATGAACAAAAAACCCCAACCCCATTCTGATATCTTATGCAGCATGATTTACTGTTTTCAAAAGCACAAGACAGATTTATGGACATTAAACATAGCCAATGCCTGGTAGTGAAAACAAAGCATACAAAACACCAAATGGTTCTCTCCCCACTGGAGCAGGCTTTCTTTTTTATGGGGGTAGTAGGGCTGGGTACAGTCATGCCCTGTGCACAGCAGCTCTGTTCCTGTCAGCCCTCAGATGCAGCAGCTAGCATTATAATTACATCTTTTTCCAAGACACCTGAGAAAAGAAACAAGACATCAGGTTTTGGGATAAAGCTGTGCCCGGTGCCTCACCAACACAGTTCATCCTGTCTTGCCATGAAACTCCATTTCTAACTCCTTTCCTGGGTGTGAGGCTCCCAGTTCTGTGTGCAGCAGCTGGGGTGCAGCCATGGGTCACAGGGCCCCCTGTGTGTGTGGGACAGCAACCAGGGCAGGTGAGAGCAGGTGTCAGTGTGCTCCTTTCCAGCTGCCTTCCAGGCAGTCTGCAATTCCACTGCAAACAGCACGTGTTTCCCAAAGGTAAAGAGGGGATGTGGCACTTCTAGCCCAAACCTTTCCTCCTTGTCCCTGTCTCCCAGCTATGTCCCAAACAGCCTGGGGCCTAATGATTAGGTAATATTCTGAGGAGACAAGAAGCTACAGTCCCCATTCTTGCACTCTCAGGCAGAGAAAGGAATGAGACTGAGTACTGAATTATGATGGCAATTTTCTGCACACTGTTCCAGAATGATGGAATACTTTTCAGTGGCTTGGGATCTCTCCTGGAAACCTTCAGAGAAGTATCTGAAAAGACTCAGACATAAGAGTCATGTGCAGAATTCCAGCTATTACAGGTAGGTTTCATTTGACTAACAGAAGAGATTTACAATTTACATATTTAAATCTGAGTTAACCACATCAGGCTCCCTGTCTAACCAGCAGAGAGATGGATTCATGTTAGTGTAAAGGAAATATTCACAACAGGTTATCTGTCTGAGCTGATTGTTTCTAGAGTCACATTTGAATGCACCTTAACTCTCCTCATTTTCTCCACAGGGAGCCCAGGCAGCTCAAACCATGCTCCTGGGCTCCATGTTGAAAATTACTTTATTAGACCTGCACAACTACTTTGGGGAATTTACCTTTGTGTTCTGAAAGCAGGACGGTGTCACTCATACTCTGTTTAGGAAGATGGAATGTGTGAAAATATTCAAGGCTGTGAGAAATGCAAATGTTACAGTTATGTTTTGAATAGCAGACTAGAGAATTACTCTTTGGCCTGTAAAGTTCAAGTAATTCTTGTCTAACTACTACAAAAACATTGTATCATGCTGCTATAGTGATTTCTCTTCCATCTCTTCTTCCCTATTTCCTCCTCACCCTTCCCACCCCCAAAATAATTCAATTTCTAGCTATTTCTCCAATGTTGAAGAAGGTGAATTGGAGCAAATCTCTATATGCCTGTGCTGTTTTCTGGTATATATGTAGCTGCGGAGGAAGCTGTTCTGCTGCCTCTTCAGAAAAGTCCGTGTCATTACAATTCATGCATTTCTACATTGGAAGACAAGAAAACAACTTTTGTTTTTTTTTGACTAAGATTTCAAAATATTATGCCATAAGATTGTTTGCAGCAGAATAGGTTATTGGGCTATGAGACTTTGTATCTTTAACCTTGTGTTTCAAGAGAACGTAATGATTCAGAAGTAGGGAAAAAAATGTAAATACGAAAAATAAGAACAACTTCAAATTTCTAATAACAGAAGTGGAACAGAGGCAGTGGCTGAGAAGGTTATACCTAAAATCATAATGAAGTATAAATTTGACTTCCTCCTACAGAGTTCGGGTTCCTGTCTTCTTGCAGCTATCTCTGTCTCTGTACTGTGGTTGCACATTGCTGTAACTTTCACACTCTACAAATTCTGTAAGCTTTTCCAAGAAGATGTCACCCCCAATTGCTTGAGCAATAAAATGGCTTAAATAACGCTGCTCTGCTAAAGCAGATTTGCATTTCTGGAGAAAGCTAATTCTGCAGTGGATTAATCCTTTTTTGAATTGCTGCTGAGAGGAAATGAACCTGCAGAGAGACAGCTGAGTTGTAAATTTCCTGTCTAAGGTTACTTAAGGTCTCAGTGTTCATTCTATGCAATTTGCTTGTGTTGAACAGATCAATATGTACTTAACTGAGCATACACTAAGTTTGGTTAGTATGATTTTACTAAAATGGCAATGCATTAGTAAGCAAAATAACCAAATTCATCCTACAATTTAAATGTAATCCATAAATCAGCAGTTTCAGTTAATCAAGCACCATACAAATGCAACAAACAATTGACTCAGCCTCTGAACCACAACGATTGCAGCGTGCAGATCTTGTCTTGGTTAATTGCAGATAGATTTCTTTCAGTATCTAGATATGGTGTCTGGGTTGATTTATGTCAGTAAATAGCTGTGCTACTTTCAAAAGTGTTTAGCTCATTTTCCTCCACTACTGAAATCTCATTTTCCTCCACTTCTGAAATCACGCTGGATATAGGATTTAGTCATAGAGCAGAATCATATAATGGTTTGGGTTGGAAGGGACCTTTAAAGCTGAACCAGTTCAACATTCCTACAGTGAGCAGGGATACCTTCCACTAGAGCAGGTTGCTCAGAGTCCCACCCAATCTGTTTTCAGGGATGGGGCATCTACCATCTCTCTGGGCAACCTGTTCCAGTGCCTCATTACCCTTATCATAAAATATTTCTAAATCTACCCCAAAGATTTTATGGAATCATAGAATATGCTGAGTTGGAAGGAACCCATTGGGATCATTGAGTCCAACTCCTTGAACCCTTCAAATTTAAGATGTTTGGGTTGAAATCGGAGTCAGAAACATTTAACTTTGAAAAATTTTTGGAGTTCCAATCGACCAAGATCCAAAATTTAGTTTAAAAACGTTACTCCTTGTCCTATTGCTACACACCCTTGTAAAAAACCTGTCCCCATCTTTCTTATAGACCCTTTTAAAGTACTGGAAAGCTGCTCTAAGGTCTCCCTGCCGCCTTCTCTTCTCCAGGTGACCTCCAACTCTCTCAGCCTGTCTTCATAGGAGAGGTGCTCCTGTGCTCTGATTGTCTCATGGCCCTGCACTTTTAGCACTAACCTTCAAGAAATTATTAGTTTCTGCACACATAACCTGGGCATAATCTATTGAAACAACTTTCAAACAAAACTGCTTTTGAATGAATGGCTGCACTGACTTTTTAAACATCAAATTTACCTTTAGCAAATTGCTAAATTCTATGTCATTCCTCTACTTTTAATTCATTACCTTCAACAAGTGGAAAGGTGGCTGCTTCACCACAGCCTGTAAGGGTGTCGGGTGCTCTGCCTTTGAGCTTCTGATTGTTGAAGTGGGTCTCTCCAGGAACTTGAGTCTTTCATCTCATCTTTCTTTGCCAAACGTTCACAGACAGGGAAAGATTTGGGCTTCATAAGTCTGTGAACAAGAGGAGAAAGTTACTTTTCTTCAGCATGATATTTGTTTCTTCTTTGAGTGTCGATGCTTGTTTTCATAAAGTAGTGATACTCCTGTGCAAATGGTGCTAGAAATGTAGCTTTTCACTTCAGTGCTGGTGTATACCAGCTCACCTTTTTAACCTTCAAAAATGGGCTTAGAGTGCTCTTGCTTCTCAACACTTTTCAGTTTGAGCTCTATTTGTTGCAGATTGCCTTGTCTCAGAATTTTAAATCATGTTCTATGCTCTCTCGACACCTTTGCAAGCAATCTCTACGAATCCTTGACTTCAGTTTTATGACAGTGTTTTAACTTGTGGGCAGCTGATACGGCTTCAGTCTTCCCACCTGCTATCAGACTGCTTACAGCTAGATCATCTGGGGCAGCTTGGGTAGGAAACCATCTGTGCTGGTTTGGGCTGGGGTAGAGTTAATTTTCTTCACAGTGTCTGGTATGGGGCTATGCTTTGATATTGTTCAGAACACAGTGTTGATAACACAGACATGTGAAACCATCTTTTTCTCAACCCGTGATTTTTCTCACTTTTGCCCTTTCAATTTCCTCCCCAGTCTCACCGGTGGGGAAGTGAGCAAAGTGGATGTGTGATATTTCGTTGCTGGTTGGGGTTAGAACCACCATACCACGCTAAAACTGTAAAAAATATTGTTTGTAAGGGAATTCTTGGGGTCTCTACTCCAATCTTTTGGTTGAAACAGGACTGTGGCTGCAGCATATCAGATTAGTCATGTTTATGCTTAAGAAGTCTTGAAAACCTCCAAAATCATAGATTCCAGGTGCCTCATGAATAGCTTTTTTCCGTGCTGCTCCTCACATACATTGTGAGTCCCAAACCATCTTAGCTGTTCTCTGCTGGACCCTCTCCAGTTTATCCATGGTCCTGCTTAATTTAAGGACCTATAGCTGCATATAGATGGGGGTTCATCAGTAATACTGAGTGAAGGAAGCTAAGAACTCCCCTCAGACTGCTCACCATGATCTTAATGTAGCACAGTCCATAATCTGCTTTATGTACAATAGTACCACACTGTCAGCTTGTATTCAGCCTGCCATTCCCCATTGTCTCTGTGCTCTCTTCAGCAGGACCGCTGTTTATGCAGTCAATTGCAATGCTGATTCAGTATTTTGCACTTCTTATTGAACTTCCTGTCTCTGTTCTCCCTAATCATTAGTGCAGTGTTGAATTGCTAGACATTTGTCACAGTCAGCAAAAATCTGATTTTATAAAAAGATCTAGTGTCTTGCTGAACACATTCACTTCATTATGCCCTCTTTTGTGACATGGATACAAACATTCTTCAGCTTTCTGGACTTCTAGTAATAAAGATTTTGGGATGCTAATAGCAATTCATGACTTGTCCTATTGGCTTTCACCTAAAACACCCTGGGCAACCCTACTTCTATATTCTGTCAGAATAAATCCTGGGTACAATCACATAGCTATTTGTCTTGATGGAACTCAAATCTGTGTTCCAGACTGAGTCTCTTCCCTAGTTTATTTTATTCACATGAAACACGATGTTCCTGCTCATCTCAAATACCAACAGACTAAGCACAAAAACTTTGATGTATTGTACCTGTAGTGTTACACTTCCAAAGAACCAACTAAACAGCTCCCTATTGACCCTCATAGACAGCAACAATTTTCTGATGGTTACCAAAGACTTTCTGTCCTTGGTTCAAAGTGTGTCTTCACGGCACAACTGCATTTTAAACACATCAAGTTTATTTTAAGCCCCATCTGCTGCTTGGTTAGTTGTGTCTGTAGGGGCCACAGAAGTGGCTCCCTGTGACAATTTAGGAATATCTTCTCTGTTGTATTTAGCAGATGGTCCTCTCAGTGTCAGAAGTTTTCCTAAAGTAATGTCACATAAACTATCCAGTTGTAGTGAATTGTTATGGGTGTTTTCATGTAGTAGACATGCACAAACCCTGCTCTTCAGAAGTCCAGCAATGATGCACGAATTCTGGTTTGTAAAAGCAGTTGGGAGCATTTCATTATCAAACTCTGATTGTGACTATTTAATGAATTGCAAATATTTAGCACAGGCATAAACAGAAAACAGGTGTTCTCTGCTGCTTAGACTTCATTTCCCACTTTCCTGATTCCTGTTTTATTTGCTTTATGGTTATTATAATGGCTGCCACCAACCGCTGCCACTTCAGTGTGCTAACCGTGACTCACAGAAGTGCCTCATAAATTACATCAATGGGAAAGCAGATGAGCACATGAAGAGGAGGTGCAAAACTCATTAGTCATGCAGTCTCCTTTTCTGGGGACTGAATTGCCTGACAGAAAAGCATTGTGAGTGCCTCGTGCATCTGTCAAGTCCACCAGATGCCAATCTTACTCTTGCAGTTTTTGTGAAAGCTATGAATCGATATGCATTATTCAGTATTGTAAAACAGGACCTTAATTAAGCAGCAAACTAAAGCAGAAGGAAAAAGGTAATCACCCAATACACAGTGAGTTTCTTCAAAGGGAATAACTTGGATTTTTCCACTTGAAGCAGTATCCAGATCACAGTCCCTTTATTTCTTTCTGATACATTATCTTGATTCAGTTGAGGACAGGTATTTGAAACAACAGAGTGAAATAAAGGAACTGTGAGCTAGACGCTGATTTTGATCAATCTGCATGAAATGAAGAGCACCAGTGCACTAGATCAAAATCAGAAATGGATGCAGCATTGCACCCTGTCTGTGTTGTTGGGGATGAGCCAGCATATTCATTATAATCTATGTGATTTCAGGGATTTATAGCGTACCTACCCTTGAAACTGTGTAAGACCTTCATACAGCTTTCCAGGATTTTTACCTTGGTTTATTTTCACAGAAGGGACCCTAGTGCTTTTACACAGCAGCACAGCATAGGGGGAAAAAAAAAAAGGTACAATTTTTAATCCTAGCAGCTGTGAAGATGTCTTCTTTGTGAAAGACTGTCACTAAGCTTAACAGCAGAGGGGACTGCAACCACTCTCATAAACTGATCTGTTGGTCAGATCAGGCTACCATTTAGTGAACAAATAAAAGTGAGACTTGAAGTCTTTATTAAAACTACCAACACTAGCAAGTGTCAAAATGAATCTGCACTATCCCTTAGCCAGGAAAAAAGTACTTACGAGATCACTTTTAAAAACCTGAAGAAATAAAATAATGACTAAGAAGGCTTTAAAGGAACAGTAGAGAGGAAAGAAAAAAAACCCATGAGCTGAGCGCCATGAGGAGGTGTGACACAGGGGGTTGTCTATCCTGAAGATAGCTCTCTGAACAGAGTGCAGTGCATGCTTTTGATCCCTGGAAAGGAGTAAAAGATATGACATATTTCTATATAATGATGCTTTGAGTCAGAATCAAGTCTGATATGTGCAAATGCTGTCATATTGTAGGTGAGTACAAACAGGCCTCTCCTCCCAGTGCTTGTCTGCATTCAGAACAAATGGAAATATAAGCTGGCCAAATCAGGTGGCAGCAGCAGGTCCCTGCAGTAGCTTCAAAAGTTCTCTGGTTCCAGTTTATCCAGATACCTGACTCTGTCTTGTAGCTGACAAGTTTGTCTTGTTTATGGCTAGCAGGAATATGTCAGTATTTCTTGGCATTGCAGCCTATGTACCCAAAGGACAAAGCAATTTGAGTCCACTTTTAAGTACACTTTGTTCAGGTGAAGCTCTAACAAGCTCAAATGGATTGCAGCACTTAGGCAGAACAGGACAAAAGGGAAATAATCAGTAAATGATGTTTGCTTCTTGGTATCTTTTGATTCTTCACAGTCTTCACTTTACTTTGTTTTTGTCTCTTGTGCCTTGAATACACTCTTAAATTCATTTCTGTGACTCAAGAATGGAATGTGCATAGAAACTTTTGCAGGTCAAGATGTCCCTGTATAAACCAGTCTTCTCTTGCACTCACCCCAATTCTTTTTTCCAGTGAGGATAGCAATTTAGCTCAAAAAATTTGTCATGATTCTACTTTTCATTATAAGAAATGTCATATAAAAAAAATCAGATCTGCACACATCTGGTTGTACCATTAAGAACACTCAAGATAAATGCACCAGTAAAGCAGAGCATTGCACAAGGTAATCTTATTATCACAATAATAATGATAATAACAAAAATCCTGTTAATGAGCAAAGGAGTTTCTTATTAATGCTCAGCAAAGAATATGCATATTCTACACACTTTATGAGAGTGCCTTTGCCAAATTGATGTATTGACTGCTTTGTATAGCACAACAATTAATAATATACAGATTTACAACTGCCATCTTTAGGAGCTAAAAATGTAAACTAAACTCAGCTGCTACCTTTCTTGGTAGGTGAGGTGTGTTGCTGTGAAAATGTTTATATGTTGTTTACAGCCCTTATATGAAAAATACTCTTCCTTTTGATAACTGAAACTTGTAAGGAATTTTCAATGATTAAGGCAGGCTGAAGAAGGAACATTTCTGTGAATGGATAAATCCCTACCTTTAAAACATTAAACAATATGAAAGCTTGATGAATACACACAGTTTAGGAGAGCTCAAATCTGTCCCAGTGTGGAGGAGCTGGGGTCTGCCATGTCCATCAGCACCCTGGGATGCTTTAGAAGCAGGATCACCAGCAGGCCAAGAGAGATGATCCTTCCTCTCTACTTGGCACTAGTGAGATATATCTGGACTGCTCTGTCCAGCTCTGGAGTCCCCAGGACAAAAAAGGTGTGAACTTACTGGAGCAAGTCCAGCACAAAGTTACAAAAATGATGAAGCATGTTAAGCACAAGGAAGGGCTGAGAGGGCTGGGGCTGTCCAGCCTTGAGAAGAGAAGGCTTCACTAAAATGGCTTTGGCTTTATCCACAACACTGTCCTTCACGTGTCCTTCAAATGCCTCTATGCCTATCTGCCTTGTGTACGTGGAACTGAGAAAGGCTGGCTCCATGCAGCTGAGAGTAAGTGAACTGGCTGCATGCACTCTGCACAGCCTTTGTAGACCAAGGGAGACTTGAGCCTCCTGTCAAACTCTTCCCACCAAGATGCAGCTCGTAGGTATGGTGGGCTTTTCACTCAAAGTCTTTGGGCAGCTGTCATTTCAACAGTCTTTCAATGGCAGATGTATAGAGAGAAACAACAAAGTAAATGTTTAAATGCACATGAGAAGTTAGCCCTTTTTTATACCGAATGTGAAAGAAAGCCTCAGAGTATGACTTGCATAAATGTCCTGCACAGGGCCCCTCAGGTGTATTAAGAAAAACACAAACTGACTCATAAGCCTTTCAGACTTCTCTGTGGCTGTAGAATTCAGCCTCCATGCTGTCACTTATTTCTACTCCATGCCACACCATGAGCACACTGAGTTCATCCCTAGGGAAGGAACAATCTCCTGTTTGTACCAGAAGGTCCTGTCACTTTTTTATTTTTTTATAAGATCACAGCCAAAAACCATGGTCACACTAAAAATCTAGATACTGTTGTCATATCTACCTCAAAGGGACAATCCAGACACACATATAATTCATTCCATGACTTAAAAAATATGTCTGAAAGTTGCTCAAAGTGGTCTCTCTCAAGACTTTGGACTTTTTTGCTCTGAGTTAGAAAACTAGTTTTTGTAGATTTGGTGGATTTTTTTTTTTTTGGCTTCGTTTTGTTGTTGTTTTCCTGAAGCAAGGAGCAGTGACTACTGCACTAGCCTTTGCACACATTTCCAGCACACCACTTCAGCCTCTGAACTGGCTACTTCCATGATCCAGAGGTGTCAGCAGTTTCAAATTCATCTCTGTGTATCCTGTGTCCTGGCTTCATGGTGAAACCCTGGAAGGCACCACAAAAGAAGCAGCCCAGGTTCACATCCCAGGAGCACTCCAGCCAGGTGCCAGTCATGGTGTTTCAGATAATATGATTGCAGCTCCTCTCTTGTGCTTTGTTGAGCACTCCTGGTCCAGAGCAGGCAGCCCAGATTTCTTAGTGATTTTCTTACTGCTAATCTGTCTGTGGTGCACATCATTAAAGATAACTTCAGAGGGAAATTCTTTGAGGTCCATCTGTGATACAGATAGACAACTGTAATATCCTTCTCTCCTTTGTCCCACAGCAGCTTGTTGCTCTCCACAAGGCATACACCCACTGTGAGCTTTGCTGCCATTTGTTTTCACTCAGGTTTGTGTCCTGCTGCTGTTTTATTTCCTGGCATAGGCAGAGCCACACATTAAGCAGCCTATGATATATTTTTTATATTTTTATTGCCACCAAGAGTCTGTTACTATACCTATATCTACAAAGAAACCAGAGCCCATGCATGCACCCAAGCACCAGCCCGTAGTTGCTTGCACCTCTAAACAGTCAGCAGACAAATTTCTGGCAGAGCAGGTGTTCTTAAAGATCCAGAGGAACAGCGAGGTGTTTGCTATAGCTATAATTACTGACATAATTTTGCCTGGACAGTCAGCACAGGCAAAGTTGTTTACAGAAGTTGTTTATAGTTGTCCTGGATTATCTCACCCAAAAGAGATGAATTTCCACTGACAGCAAAATTAGCATAATCCAGTTTGTGTTCGTGCATAACTTTAGAGATAGAAAGATCTTTCGATATTTTTGGTAGGTTTATTTTAGAAAAAGCGCCAACAGATCCATCCCAAGGTTCTGGCCAATGTAGTACCCAATAACTAAGGGAAATTTATAATAGGAGCTCAGAGACCAGAGTATGCAAAGAAAACCAGACTAGATCTGCATCCAAAGACTGGCAAATGAGTTTTAAGAGATAGGTTATGAGCACTTTGGAAAGAAAGAGCCAAAATAAGGTAGGCTAGAAAAAAACAAACAATTATTTATCTATTGTGAAAGACAAGCAGTGATTACTGCAATACATCAAAGCAATAGAAAGGGGAAGTAAAATTGCTTGGTTTTCCATGTTAAAAAGGAAGAAGTGTAAAAACTTAGTAAGATAAAAATGTAAGAAAAAATGTTCACATAGAGGCAATCATTGACAATAAGCAATATGGTAAACAACTGTGTTACATGGGTATGTTTATAAAATAATTCTGGATACCTGTAGCTTCCTATATTGCTGTCTGAGCATTAGCTCTCCATCAGCAAAGCCATATAAGGGAGAAGAAAGTAAGATTAGTTTGGAAGGCGGTACCCAGGTAGATGATTCTGTGCTGGATATGTTTTACCAGTTTAGTTTTCACTCACTGCAAAACATTCACTGTGCTTCAACACTAAATTAAGTACATAATTATTCCAAGCTGTTACAATGTAGGAAATGAAAAAGAAATTCATGGTACTAGCTAACCTACCCTGACACACCCAAGTTCATAGTCTTTGAGTCACTTTCACTCTTTGCAGAAGTCTGAGATCTTCATAGTGTTCCTGGAAACCAAAAAGTTCAGACTAATTTTGCTAAAATGAGAAGGAACATCCATATATACATATATATATATATACATATATATATATATATATATGAAGGATCTATTATCAAAGTGTGAACTGCTGTTTCTCACCTATGTCCTTTCTTGCAGTCTAACCACTGCTGTTCCCATTTTATTGCTTATTGTTAGAGGCTTCAGGTGTTTTCCAGGTTCATGTTAGTCAATTTATCCCAGTTGTAAATCAGGATGCAAAACAAGTATCTTTTCTTTCCGGCTTGTGGCTTCCTATCACAACCTCAAGAAAGAGCATGTGAGATATAGAATCCCACAGAAGTCAGAAAAAAAAGCAGGTTTTCTGTCCATGGATTTCATGCTAAATTGCAACACACAGCCAAGTAATCTGTACAGACACCTCAGGGAAGGTGCTCACACACTAAAGTACTAAAGCAGCTTGACAGCTTCCAGTGGTTGGTTGAAGAGAGTCACTAAAAGCAGCCAGCAAATGTGTTTTTCATTTGCACTGTAGATATGAACTATATTTCAGGTTCTAATTCTTGAGAAATTATCAATAATTAGTATCAAAAGAGAGAAGAAAATGATGGTTGATTTCTGAAAAAGCTTTATTATGGAGGTAAGACAAAACCCTGAGATATTAATAGTTCATGACACAGTGAAGTTGTGGAAATAACAGAAAGTAAATCAACAACACTCTGTTTTGATAAACTCAGACTGAATTGCTGGAATGTGTTTAACAGTGGACCCATCTCATACTCTTCTTGTTTATTGAATCTGTTCTTTGGGACAATGCCAGCATTAACCAGTTCCCATTTGTTAATGACGTTTGCTGTCAGAAAGGTCCTGGGGACTCTCATGGACAGAACATGTTGAGTTAACTGTGCACCCCTGTAATAAAGGAGCTCAAAGAATACTGAAACTGCACAAACAAATGTGAAGCCAGCAGGCAGAGAAGTGGTTTTTCTTCCTCTGTTCAGCACTGGTGAAATTGCACCAAGAGATTGTGTCCAGTTTTGCCACTGCAGTGCTATTTATGTTGCCTCTAGGAGGGAAGAATAAGAGAAGGATCTTGTTACTTTCTTCAACTACTTAAAGTGAAGGTTTAGAAAAAATGGAGACAGATGCTTCTTAGGGATACAAATGATAGGGTGAGAGGAAATGGACAGACATTTCAAAGTGTGAAATTCTAATTAATTGTTAGGGGGAAAAAATTGCAATTAATGAGACTGCTGAGAGATTTCATTAAATTTCAAGCTTCCGAATTATTTAAAAATTAACTGGTCAATGCCCTGAATAATGTGTTTTAAGTTGGCTCTTTTTTGAGGTGGAATTTGTGCTCGATCATCCTTATGGGTCCCTTTCAACCTATAAAATTTTATAATCTTACTATCCTGCTGATGCCTGCAGGAAAAAATAAAATTCATTTTCACCTCAATAGGGCCAGACTATTTAGGGATCAATTTTTTAAAAATAGCAGGTTAAATTCTACAGTGATGTGGCTTCATCAAAGAATAGAATTGTATTGAAAGTTCCTGAATTCTCTGTAAATCAAGTACCGATTTCAAAAGTGGATAAATATTATGTTGGAAGAATATCAGTTTAAGTATATCTGTCAATATATCTGTCAAGTATAACATGACACAGTTCCTTATTTAAAGAGAGTGTTTAACCCTTAGATGTATTACTGGGTTTTTTTGGGCAACCAAGGTTTGAATATATTGGCAAAGTTGTGTTTAACCTGCTTTCAAATATAATTTCTTACATTATAGCAGTAAGTCTGGATTGTGATACCTCAGAAAATGCTTTTAGAATTCAGGATGCAGGGAAATGTACTCTTCAACTCAGCCTGAAGCTCTGAAACAATAATAGGCACATTTTTATCTCAATTGTTCTTCCATAATTTATAGTGAATGTAATTGGACTGAGACTCTCATAATAATGTGAACAGATGTCTTAACTTGTAATATGTTGTTCCATTTTAGATGCTATTTTTATTACTGTTGAAATGGGCCTTTATTGCACATCTCCTTTCCGTAAACTATGAAACAGTTTGGAAGTCCAGGAGCAGTGTCTGACAGACACAGACAGAAAACAGAAATATTTTGTATTGCCCATCAGAGAAAAAAGCCATAACTTTATGAGTGAAGGATTTTACACTGAGAGTGAACATATTGATTCAACGTTTCTTGGACTTTCCTATTGCAAAATTAACAGCACATTATGAGGTAATAATAAAAAGGGTTATCATTGTCCACTGGGTATTTCCCATGAATGATTTTTGTCTTGACAAAAAATCCATTGTCCGTTAATAGAAGCTTTAATGAAAAGGAGCAGGCAGGCAGTAATTTAAAAATTTTAATAAGACTTGAACACATACCTAAACAAATTCTTTTTATATTATTATATTATATATTTCTTTTATCAAGGAAAGGAATACCTTAGTCTGTTCTAGAAATCTTGGCAGAAGAGATGGGGAAAGAAGTAACCTCAGACTCTGCCTTCTACAGTGATGCAGATTTACCTAAGCCAGACAGGATTTGGTACCTGTTCCCCACTAGATAACTTCATAATTGCAGTTCATCTCAGTGTAATTAATTCTTCCACTTAACAGGCCCACAGAGGCATTCTGTAGGCACTCTGCATAAGGTAAAATGAAAACTGTGGATGTGGATGTACCAAAGAAATCACAGAATAGAATGTGCTGAGTTGCAAGGGAGCCATCAGGATCATCAAGTCCAACTCCTGGCCCTACACAGGACACCCCAAAAATCACACGTGCTTGAGAGCATCGCCCAAATGTAGATTCTCCCCAAAGCAACACTGTGTCAGAGCTCAGCTGCAGGCACTCCTTAGCTGTTCACAGCACTGCTGAGAACAATGCACTCTTCACGTCTAGGGGGCACCAGTGTATATCAGTCCGGTGCATTGGGCAAATTCTGCCCTGCAATGCATTGCAAGAGAAGGCATTTACTGGCACACAGTGTGCTGTTGCCTGAAGGAAAGTAATAAAACCATTATTAGGTTATTCATAGGGAAACTCTTTAGGTATTGTGTTAAAAAATCTCTTGAAATCTCTTGTCCAAAACATGTTCCTACCTGCAGCACAGTAGAACTAGACAAAGGTTTATCTCCTGCTCTGGCAGCTCAGTAAATCAGAACAGCCAATCTCCCTGCTCTCCTTTGCTGTACCTGCTATCCATCCTCAAAGCCATCACAGCAAACCGAGTTTGAAGAGACTGAGGCAGGCTGGAAGGAGATTGAGAGGGCTAGGAGAGCAGCTGTTTGGGCAAGGTACCAGAACTACTGCAAGCAAGACAACGAATGGTGCTGATCCTGAGGAAGCACCAGGAGGGTGCATGTGGAGGGCCACCACCAGAGCTCTGGACAGGTAAAGTGCTTACCAGGAATGACAGACCCTCTGCCTCCTTTCACCTTACCTCAAATCTGGAAAAATGTTCATACTTATTGTTGCAGAAGTAGGTTAATCACAAATAAGTCACAAGTATGTGATTCATATGGATGTTTTGAAGATGCGTTAACTAGAGTTTGGTCGGTGCTTTGAATCTGTGCAGTCAACAATTTCTCTTTGATCCATCAATACTACAATACAGTGGGAACAAGGAAGAAACATCTTGAGTAGTGTTGCCTGAGTGCTGGCAGAAGCACTCATTGGTATCTATGAACAGATGGCAAGCTCAATAAATAACATTAAAGCCAAATCAAGAGAATGCTAGATTTTTAGGACAAGGGTGTTAAGCTCCCCTGCCCTTTTCCCAGCTTTACTTTTTTGACTCTCTCCTCCTTCCTTTGCTTTCATTTCCTATCCCTCATGCTAACTTTATTTGCTCAATTGTTATATTTTTCTCTCCTCTTTTTCTTTTGCATATTTTTTCCTTTTGGAGACAGGGGGAGGATTGTACTTCTTATAAAGAAGTGAAGGAGCCAACAAGGACGGTGACTAATAGCACATGCTTAGAGAATACTCTTGTCTGTCCTCAAATGAGAGAAGTCTATTTAAAAAAAAAACAACAAACGAACAACTTTTTATAATGCTACCTGACTGAGTGGTGAATAAAAATTATAGTGAGGCACTGTGGCTGTTCACAAAAAACTGCTATTCACATTTTGGCACACCAGGAGTCTTTCCAAGTTGCCCCTGCAGAATGTTATTTTCCCTTGACCTGCACCATAAGTAGTGCTAAGGAGGTGAGCTCCTGTCTGCTCTGAAGAGTGCTGCATACTAAAGAAAATGGGATTTTTTTAGCTATTCTGCCTCTCTGCTGTTACAGTGCCAGTTGCAATGCGCCCTCATGAACTGAACCTAAAAATTGCTCTTAACAATTTCATCGCCACATGCCATTTTTGGATCTGTTGTGCTACATATACTTAAGGATACAGTTTTATCAGCACAAAATGCTTAGACCAACAGAGTCTACTCACCTAAGCTTTAATTTCTAAACTGGTCTATAGCAACATAAACATTTGGTATAGACTGTCAAAACTGCAACTGATACCTTGTCGTGTAAGATCTTCAGTAGGACCTTTGCTTGGTTATACTGGCAAGCTATGAACAAAGTCCAGGTGGAGTGGGCTCAGTAAAAAGTGTGATGCAAAATACAAAAGGAAAAACAGAAATACTGCCATGTCCTGTAAGTTCTCTGGGGTGGCAGGAATTTTGGCTGGCGCTGATAACAGTTTTGTGTGGAAAAAATCAGTCTTTCACAGAGGTCAGTCCTGATTTGCAGTTTTGTTTTAGCAAAGCTTTCCTTCTCCTGTTAGTGGGGAACACTCACACTTTTGCTGTGGAAAGGAAGGTAATCAATCAGAGATACAACAATCTGATCTCAGGTTACTACTGGGCTTTAGAACAAGATTTTTTTCTAGAAAACTTTTCACTGCCCATTATTTTACTCAGACCAACTCAGCTATCTTATTTTGAGGCATGTTTCCAAATGTTCATGAGACAGAGAAGGACTTGGCAGAATGGAAAAGTGGTGAGACCTAATGAGAAGGAATAGGAATCTTTCACAGCTGTATAACAATGGTTGTTTGTAATACATAGTAATACTACAACAAGTAAAGCTGCTAAAGTGGTAGTCTCTTGATTCCTATATACATGTACTGAATCTAATAGTGGGTATATTATAAAGAAATAAAAATTGCAAATATTTATACACTTTCCCAAGTTAAAAAAAGAAAAGAAAGGAAAAATAAATTTGAATTACATCTTATATTTCTACATTTTGTTTCTCAGAGTGTGCCTCTGTGTTGCCAGCTATCAAAGTGCCCTTCTAACACCTGGAAAGGGGGAAACTGTTTTATCATTTACATGATTGCAAAGCTGTTCTGACCTGGAGGTCTTTGTGCAGTCTTCCCCTACCAAAGGGGACGGCATGCAGTATGGAATTAAGCTCTTCCTAGAGTGCCACAGACAGGTTTTCAGTCACAGATTGCCAGAGAGTATTTGGATTGGATATAGGGGAGAAAATCTTAAGAGGGAGTCCAGATTAGCCTGGGATGAGATTGTCCATAACACTATCTTCATTCTTGGATGTATTCCAAACGTGTTAGCAGAAACTGAACAACCTAATTTAGCTTTGAAGTTAGCTCTGCTTGTAGGTCCCTCCCCACCCAAACTTTTCTGCAACTAGAAGTGTTGTTTGACACTTCAAGAAGTGAGGTTTAAATTGACTTTGCCCAGTTATCCTTGTCTTTTAGCAATGCAAAGTCTGAAAGAGACTAGAGAAAGACAATAAACTGGAAAGCATGCAGCATGCTTTGCCAAGTTTTTTTTGGCACATGAAGAGGAACAACATCTCACACCAGGAAAAGAACAGGCACTCCAAGTGATTGTTAAGCAACAAAATACTCTACGTGCTATCTTGCTTGGCTGTTCTTGTTACCAAGTATTGACATCCTGGAGAGATTGGAAAGCAGAAAAGTCACAATTATCTCAATTTTGAGAAGATACATGACAAAATAAAGCAATAACAGCCTGTATCTTGTATTTAAAAGCCATGCCTTTATTCTGCAAGTAGTTGAAATACATTAACGCACACACAAAAAAAGAGAAACGTTAACAAAGATAAAGAAAATGAAATCACAATAAGTGAAATGTAGTTTGCAGTGCAGAACACTTTTCTAGCAGTGAGGCATAGTATTGGCTGCTGTATTTTAACTCTGACAGAATTTGAATAAGTATACAAACAGTGCTAGATTTTGTTGGAAGGGGCCTAGGGTCATTTAACTACTTTCTAAAAGTAGATTTGATTAGCCAAATTGATTTTTAGTGCACTCTCTTCAGGCAATGAACTTCAAAATACTCAATATTCCATCTCCTTTAATAGGGGTCTGTGTGCACTCTTCTGCTTCTTCAAAAATAGCAGAATTGCTTTAAGAAAAGAGAATGCCTGAGCTTAGCCCTGATAATATTTTTTTCCTCAGAAAGCAAAATAAAAACATTTAGAATAATAAGTAGAAAAAAAGGGAAATACAATCTGGAATTTCTGTGTCCATATTTAAATGTTGAAAATTATTATTAAAAAATGGGTAACTGATGAAGAATCACCTACCATATATAGTGAAGTTACTAGGTACTATTTCAAGCTGAACAACCAAAAGTTTCTGGCAGAAATGTTTAGGTATATCATTTAAAAAAATCCACCAAAACCCCCGCCTGATTTTTATTTAACTTGGCAATGATATTATCTGGTTTATCTGTTCCCAATAATTTTTGAAGATGTGGTTAAGAGTTCATATATTTGTAATGGTTGAGGCAGTGTTGTGTTGGGGGAAGCTATATTATGTTTTTTCTTGAATCAACTTCAACAATGTTAATGTCCATAGTAAAAAGTCTCTAACCTCAGACCAACCATCCTAAACTTAAATAGGAGTTGTACGAGTTCAGCATTTCCCAGCATGAAAGCATATAGTGAAGTCGTTATGTTTTTCTGATTCTCTGTCTCATTACATGAACAGGTGGAAAATACTCCATGCTTTTAAAACTTATCAATAAACCTTCAATCTATACTACGTAATACTAAAGTTTGAATACACATTATCCCATCAGAATAAACAAAAAAGTGCTTTTATCATGCATACAGATTTTACTTCCTATTTTTTACAACTGTTTTGGTCTTTCTGGCTCCCCAGCAGTCTTTGCTACCTTACCAAATGGCTGTATTATTCTGTCCTTCTTTTGATCTTTGAAAATGGGAAGTAAATACTCTATTAAGCTTACAAGGAAAAAGCAGTTGACTTATTCCCTTTTTAACATTCAGACCACAAGATAAACAATCAAGGACACAATTACTGTAGAAATATGTCCTGACAAGAACATTAAGCAATGCGATCTTGGAGCATTAATGATGTTCTGTGTGCATGTACGCGTATTTCTGTGTGATGTGAAAAGCCACAGGTGTCTTTTTGAAATCTGCATTCTTGTTTCACAGAATAGAAATTCAAATACTCACAGAGATGGAAATTCCTATTATAGCTATAATCTAATTCATCTGATTAGGATACTGCTTTAGCTGTAATAGCATTAATATCTTGTGTGACTACTAAATTAACAGGAAAAGCAAGTTACATGAAAATACAATGTAATAATGAATATCAACACAGCTGAGACCCAACCCCCATGGCTGAAATATCCAGATCAGCTCTGCTCCATGGATTATGCTATTAATCACACTCTGGCACATTTTTGTTATCTCAGGACTAGCTTCTTCTTTTAATCTCATGAATTTTTATTCTGAGAGTTTTTCTGGTGGTTCAGTTGGAGCATTCCTGTCTTAAATATCAGAACAATTTTATATCCCTGGACTGGATTCATGTTACAATTTATTGATACTCCCTGTAGTAAGATGAAAATGCTGGAGAAATAGTAAATTGGTCATAAGTATTTTTTCTACAGTTACATTATTTTGTCTTTATCTCTTCTGTATCCTCATCCCTAATTATTTCTGCAAAATCTCTCTCTTTCTTCAATCTCCTGAAGCATTCAAAGAGGATTTATAGTTAGTTTTCATGCCTTTTGAAAGGTAACACTTGTACGCTGCACAGACAGTTTTAGGATACTTTTACATTTAATCCAGCAGTATTGATCATCTTTCCTGTATTTCCCATCACTGAAGGATCATACATGTCCTTGCTTTTACTTGTTTCTTTTACAGCACTGTTCAGCCACACTAGTTTCTTTCTGGCCTTTCTGAAGTTCTCTCCAGTAAGGGGAATGCATCCTGGATTTTCAATATGATGGATGCTCATAATGCTCTCCCTGCTGCCTGGGAGGGTGGTTTATTTCATTGATAGCTTCTTTTTTAAAAGAAATCATAGACTCAGAGAAGGGTTTAGGATGGAAGCTCATCTTGTAGTCACCTGCTCCAAACAGAGCTAGCTACAAAACTGGATCAGATTCTCCAAGACCTTGTTCTAGGCAGTTTATAAAAATTCCAAGGGCAGTGATTCTGTCACTTCTCCAGTCAGTGTTTAGACCTGCTACTAGTGAAGATTTCTTTCCCCCTGTAAAAATGTTCCCTGCTACTAGTTGTGGCTGTTGCTTCCCATCATTATGACAACATTCTGAGAAGTTCTCTTTTATCGGTGGCATCCCTCTTGAAACTGAACGGGGCTGTCTTTGTTGCTCCCACACTCTGCATGTGCTACGATCACTCTCATAGGATGACTCTGCAACAGGAATATTCTCAATCAGGTCTTCATGTGCTGCTCAGAACTAGGCCAACAGATGTTGATGTTATCTAAATATTAGTCATAATCTGTGTCATTTAAGTAGACTATGAGGTCTATTATGCATTTGGAGGGGGCTAGTGACCCATAGTGTGCCTGTGTCAACATATATTCCGACCCTTTAATCCTCCCTTTAAGTAATACAGGCCTGTGGCTCTTATTTAAAATAGTTTCATTTCACAAAGAAAAAAGTAATTTCTTAATAGTGACCTTCCCCCCATTTTTGCAAATGCAGGTATATTTATTGATGTATTGCAGGTGGTGAGTATCTGAAGAGAAGGGCAACATACCATATTTTAAATAGCCAGAAATAAATAAGCTGGATCAATATAGTGTAACAGATTGTTTTGCTCATTAGATGGTAAAAATAAAAAGGAAACTTGTCAATCTACCAAAAATCTAGCCTTTCAATAAGGATATAATTGGAACAAGCTGTCAAAAACAACTTTGAAATTAAATTCACAGCAGCTGGTACTCAATACATTTCATGACAGGTCATCAAAGATAAAAATTTACCTCTACATGCTACTTCTTTCATTTCTGTCAGATATTTCAAAATGGCCAGGATTTTTAAGGGAATATTAACTATTTCAAGTCAGAATAACACATGAGTTGTGTGTATCTTAACTGGAGGTTTTTCCTTTTGCTGGAAAAATCTTTCCTGAAGAGGAATACTTCACTCTAACATTTGCTACTGTTACAATCCTTTTCTAACTCACCCCTTACAGCCTTGACTAGTCCTTAGCTTTGTTGGAGCTTTATCTCTCTAGCAATAGACGATTTGCTTCCTTCACTATAATTATTAGGCAAAATTTAACAGTATTTTCTATCAGTCAACAGACTGTGGATACTACTTTACATGGGAAAGTTTCTTAGGAACCCAAATATACAAAACCAGAGGTATGTAGAGAGACAGAGGATAGTATTAACAGTTAAATCTGATAAAGATCACTGCAATTCTGCTCTGTGTCTGACAATTGAAAAAAAAATATCACCTTTTTCATAATACCCTCATTTTAAAGGAACAACAAAAGATTGTTTCTTTTCCACATGGAAAAGTCTCTTTTGGTATTTCCCATCCCTCCAGAAGCCCCCAAAAGTAGTATAAAATGCTTCAGGAGACTAGTTTCCTCATTTGAGATAATCCACAGTTTCAGACAAAATCAAGTCTCCAGCATGAGTATATCTGCACTGCAAAGAACTATCAGTGATGATTGTAAAGCAGAGTGTGACCTCTGCCAGGGACTGTCCATCCCAAGACCATTGCTTGAACTTGGAAAGCTGGAGCCAGAGAGGAAAGAAGCCTTGCTGCCCTTGGGTAGTTGCCATGCAGCTGTTAGAAGGTTGCTAGAAAGCCAGCTGATTAGGAGGTTTTCACACACTCCTCTCTACTGTCATCGAGGTTGGGGAATGATTAAAACTTGCCAGATACCTCTTTTCTTATTCACACTCTTGTGTTTTGTCACCATCTCCACTTTGTTCTGCATCATCTTTATTGATCACTTTTGTCATTTGCTGAAACCCATAGTGGTGGGGAGGATGTGTTACAAAAGTGGTTAAGGATGGGAGCTAGCAACTGGGGTCTGCTTCAGTCAGGGCACTGTACTAGACCTCCAGAGGTCCCTTCCAGCAGAACTCTTCCTACAATTTTATGGGAGTGTGGAAAGCTACTTCAAAGAGCAGGCTCAGGGCAGGGGTCCAGACTAAACTTGCTGCAACTCATCACTCTTAATAATCTGGGTAGTATTACTCTTAGGGCTGGCAGGATGCTGCCTTTTTTGTTTAATGAGTCTTGTGAAATTCAAGTGCTTGCTCCTGTCACTGCCACCCCGGTGTGTGAAAGACAGAGAAATAATGGGTAGGGTTGAAAAAAAGTCATGGCAATTGCACGCCCTGCACCCTTACTCTGCAGCCATGCCAAGGCATCAAGCTTAGAAAGGGAAGGTGCAATCTCGAAGATTTACTGTAGACCTGTAAGCCTTCAGTAAAACAGTAGGTTTTACTAGGAAACTGGAGTCCCACCATTCAGGCTGTTTTTATGAGTAAATTAGCAAAACCATAGTGTTTGTGGAAGCTTGAGGTCAATACAGCAAATGTCATGTTGTGAAGGCACCACCTGAGCTGTCTTAGTAGTATTAGTTTCACTAATAAAGGATCCTAAATTGATTTAATTAATATTTTATTTATTAATTTCTTTTTCAAAATACAGAATACTTAAGAACTAAGCAAGTCTTTTGTCTTTATCTTCTGCTGTAAGAATAAGACTGCATTTTATGGAATCATAGAATCATTTAGGTTGGAAAGGACCTCTAAGGTCATAAAGTCCACGATTATCACAATTATCACACGGTTCATCTAGCAGGTGGGTAACATTTTATGGAAAGGTCTGTTTCATCAGTATTGAAAGTAAAATACACTTTGCAGAGAACAAATACAATATTTAATTTTGGCCAGTTTCATTTTCTCAAATCTGTGTGCAGCAGAATAAGATTTTCTCTTAGTTTTCCCCATAAATCTCTCTGCAGCATTTTGTGGACTGACTTAGAATTACAAAATTAAGTACAGAGCTGTGTTCTTTTGACCTGAAATCTCTGACCTGTAAGATAAAGTGACATTGTTTCTGCTTGAGGACCAGTTCAGCTAATTGTTGAGTGATGGCTGTGACACAGCTGGTACACAATTTTGTTCCCAAGGTAACTCTGCCATACAAAGTGATTCAGAATCAATAATTTGTTTTATAGGGATACAGCAGGTGTTATGTTCTGCACATGGGGAAAACAGACTTTTTTACTGACAGGGTCATCCTTTTATTAAAATATCCTTTCATCTCCCTTTGAGATACAGAAGGTGCATTTTCAGTGTTATAGCTGAAAGGAACATAATGTTTTCAATAGGAAGAATACTCAGGAATTTCTCCTTTCCTTAACATGAGTTCCCTGGGAATAACATGAACCTAAAAAGCCATAATAAAACTGCAGAGAAACACCTTTTTATTTTCTCTTACCTTCAACAAAACCCTACAGCCTTTCTCTGTGTCCCCCACCCAAGAGCTCTGGTTCACAATAACAGTCAATAAGATACTTTATATTTACAACGTAGAGCAGTGACCATGTCATTAAATACAAATGTTAGGCAGCTAGGACTGAGTTCATCTCCCAGAGAAGTCTGATGGATTTCTGTGTTTACAGTCAGGAAAACTGGACTGCATTTGTAGTGCTGAGGTTGTTCCTGAGGAAAGCAAAATCTCCTACACAAACAATTATATTCCTTGTTCTTGAGACAACATCAGAAAAATAAAAGTTAGAATTTGTTCCTCTCAAATAGGTAAAGTCTAATTTTTCATGTGTTTGAACAAGAAACAATGTTAAACACATACTCTAGCCCTGGATTATAATTTATTAGAAAAAAAAAAGAAATAGTATTGTCTTCAAGGCATTGAGCTAAATGTAAGGCTGAAAAGAGAACAGGGGCTTTGAATTGTTGCTCACTTTTTGTATCTGTACAAAACAATCCTTGATTTCCATGAGGTTTTACATGCAGGCAACTGCCCCAAATTTTGGCTTATTATTTCTAAATAAAAATATAAATTTTTGAAGACAGCACAAAGAGGCATCTCTAAGTTTGGTGAAAAATACATTTTTAAGAGTTGCACAAAGAGGTACTCTCTCAATTATATGTTCCATTGTGATTTAGCTGTTTCCTATGTATCAACAGAATTAATGTAAGCATTTATATACAATTAGATCTATGAAGCATTATTATTTATTAATATTAACTATCAATATTAATAATTAGCTTATTGTTAAAGTGAATGCATATGTACATATAAAATTACATTGTTTTTGTAGTAAAAATCTCTCTGTAGTTACTTATCTAAGACCCTCATGTGTTTCTATTATTCTGTTGACATAGGCACTATAATATTTTGTGGAAGTCCTAGCTTTTTGCAAAAAAACTACCTTGAACCAAAAGATTAAAGCAGCTGACTTCTCGCCCATTCTAGATAGATTTGTATATTCATTTATTTTTGTCAATTTCAATCTTGCTTCCATTGCTTGGAGGCTGTCTTGTGTTAAAATTAAGTCATTGTTTCCTAGGCTTTTTTTGGCAATGGTGTATGTAAGACCCTGACTACATTTTGGTTATGCTGCAGAGATCTAAAGATGGATTGCATCTGTCTTTTGAATTGTTAGAACATGAAGTATGGGCAAATCAAAGAGATAGGTGAAGTGAAATTCAGTAAAGAAATGTACTTCTAAGGTATGCCAACAGCCTCAGTAGAAAAACTAAACATTTTTAAAATTGACCAAAGTAAATGTTGACTGGCTTTTGCCCTCTTGCCCGTATAGGGCTTATAATGTTCAGAGTAAACCTCTGATTCTGCAAAACCACTGTATCAATGAAGAATGTCAGTAATCAGATCAAAACTTCAAAATCTGTCTTTCAGTAGAGACTGGTGGAAACCCATTGTGCTTCACATCTTATGGATGGCTAAAACAAACATGTAGAGGTGTTATTACATAAATGAGGCCTGGCTCCAATGGAACTCCAGCTGGCTGAGGTCTATGACAGTGGAAGTTAAAACCTATTACCAATGTATTTCTTCCCACAAAGTAGGCTAAATTTTAAAAATAATGAATAGACAGTTTTCAGTACATTTTTATAGATCTTTATTTCCCATTTCTTTAATAGAAGAAGTTTTAATATAATTACAAGTTCTAAAATGTCTTGATTGCTGAAAGCTGGATTTTCACAAAAGAGGAAACAATTCTAGCTGTGCAGAAACATTGACACTGGCATTATAATCTCCTCAGAATCCCTGGTATAAGGGACACATTTTCTCAATATGTCACTCACAAGAGATGCCAATCCTTTCACTTTCTTGAGGGCTTTAAATGCCTTACTTTGATTTTGTGCTGCCTTTTCTATCATCAAATATGTGTTATTACCTATAGGTCCTATTACTAATTGCCACCAGTTTTCTACGTTTGATTTTTTGAACTCATACTTATTTGCTGTATCTTTTATTTCTAATAAATCTCATCTGTCCTGACTTTTCATGGCGAGTGTCTGCAGTTTCAGTGTCTGCCTCTGACCTTCTTTACTGATGTCCTTTACAGAATGCATGTATGTACTTTAAAAGTAACTTAAGAATTTTTTAAAAAATACTCTCAGAGAGAATGTTATATTCTCAAATATTGATTCTTAAAAAAATCTATTTTCTTTCCTTTCTAGAAGTCAAACCCTTCTATTAGACATAGTGATTGACCATAACACTACATGTTTCAGACATCATATATTACATAATAGTTACTGCAATAGTATTATTCCTCTCAATAACATAATGACCTTGAGAAATTGCTGCTCATGGGAAAGTAATTTGAGTCTTAGTGGTTTTTTCATTCGGTTTTGTTTTGCTTTTCTTTTTACAAAGCTAATGAAAACTGAAATGGGGGCAATTTTCTATTATATGTTAAATATTTTTAAAGATTGTTGACCAGATATGCAAATGGTCATGGATGGCTAAAGAAAGCAGGAATAAAATGAAAAATAACTGTGTGTCTGATGAGCTATGTGAAAATTAAAATGCCATCACTCTAAGCATTGTCAATTGCATTATTTTGATCAAGCCATCACTACACTAGTAGGTTGAAATAGAAATTACAGTCTCTTCAATTAAATTGAATTTTCATATATGCCTGCTAAAAGACTGCTCCTTTTTTCTTCTCTTCTTTTAGTGTTTCTGATCTCCTGGCTCAAAAAAACCCCATTTGATTTCTTCCTTGGGCTTTCATTTTACCTTTATCTCTTTCTCTGCTCTCCCCTTGTCTTTGTTTAACAAAAAAAAAGCAAAGCAAATCAATGCATTGATTTTCTGCAAAAACTGAGTTTCTACCTGATGTTTCAGATGCCTTTGATCTGAAAACCATAGCACTTGACATTTTTTTCTTTACTTTTTCATCTAAATAAATCATAGCAGTCTCTGGTGGTCTTAGCTGTATGGCAAAGAAAGCATACCCTCATCTGACCAGAGGATAATGTTATATAAGGTCACAAGGATATCACCTGAGCCACCAACCTCAGCACTAGCAGGTGCATCCCACCAGGTTACATGTACTTGTGCCTGTCCAGTTTCTCCAAACATTCCCTAACTGAATAACTCAAATGATGGTGAAGTCTTTCTTGCCCTGGACTGCCCCACTGCTCTCTGGGGCTTGGTGCTCTCTCAAAGGCTGGTTTTGCTGGTAAAACCTGAGACAAGATACACTGAGCACTCTGTTCTTCCTGTGTTCCCTGATTGCCCCATGCAGCACTGGGCCCTGTTTTCCTGTCACCTGTTTATTGATGATGTATCCGTAGAAGTCCTTCTTTTTGCACTACATGTCCCTTGCCAGATTCAACAATGGATGGGCTTTGGCTTTCCAATCCCCACCCTTGTGGGCTCAGGCCATGTCTCTGTGTTCTTCTTGTGTGACTTCTCCCTGCTTCCACTTCTGGCACACTATTTTTAAAAATTTGATTTAGCCAGGAAGTCCTGGTGCTATGTCCCTGTTCTAGTCAGATGCTCCATAAAAGCTACTGGCTACTTTTGCTTCAATTTCTGCATGTCAGGATAAATTACTCTTGAGCTGGAAGCTGAGGTTCGTTATCTGGCAATTTGTCTCATTTCCTCCTCTCACAATCCTGAACTCCACCATCTCATGGTCATGGCAGCTAAGGCTGTCCCTGACCTTCAAATCCACAAGACTGTGAAACTTTCCAAACCTGACAGGCTCAGACTACTCCTCATGCAGAAGAGAAAGACTTAAATGCTGGTACAAAAGGCCCATATATGAGAAATGGTCTAATGTGTTTTGCAATTCTTGTAAAATCCTGTTTTTACTTCTTTATCAGTCTGGGGATGATATTTCTCTTGGGACACACTAAATAGATATAATCTTCAAGAAGATTACAGCAAGTTATCTTTATTGCAGACAAGGGTTCTGGCTGCATAATTAGAACCAACAGCTAATTTTCATTTATATACTTGCTATAAGATGTGCTTATATTTTGATTTTCAGTGTGTTGATATCGCAAATAAGAACTACAGTTTTCATTCTCCCTTATTTGTGTTTGTTCACACAGAGTTCAGAGTTCAGATTTAAGACTTATTATTATTGCATTAAGAATGTCATGCCTCACAAGATACAATGCCCAGTTCTATTACAAAATCATTGTGCCAAATCCAATTAACAAAGATTTTTTGATGAATTAACCTTGTCATGGGAGAATATACACTGCACCTGCTGTTCTGCTTTAGAGCCAGACTTCAGCCCTCCTACAGTTAAGTCCTTGGTTGTTTTGCTGATCCCTTTCAGCTCACTTTTTCTTCCTTGTCTTCAGACGTCACTACCTCCAGATGTCCAAGATTTTTCTGCCTCATTTATATGTATGATTTCCCTCTTCAGTTTGTTCTTTCATCATTCTCAGTACTCTCTTGTTGCAGAACTCTGCAGCAGATGTTTGATTTTTTTGCTTGTACCTTGCCTTATCTCCAAGGAGCCTTGCAAATGCTGCTGCTCCAGACAGGAAAGCAAGGCTGATCATAGTAGCCCATGAACTGCCAAAAGAGAAGGTTATTTAACAGTCTAGCTGGTGAGAGAGCATTAAAAATTTTTATTTATGTGCCTAAGGGAATCTTCCCTCCCATGATACCATGAACCTCCATTTCGGCAAGCTGAAAAGTGGTGTTGTGGTACGGTGTAAATCCATGTTCCCTCCACTTCTGGCAGTTCACTGTGAAGAAAAAACTCAGGAGAGCCTTTGCTGCATCTCCCTCCCTGCCTGGAGGGACATGGTGTGACAAGAGTGAGAAATACAGACCATGAGGCAGTGTCATGGTAAATTTAAGAAGTCCATAAGGGGCTTCATGCAGACTAGAGACCTGAATGGCTGATCTGGTGTGGCCAGTCATGGCTGACTCCACTCTGCTAATCTTACCAAGTATATGATTGTGACATTGTACCTGGCTGTGGGTACTAAGGACCTACAACACTTCCTATCCTCCTCAGCTGCCATAGTCCTTAGTCAGAATCCTGGCCTGCAGCATCACAGGCTGCCTTTTTTGAGGCCATTCCTGAGGGGTCTGCTTTTGATGCAAGATTAGTCACAGATCTCCTGCTCCACCACCATCACCAGTGACATCTGCCTTGAGAACAGAGGCAGGTATGAAAAGCATCCTTCCTCTGCCTGATAAGGGAGCAAGGAGGAGAAAACTTGGACTTGGTGCTGGGATCAGATGCTTCTTGATTCTGGGCAGCGAACACAGAGGTCTACAGTGTGGACCATCTGTCATCCCTTCACCTGACAGCCTGCCACACAAACAAACCAAAGAATCAATCACTGGAGAGCAGGCTTGCATGGCCAGCATTCCTGTCAGATGGACTGCTGTCTTTCAAGCACAAGGAAGATGGATGCAGCTAGCACAGCAGGGCGCACACGTCTCCTGACAAGAATCAGCCCTGGAGCAACATTCATCTGTTGTTCACAATGCTCAGCTCCTCCTCCCACTCCCAATGTCCCTCCAGCTCCAGCCACCAACACTAGTTGGCCCAGACCAACCTGAGCAGAGCCCAGTGGGCCTGTAACATGCCAAGGAGGTTTATGGACAGGGGTGACACCTCCTCTACCTGCCTAGGAAAAGAAAAATTAAACACGACCTTAGATGGCAGGAGGAGGAATCTCTTTCAACAGTTACTAAGATGAAAAAAATCAGTTGCTAGGATTTTGGGCTTCTCTTGGAGCACAGCATAGTGCCCAGACTCTTCACTGGGATGAGATGTACTTCTTGCAAGAGAAACTCTGGTGTTGGTGCCCTAGGGAGGGCAGCCAGTGGCTACCACTGCACCCTTTGTTGGCTCACTCCTGGGTCTGCCCAGACACCAACACTGCACAAGTATGCCCACAGCAAATGATTAAAACATTCTCCCATTTTCAAGACACCTTCTATTCCTGCACCTGAGCTGTAAACACTCCTGCTCGCACAGCATCTCCCTGACAGCAGAGCCCTGGATGGCATCCACCAGCTATGCTCCAAGGCGGTGGGGGCAGCACAGCCTGTGCAGTGTGCTCAGTGAACACAGGCCATTGCTGACCAGCAGCTGGCAGGGAGAGCTGCTCAAGAGCTGAAGTGGACACTGCATGGTGAAGAGGAAAGGGAGAAGGCAGAGAGACTTGCAGTGGAGTCTTTGCTAACACTGAGTGTGGGCAAGGAGCTGTTACCATAATCACTGCTTCACCTGAGTGGCACTGTGCAAATCCAGCAGCATTTGCTGCTTTCCAAAGAACATTTCTGAGGTTAGTATGTGTGATATTCCACCATGCACGCTGACAGGAAAGTAGAATCCTTTGGGTGTTGTGCCTAGCAATCTTGGTCTTGTTTGGGAGATGCACTTACCTAATCAAATTGTTCCATAGTAGTACCATGCATGGTTGAGAAGGGGATGTGGGACCCTTTGGCATGACCTAGTTGGTTGCTATGCAGCTGTCTGCCTCTGCAGCTACTGCTTTTACTGCTGCAGTTGCTACAGGAGACTATCAAATGAAAGATTTCTCCCCTCACTCTCAATGGCATATTGCCCAGCTTTGTGTACACTGCATACCAAGCATCTGATCCCAGCAAAAATCTATCCCTGCTTTCTTCCTTCTCCCCCGCTGGAAACCATGGAAACCAAACTGACTTGATTCTGCCATGGACAAAGAATAGAGTGGTGGCCCAGAGACATGGCCCTTGTCAGCTCCACTGAGCTATACCTATTCTTCACCTATAGGAAAGACTTACAGCTTTATTTAATAAAATCTGAAACTCGATGATACTAGTACTTTAATTTAAGATACTATTTACAAATATTCTTTGACATGTTACTTGCTACTATATACTCACTTGCCATCACATCAGGCATCCCTAGCCACCAGAGAATAATATGTGCACTAAGAGCACTCATCCATTGCATTCCTTGTGGTTTTCAAGGTGGTGTTTGTTTGTTAAATAGCCAGGTGTTTGGCAGAGCCACACATACATCTCCTGGTTGATCCATCATTTGGCAGGCAGCTGCAAGACTAGTACTTTCTGACTCACAGAATGATCTGTTGGGCTGAAACATTTTCGAGGTTGCAGATGGACATACACAATTAGTTTTCTTGGCTGAAGTGGGAGCCCTTCTTCTGCCTGGCCAAGAATAAAATAATGCCTTGCATGCAATCACTGGCTCTCAAGTGAACAGGGAAAGTCCCTCCTGTACATGCCCTCTGTGAGAGGTCAATTGAGTGGTTGCAGCCCTTTATGGCAACCTCAGACTCTTTTTCCTCTTCCAGCACACTGGGCCAAGAGGCCCAGCTGAAAAATGGGACTCTGAAAAAGAGCCATGGATTCCAGCCTGGGTTGCCAATGACCAAAAGACTTTGTATTATTGAAGAACTGAGATTCATGCTGAGCTCTGCTAGAACCTGGGCTGCAATCTTGATCCCGTGTATGTGCTGCCTTAAACATTCATATTTTTTTCATGGTTTCCCACCTGTATGTAGCTTATCTGTCCCAGCTGCTGTGCTTTCTCTTAGGGTAGCAAGAGACACAACAGCTGGTATCCAAATCTTTCTCCAAGCCCCCAGTGCTATGGAAGATCTTAACAAAGAGAGGCAATGGTTGCCATCTCCTTGGTGTACACAGCCCTTTGTTGTCCTTTGACTATAATGAGAACTAAGAAGCTCTCCTCCCTTGAGAGAACACTCCAAGAAGGAAGAAAAAGGGCTAGGACTGTGTCTGATGTGGCCCCTGGGGACAACCCCTGTTATCAATACAGGCTGGGGGATGAACAGATTGAGAACATCTGTGCTGAGAAGGACTTGGGGTTGCTGGTGGGTGAGAGGCTGGACATGACCCAGAATGTTCACTCACAGCCCAGAAAGCCAACTGTGTCCTGGGCTGCATCAAAAGCAGTGTGGCCAGCATGGTGAGGGAGGGGATTCTGCCCCTCTACTCTGCTCTTGTGAGACCCCAGCTGGAGTGCTGCATCCAGCTCTGGGGTCCTCAGCACAGGAAGAACATCAGCCTGTTGGAGTGAATTCAGAGCAGGGCCACCAAGATGATGAGAGAGATGCAGCACCGCTCCGGTGAGGAAAGCCTGAGAGAACTGGGGTTGTTCAGCCTGAAGAAGAGGTGCTTTAGGGGTGACCTAATTGCAGTCTTCCAGTGTCTGAAGGGAGTCTAGAAGGAAGACTGAGAGGGCCTTTTGTAAGAACATGCAGTGACAGGACATGAGAGAGTGGCTTAAAACTGAAAGAGAGTAGGTTTAGATTATATATTAGGAAAAAAATCTTTACTGTGAGGGTGCTGAGGCACTGCAAGAGATTGCCCAGAGTAGTTGTGGATGCCCCATCCCTGGCGGTGTTGCAGGCCAGGCTGGAAGTCACTGTGAGGAACTTGGTCTAGTGGTAGGTGTCCCTGCCAATGGCAGGAGGGTTGGAACTTCAAGGTTTCGTCCAACCCAAAGCATTCTGTGATTCTATGATTGCATCAAGTATAAACATGAAAGAGAGAATGCACTGTCAAGGTCAGCTGGGATAAGGCTGTAAGACTGCCAGAATAAAAATGACTTAGGGGCATACATTATCCATATGCCTACTAAGATTTTTCCCACATCCAGACCATGTCCAGGCATAGCTGATTAGTGTGCCAGTTGGAAAGGCTAGACACCTGCCACAGGGGTTTATTAAATGTTAACCAGTTTGGAGAATCCTGTATGACTATTAGATTATGTGCCAGGCACTGTTTGATTCATGTTATGTCAATACACATGACCCCAGACTCCACGGACTATGTTAACACTGGCCAGAAGATTACAGAAGAGACAGTAGAGGGGATCTACTAAGCTGAGAGATTGTCACACAGACACAGAGTGAAAATGCTGTGCAATTACCCTGCATAACACAAGTAGACTGACTTCATAAGTGGTATAAAAATATTTTCACAGTCGAAGCAAAACCATATAGCAGCAGGGTCCTGTTCTTGATCACAGTAATCCTAGTTGCAAGAAACAATTATTTTTTTGAAAAGGAGGCAGAGAAGATATGTCAAAAATCAGTAGCAGGGGTAGCTGCTCCCTAAGGGACAGAGAGACAAGAACCAAGTGCAACAGTTCAGCTGACAGGGCAGGGATCTCACCAGTCAGAGCCCAGCCCCACAGCTCCTATGCAAGGGGAACAGGGAAGGACCAGGAATAGTGGTTGGGTTCAGCCAAGGGTCCAGACCCCCACGCTTGTTCATGTTGATGAGGCAGGTTCCAGGTCAAGCCAGAGGGTTAATCTGCAGGACAGACCCCGGGTTGGTGGGGACTAATGCTGAACTGGAGACCAATCAGTGGCTTGGCTGGGGAATCAACTGAACATCCAGAGCTGAGCTTAAACAGAGTGTTTGATGCTTGGGTCAGGGTGTTAAGTGGAGGTCCCAGGCAGCACTGAGTCAGGGCCATTGAGGCTTATTTGTACCCTCAGAATTTAGTCAGGACAGATTGTGCCTAGACAGCAAGTACACAGGCAGAGAGCAGGCACAAACCATGCAGTCTGCACAAAGGCAGAGTCATCCATGGTCAGAATGACTTCACGCAGAGCACAAAGATTATAGAAGAAACAGCAGCAAGAGTTCCAGTGGAAACTAGTCAAAAGACAGCACAGGAAAAGAATATTACACTGAACTATGAATTTCTCACTTTTTTGAGACCACAGGATTTTCTGTTTTCTGATTTTCTTGTTTTCTGCTTTTCTGATCACTGTTGTTTATTCCTCTGTACCTCTAAGTTATGACTCATCTTTTTAAGACTCTGCAGCCAAAACCACAGACAGTACTCTGGGATGGACTGTGGATGTGCACAGTAAAATAATGTTTTTGTTCTCTAATTCCTAATTTACATTTTTTATTTTCCTTGAGGACTAGTGTTCACCAAGAATTATTATCAACAGCTCCAATATTCCTTTCTAGAGTACCAGTTGCTATACATGGGCAGTCAAGGCTGTTTCCTGCTGCCTTTCCTACAGTTCTGTGATTAGTAATGCTGAATTCTCTCTGCGAATTTCAAATCCTAAGATCTATTTCAAATCTTTGTAATCAGAGAGTTCAGGCCAACTTTAATGAGACCAAACCATGGCTTGATCAAAATAGAACTCCCAGAAACATGTCTAGCCTGGACATTGCTTCCTCAGCAGCAGGTGCTTCACTCTAGCTAGGTGTATTATTCTTTAATGCAGACACATTCAAAAGATGTTAACTGTGTTTCTTGATATCTACTTAAGTGAGCCTTCGACTTTCTGCAAGGATTTTAATGTTAAATGAAAAACCGAACCAAACAAGAGTCACGAGTGCTAGTCTATCCTACTCCTTTATAAAAAAGTCTGATAGTTGACAACCATAGGGGTCTGTAGTATATTCTTGACTGCTTTTTATTCTCTAGTCCCTGAGATTTCTTTTCAGTATATCTCTGAGGTCTGCTGTTGGTGTCTTTACCTCTCAGCCTTGCACAGATTTTTCCATGTGGAATGTATGGTGGAAAAATTATCCATGCCCTGCAGAAGAGAGTACAAAGCAGGACTGTAGTACTGTAGTTTACTTTTTGGCACTGCTTATACAGAAGGTAGGAAAGTTAAAAAAGGCCTTGTAGTGAGAAGAGAATGTGTTTAGTGCAGAAAACAGAAACAAACAAAAGTCAGGAAGTGCTTGCTCCAGTGTAGTTTGAGCACAGACACCTCATAGTCATAAGCTAAAGTTATTCCATGGTTTGTGGGAATGGGATCATCAGGGTATCCACAGCCTTGTAGCAGTATTGCATCAAATCAATACGGATTTATTGGAGTTATATTTCCTGCAGAAGCTCAAAAAAAAAAAAAAAAAAGGTGCCAAGCTGCTGAAGGAAAAGACAGCAGTAAAATAGTGCATTCATTAGCAACATGTCTGAGTTTGTAAAACATTGGGCTGGGTGGTCACCATTTGATTTGAAATTACAGAATTTGGACAGCACCTGCAGCTGCTGTGATGCTATGTAATCATTTCTGCATTTAGGCACTGGGTCCTTCCTGACTGACACTGAGGGCAGAATTTTGAATCCACAGTTGAATTGTAACTTAAAACTGTTATATCAGACAGTACAAATGAAAGGTTTTGCTCTTTTTAATCTTCAGCTATTAAATTTTATGTGACCATTCACTTGGAATATTGTGACATGCCTTAGGGATTGGTACAAAACCATCATTTGTTCCTGATCTTAGAAGTGAGTTAAGCCATAGCGTTTCTTTCCCATGAATGCAAATGGTCTTTATTGACCCTATAATCATAAAACATTTACCTCTTTGTGTTGTGGTGTAAGATTTTTTTCAGATGAAAGGCACAAATCATTAAGTAAATCATAGTATCATCTTCCTCATGTTCTCATGAAAAACACAGACAAAAAGGTAAGATAAATAATATTGATTGATATTAAAGCCAATAATGTAATTTTTTGCATCTGTGTTTTATGTCCGTCTATCATCTTCTTTTAAACTGCTGTCTCATTTTAAATTTACCAATATCTCTATCCACTCTATTTCTCATTTCTTTTTCTCCTTAGTGTTTTTCTTCAGAGTTCTGTACAAGTTGTTCGCATGGAGCAATCAGGTAAGCCAGGGGCTCTCACTGGCTTTGCCCTTCCAGGTCACTTCATAATTCTTATACCTACTTTGAACCAGTATGAGAACAAAGATTGTACTCACATCCTTAAAGAAGCATTAGTGTTACTAACTTAGCAGTAGCCCCATTTGAAGACACACAAACATCAGAGAGCTCTCCTCATTCCATTGTATGTCAGAAGCCTAATACAACAGGAGAGAAGAAACAAAAAAAAGGTCTCATGAGGAATTGCAGAAATTCCTGATATTTCAGGATCTGGAAACTAAAGAATTAGGTAAAGGGTAAAATAGGTAATGACTCATGAGATACTGCACTGATAACTGTGGGTAGCATATATCAGTAACCACAAAGCATTAAAAAAGCACATATTTAAAATGGAAAGACATAAACACAAGGCTGAAAGGAGAACAAATCTCTTTTCAAAAGTTAAAAAAATCTATCTCCTTTCATTTGGACAGTAATGCACTAACAGCAGAGTGAAGAAGACTCAGGTGTCCAATACCAAGCATTTCATCATTATGACAGAAGAAAAAATTTGAGAAAACTGAAGAGATGAGCAAGAGAAAGCTTTGAAAATCTAAAGGGGCCTCAGGAAAGTTTGAAGCTAAATACAGCTTAGGTCAGTGATGCCTGAGCACAATAGTGGTCTACAAACTTACTAACTGATGGACTGGAGAACTGAAATGGGGATCACAGGAGAATATTGGGAATTAACTTCCCACAACACCTTTTATGTGAGAAAGTTTATAGAAAAAGTGAAAAGCAAAAATGTGTCTTATGGGACCACAAGACAGAAAGTTGAGAGTGCTGTTCTGTAGGACAAACAAAACCAAAACTGCACTAGCCTGGACAATGAGTCATGATCCAGAGTCATGCTTCATGAGTCATGATCTACAATTGGCTCCTGAAGAAGAAGAGATGAGGTTGCAATTCCTGTCCCAGAATCCTCATTGAGGGAAACCCACCAGGCTTGGTACCCTCTCCAGATACAGATGTTATGAATTAACAGACTTAACTAAATTGTATATAACCCACCCAATAAAGTTGTTCTGGCCTCTTTTGTCCACACAGGCAGAAACTGAGACAAGAAGATTATCAGAGTTCAGGTTGATGCTGAAATGTACATCATGCTGAAATGATAATGCTTCATCAAGGGTTTCAGGAAATACATCTGCAAAAATAAGTATTTATGTGAGGCTATCTGACACAATGCTAAACAATTTGAGTATAAAGACCCAGTTTTCCGAGGAAAAATGCAGCAAGACTACAGCACAGCACAGACTATAGCAGAAGACTTGCACTCTGACACCAGAAGGATGACTGCACTGTTGCAGCACACAGGTTGTGCCTTTCATCATCCTCATATTCCAGCACCGAGATAGACTCCAGCTACAAGACACCTAAAATGCGAAAATAAAAGAAAATAAGCAGCCTAAGATTTACAGAGGATGGAGCAGGCTTTATTACGAGGTGAAAGATAATGCCCAAGAGTCAAATAAGTATTGATTCCTGCAAGGTGTGAAAGACATTTTGGCATGGGCTTCAAAAAGTACTAGAAAGAATTTCATCTGTCCTGCTCGTGCCTGCTTTGTGAAAGCTGTAGCTGACAGCTTCTGCATGGTGGAGGTGAGGAGCATTGGTTAACGCACACTTGGTGTTCAGACTGGTGGTGCTTTTCCCTGATGGAAGAAAACTTGGGCTGTCTGCATGACATCAAGGTTCCTCTTATCCTCAGATTCCATTCTTTCCACACTTATGCCTTTTCATGTTCTTCCCATTTGCTAGCAGAGCTTATCAAATTATCTAAAAATAACCATATCTTCTAGTATCTGGAAGTTAGCCAAAGGATATCCTTCCACAGAAAAAAAATGAACAAGAAGCTGCTAAGCAATCCTTTGTACAGAAGTTGCAAGCAACTACGATACTGCACAGTATTTTTGAGCATGGCAGCACAGCAGACAACATCCACACCATGTTCCTTTAATGTTTTTTTTTTTTTTGAGTTCACTCTTACCACCCTTTTAGAGTTTTAAAACTAAAACAGAGAACAAGTGTTTCTAATGTGTGTCTGTTTTCTAAATCAGCCAGGGAGAAATCCTTTTCTATGGTAACCACCTTTTCTGGTTAATATTTAAGGGTTACTACTCTCATTTCCCCCTGTTTTTTTTCTTCTACTTTATTGATACCCTTGGTGCCTTTTTTCCCCATGCTTTATGGCAAATCTCAAGGTTTCTGTTGCAAGGTATCTGCCCACCACTGTATCAGTGGGACAGAATATCTCCTCGACTGTAACAGCTGCTGTAAGGGAGAAACCCTGTGCCTTGTGCCTTAACACAAACCTCTACACAGCCATGCAGCTGGCAGGGTTACTGACTGGGAAAGACCTGTACACCATTTCTTCTGAAGGGTAAAAATCTTACTCATGTTCTGGCAGTTTTTGTTTAAACCTCCAGCTTGTCCTTGGTCTTCATTCCATCAATGTCTTCCGGAAAGGTCAACAAAATGCATATTTTAAAGCACATTATTAAAAAGGAAAAAACCAAAAAGGAATAACTCATTAGAGCATTTAAACCCCATAGCCTGGTGGAGTTTGTTGAATCTTATGGTAAACAAAAATGCAGAGAAACTGTTAATCCAGAAGCTTCAGTTTTATGCAAATCAGATCCTGAGATCAACAGCAACTTGCTATAAAGTAGCCTTTTCAACCTGTGAAAATGTTTCCTGCATTCTCACATTTTTTTGCCATAGGTCTGAAAACAGGCTTTTCTTTAGTCTTAAATTCTTAAGATTTCTCCAGCTGCTGGCTCATCCCAGAACTGCATTCGGTTATATGTGTTCCTGTCTCAAACATGCATCCAGAACCTTTGTAAAAGTTATTTTCTTGAATCTTCCAGATCTATAATTTGGACACTGATGCACAAAATATCTTCATGCCAAAGAGTAGAAAATAACACTCATTGCACTGCCTTATTTTGCCTTTGTGATTCCTGCCCATATCAGAGTGGCACTAGCACACACACCGCATTTTAAATTGGCACTCAGCATAGTTCTTACTGATGCACAGCTGCCTGTGTGTTTTAGTGCTTTTCTGAACAAATATACCACGATTAGGCCAATTTAAAGACCACTCACCCGAAATCATCTGCACATATTGCACTCAAATAAACACATAGAGACCAGCAAGAGGGCTATGGCCACCTGATTTCTTGCCAGAAATTTTCCTCTCTGGCAAGTTATTCACATTCAGAACACCATGGCAACGCCAACCTGTAGCACAGCAAAATACAGCAGAATATATTGGAGTGTCATCTGTCTTGAACATACCCTGGACTTTTTCTCACTGTCTGGAAGCCTCTGAGTAATAACCAGCAAAAGTTTTTCAAGTCAGACCTTTTCATACCTCAGGTTTTGACTCTGCTAATGCTTTTGCATCTGTGCAGTTCCCAGTGGTCATGAAGTCAACTGCAGAACAAGTTATTGCCTACATTGGCCTCACCTAAAATTATAACCCTGCACACCACAGCCTGTGTACCTTAACCACATGCCTTCTGTATCTGTTTGTGTTTGCTATAGGAAGCAGAGAGGGAAAAAAAATGGATTCTGGACAAAAAAGCTGGAGAGAGACTTTTTACAAGGGTATGTAGTAAAAGGACAAGGGGCAACGACTTTAAATGGAAAGAGGATGGGTTTAAATCAGCTATTAGGAAGAAAATCTTCACTGTGAGTACAGTGAGGCACTGAAACAGGTTGCCTAGAGAGGCTGTGGATGCTCCATCCCTGGAAGTGTTCAAGGCCTGGTTGGATGGGCTTTGAGCAACCTGGTCTAGTGATAGGTGTCTCTGCCCAAGGCAAGGGGGTTGGAACCAGATGATCTTTAAGATCCCTTCCAACCCAAAGCGTTCTGTGATACAGGATGCAGCACAGTCCTCCTTCCTGGCTTGTGAGAGCAGGGAGGCAGGGACCCTGGGTGTTCCTGCAGCCCCAGGTGGTGGTGCCAGACTGGGGTGGTTCACTCTTTATATGTGGAGCTCACAGCAGTGTTGGGCGCAAGTACTCAGTATGGACACAGACATCCCCCACAGCCACCAAACCTTTCACATAACTTCCTTCATGTACCACGCCCCTCACAGTGGTATCTGCATCTCGTGTCCACTTCTCACTCTGATATTTATTAAGCCCATGAATTTCTCAGGTCACTTTCAGCAATTTACCATGTCCAGTTCAGCTGCTTTCAGCTCAGGCCAGGGTTCTGGCATTTGCACACATTCTTCAGGAGGAACTGCACAGGTTACTGAATGAAAATGTAGTCATGGGCAAACAGATAATCCCAATTCATCAATCTGAAGTGCAAAGTATCAATCACATCACATTCCTGCAAACTTTTCTGTATATCCTTGCACACACCTCCCACTGCAACCTGCCAAATGCCTAGCAAGGACTCTTGAAGAAGCTGACATATCCTAATGTATATTCTCCTTTCTTAAGATCCAGGATACCTTGAATTAATCACATTCTTGTCACACACTTACTGGGCAGAGCCCTTTTTGACCCTAGGTTTACTAATCAAACAGAAACCCAGATTTCCCCTTTTTTAGCTCTGTCTCCAAACATTATTATTCAGACTCAGTCTAGGGCATAAATACTAACGAGTGGCAATGGAAAGCATAGCACAGATATTAAAATCATGTAGATACAGACTAAAAATCCAAAGTTAATGCCTAGAAGACTTGATTCTGCAAACAGTTATCTAGTAGAAATAATCACAGGTTAAAAAAAAAAAAAAAAAAAAAAGCTTTGAACCAGAGAAATTTCAGACAAATTCCTGGTACTTGAGAGAAAACTCCCAGTAAGGAGAGCCATCCTCCCTGCTTCTCCATAGGCCTGTTACTCCCAGATAAAAGAAAAAAAAACCAAAAGATAGAGTATAAATCAGGGAAAGAATTATCAATATCCGTAATACCTTGAATATAAAGTTGAAATTTGTGATTCAACCAGAAACTAGAGGGATACCTGAATCCGAGTTCAATTTGCTGTCTTCAAGCTCTGTAGACCTCTGTTTTAGTGAAGAAATCTCCCATGCAAATATTACAAATTAAGAGGTTCTGATGATGCCCTGGAGAATATAGATATCAGACATATTACAACCACCTAGAGAGACAAGGAATTGTCTCTGCAGAAGTCAGTATGCTGGAATGTACATGCTACAGTCAATATACTCTGTTTAAGTGTTGCACTGAAATATATTGACAAGAACAGAGTGGGAAAATTTAGAACCCCAAATGCTCACCCATAAAAACTATTTGTGCTCATGTTCAAGCTATTGGCAGGTGTTAAAGTATCTCAGTAATCAAGCATTTTGGCTTACTGAAAATAATTAACATATGGAATACAAAAGTTTTCTAATGACTGAAGATACGAACTTCAAAAGCATAAATTTTCTGGAATGGTATGAAATTAGTACTGTAGATGAGAAGAAAGAAGTGCTAGTTATATGCAGAATTGCTACTTTTGGTGAGGATTTTCTGAGATCAGAGGAAGCAAAGCAATCGATCTTTAGAATCCCTTGAGAAGTGTGATCATGTAAGTCCTCAAAATGTTCTCTCATACAATTATCATTGAAAGGAAAGGAGACCTATCAAACTGTGAAACACCTTATGTTGGTCTGGCAAAATTGCTCTAATAAATGTTAATCAGAAAATGTAATGAAATTCTGCACAGCACTGCTTAATTTTATTGCAAAGCATTGATGCAAAGCATCAGTTCCCCTACTGGTCAGTCAAAGACCGTGAAATGATGACAATCCATGCTAATAATAACAGAGAGATCATTAAAAGGCAGGATGGTTTTAATACAAATGAGAGAAGAATACAATACTTGCCTAAAGCATGTCTTCCAATAGTAAAAAAGAGCACCGACTCATCATCATGCAGGGTACCTCTTGCTTTATAACATTAGCACTAGCAATCTCATTCTAGAAACACACCTATTTGGTAGGTTCATATTTCTTATTTCCTCTATGACTAAAAGCAGGATTCTCTCATGATGCATATGTTATCCTCTCTTTCTAGTTAACATAGGTATGGCCCAACACCCAACCTTAAAGAATGTGCCCTCCAGATGGTCTCTTTAACCTACACAAAAAGTAAATTTAGCTGGGGCTTAGGTTGTAAGTTTGGTCCAAAATTACTTGTGACCTGCTCAGATTTATTTATTCTTTTGCCATCATTATACTTTTCTCTTTTTTTCCTTCCTTTTCCCTTCTATTTAACAGTCTGCTTTTCTGAGTTGTTTTGGAAGAGCCTCTGTACCCATATATGTAGACAAACCCCTGATCCTCTGAGCAGCTTTCTATCTGCTGTTTTATGGGATATGATGTGTGGTAATACCCCTTTGGTATTTTATCATAACATTTGAACAATTTTCCCAATTCCACTGGGAATTCAGCATTTGGAGTGGCTGAATCCAGCATGTGTTACCAGCAAGCACATGCACACATACACAGACACACACACAGAGCAGCACAGACAGACACACTCAGCACACATGCGAACGCAAATGGCACCAGCAGCCTCATGCTTTTCCTCTCTCTGGCTGAGCTGGTGGAAGGTCTCTTAGTGGGATATACATAAAGACAGACTGTGTATGATTGAAGCTAAACTTTACAATTAGATTTTTTACTTTCATTCCTAGTTGTATCATCATAACATAGCATCTGATGACTGCTTTAGACCGAGTGAGGAGACATGGGCTATGCAGGGGACTTTTGTTTCTTTATGCCATCCTAAACTTGCACATGACATTGCAGAGCTCAGATGGAGAAGTCAGAGTATTGTGCAGGTTCGATTCTCATTAAACAAAGGAGGAGGAAGAACACCCTTTCCATATTAAGCCTGCACGAACCATGCTATTACTGGGTGCTAACTAATGGCATGAAGTAACAACTGAATAAACTCTGAAATGAACTGTAATTTATAAAGCAATTTTTAATATTCTATACTTCCCACTATAAAGTAAAACAGAAATATCAGGTGAAATTTAGGAAGAATCTGCTTAACAGCTTGTTCACACATCCATTTTTCTATGCAGTACTGGTCTGAAGTGACTTTTTGTTAGCTTATTTATTTCTGTAGAGTGGGGAGAAAAAAATCACACAGTGTACAAAAAGTATTCATATCAAGTTATCTCACATTTTTCCCTGCCATACTGAATTTTCTCTGAGCAGACTTGAATGTTCAGAATACCAAGCAGGAGAAATTTGTTTAGAACTTAGAAGCTACTAGAATCGCAGTAGTTAAATTCTGTTTACAGTCTGAAAGAGACAGTAGGAAGTGTCTTTTGGGAATGAGAAGATGCAGTAGGAACTGACAGAGGACAAATATCCTCCTTGCAGTTTCTAAAATGCTGAGGGCATTTCTTCTGTTCCTGGTGGATAGTTGACTTTATTGCAGAAATATATTGTTTAAACTTTGAGTCTGGCAGAGAGATTTTTTAAAATAGAAGGGGCTTCCAGTTTCTACTCATTCATTGTAAAACCCTATCAAAATCTGAAATCTGGACTACTTTCTGACAATAGCCGCAGCATCTAAAAGGCATTCTTAGAGCTCAGACAAACTCCTGACGATAACTTGTTACAGGAGGGCAACACTGTAAGAACAGCAACATCAGAGCACTTGAACAAAACATATGTGGCAAAAGGGCCTGAAGGAAAAATGCAGCTCTCCATCTTGCATGCAGTCTGAACAGTATTTTTGCACAAGAAAATTCAGGTAGGCTGTTTTCAAACAATAAAATTACTTTGAAGTGCTCAGTCAGAAAAAATGCTTCATCTCTTGTGCTTCTCCCCCTTGTCCTCCGCTGTGAGCCATTGACACCTCTGCCACATCATCTTCCAGCTTCCATGAGGCCAAGATACATTTGAGATACACCATAATGCCATAAGCCACTGAAGATTCCAGCCTGGAATTTGTTGACTCCTTGGTTGTTTTGTACTCAGGAACCAAATGGAAGCATTTAGCACAACCCAATTTTCAATCACCCAGGATTTTTCAGCACTTCAGGACAAATGAGCATTCTGTGACACCAAGTGAAAAGGGTGGATGATAGGAGAATCCTGCCTGGAAATAAGTCATCTTTTTAACATATGAATCTCTATAGGAGATTCAATAACAATAGCAGCAGTCTTTTATGCAAACACTGAGAAAAAGCTAGGGAAGAAACATTCAAAGAAACGAGTATTTATTTTACATATTGATCAATAAACAACTACATTCATGAAGCTATTTAACTGATTATGTTTACAGACTGTACCCAACTTATTTTTAAGCAAACCAAGGTATAAGAATTTGCTACTGGAAGGACAAACCACAAGCTATTTCTGTAACCTTTCACAAAAGAAAAGAGTCTGAGAGATTGAGCCCTTAAGGAAAGGCAGTCAAAGTGTTTGACATCTTGTTTTCATGCTAGATGATCTTTAACATTTTCTTTCTTACTGCCAAGACCTACCAGATATAGTGATGTAAAGAACTGACACAGATACTGCTCTTGCCTACCTTTTATTATTTAAAAAGCAAAACTCTATATATAGGTTTATAGTATGTGGCTAGGTAAAAATTTTCCCCTTAAGATGTCACACTAAAGATGACACACTTCAATGTTACTATGTATTTTTCCATACTCTTAGCCCACAGCTAAAAACTGTTTACTGTATAAAAAGGAACTGAAGAGGGCAGTCCAGTCACAATCTTCATTGCTTCCGATGTCATCAGTTTAGCAGTTCAGAACGCCAGTGGGGGAAGGATTCCTCTCTTTGCTTTTAATTTTTTTACAGCTCAAATAAAATGGAGATTAAAATGAGAAAGTAGTTTGTATGCAGTCCAGTGATCAGTTCAAACGATATATGGGACACTGGCTTCTAGTCCTTGTTCCAGTGAACAACACATTTCATTACAAAATATCCAGGTGGGTATGACATGCTGCTGCTGTGGACTTATGGAGCTCTGTCCCAAATCAAGAAAAAAGCATCTAAAACTGGGTCTTCTGCAACCAAGCTGAGTTCTTCCAAAAGTAGTGTTGCAGACTGATAGCTACCCCACTCAGGCTGGTTTTTATGAAGGTGGGAGGCTTAGGCTCTATTTCTGAACCAATTGTCTTGTGTTGAGTCACCTGTAGGAATTAACAAGATGAATCCCAAAGGTGTATCAACACTCCTTCCGTTTCACACAGCCCACACAGAAGTGATCCTGCACGTGCCTGCCAACAAATGTATAGAAAGTGAGGAAAATCTAATTTTTTATTTCAATACCTACTAAGGCTGTCATATATACAAATCCTCGTAGGGAACCTAGACTTCCTTTCACTTCCAAAAACATACACTTAGAACATGTTGTCTAGCACTTGTTTCACGAACTTGAGAGGAAGAGATTTCACTGACATCATGTTAAGTATCTCTGATGTATTTGCTCCAAAACAGTTTTATTTAAGAATAATTCACTAGAATAGTGCACTCACTCATGTCTTTCCTGATGTACTTTATTCAAGCAGAGGCTTGGCTCTGTAAGCTATTTTAATTAACACTTTAAGCTAAGCTTTCACCATCTGCTCTCCTTTATAATTACAAATGTAAAGGGAATCTCATTCTCAGTAGTATCATTAAAATTCAAGATAATAAAGAAAATACATAAATGCATGCCATTTTATTCATTTCAAGGGCACTAATTTGCTGTGTTCCTTTTTACTGGTTTTGTCTCATCTAGGGCTCAAAGGATGGAACAGCACTAAATGGTGCCCAAATATTTCCTTGACTGAGCCCTTGGGACTGCCTTTGAAATAATAGATGACTCATATGAGCTTCTGAATCACAGAAGAGAAACTTGTACTGTACCAATATCATTCTAGACCAATGAAAACTTGCTTAAAAAATATTCACAGAATTTTGCTATATTAAATTCCCTAACTTTATCTGTTATGAGAGAAAAGGGTATTCATCAAGAGCATAAAAATAAAAACAAGAGCCATATTAGAAAAAGATGCAAAAAATTAATGACAGAAGTAAAGAAGTTTCCTTGAAGTATAGCAGTACTTAAAGTACTTATAATTTCCATTCTCCAGGTACCTGGGAAACTGCTTAGTTATGGCTTCATGTGTCCTGCACTGACCCAGCAATGTGCAGAGCAACCTAACCATCCTTTCCATCATCATGGTCAGCAGGGAGAGTGCTCTCAACCAGCTGCCTCAGAAGTGTCCCACTGCCTCCTGCAGTGCCAAACAGCCATTAGCACTTGTCAGCAGCAAGGACAAAGCTGAGGCAACAGCCAACACACTGCTAGAACTGGGGGGAAAGAGCTCTTTCAGCAGCACTGCTCAAGAAGATAAGGAAAGTCTTAGTAGTTAGTTCCCAGTATATTCAGGAAAAGTTTAGGTTTTGAACTGTCTTTACTGAAAAAGAGGAGTGTATGAAAGAAGTGATTCTATGGTCAGTTTCTTTTGCTAATGGAAGGAAACCTAACACGGGATTGTGCGCACTTATTAGGCTCTTGGCTCCCCACAGTCCATCTGAAAGACCATGGCTTTTACACCCAAAGAGATCAGCTAGATACTTTTTCTACTGTTCAAGTACAGAGACAGATAAGGTTCCTTTGCAGAAAGGGCATAATTGATATTTTGAATGAAAATAGTTATATTTGCTATTAAATTACTAGTACTATTTTTAGATGTAAACAAAGATGTCATTCTGTAAATTATTCAGCAGCTGTTAAACAGAAACGTTGAAACTCACAGAGGTTTTAACTAGCCCAGAACTAAAGTCTGTTTTGTTCCCAAATGTGGATTGTGTTCCAAAAGAAGAAACAATATTTTTAAAATTAATTCAGATAGAAAATTATTCAACTATTATATTAATCTTAGGTTTATAGCTCATTATCCCAGCATTTTCTTCATTACTTCAGGATTTCATTTTTAGTCTGATTTTTATCTGTTGTTTTGGATATCTGATGTTTTGAATATTAATGTGTTTAATACTTAGATTCATGGAAATATTTCAGCTTCTTTGTTGGCCCATATTTCCATTAGAATTGATCTTTCCTGATATAGGCATATTCCATTAATCAAACTAAAAATGAGACCTATAAAACATCTGTTTTAACTTAGATATGATCTATTATCTCATTAGTCACAACAAGTGATTTCTAGTCTGTTACTCAATATTTATTTGTATTTTTTCATAGAATCACAGAATATGTGCAGTTGAAAGAGACACACAAGGATCATCTAGTTCAACCCTTAGCCCAGCACAGGACCATCCTCAAGAGTCACACCACGTGCCTGACAGTATCAACCAAATGCTTCTTGAACTCTGTCAGGCTTGGTTCTGTGACAATTTCAATGTGCTAGGGTAAGTAGCAAAATATGTGAAGTCATTCTAAATTTCATGGCAACATTGAAAGATAAGAGATGAATATCACTTCTGATTTTCTGTTTTTCACCTTGAGGGTTTCCTTCACATAAAACACGTTGAACTTACATGAAACTTAACTTTGAAATTCTTCTGCTCACAGCAGGGCTTGAGGTAAGATGAATTTCAGAGGTGCCCTCCAAATGTCTGGCTTTACCACTTGTATGAGTGGAATCATTCTGATGTGATGCTCAAAGCTTTGCACATGTAATACTTCAACACTAGCAGGAGCAGACAGGCCTCAGATCTTGCTCCTGCCTACCCAGCTACTGTGATAGAAACTAGTTCCCATCCAGGAGTGTTAAATCTTAAGATAGCTTAAAATGATCTAGGAAGAGCTCAGGACCACCACTTTGCTCTCACTTGTACAAAGCCTCTTGCCTATTGCTCTTCTTTTCTACCAGATTGTTACACTGGTTGAGAAGTGCATAAAACAATAATTTTTGGAAGGGATGTCTGGATGTCATCTATTCCTCCACTTCCAGTCTCTCCAAGTTGGGTCAGCTTAGATCAAGTTGCTCAGGATCTTCTCCAGTTATGTTTTGAATATTTTTAAAAATGGAAAATCCACATCCCCTTTGAGCAACCTGTTCCAATTGTGTGTGTGTTTTTGACAGATGCAGCTGATGTAACCCAGTCGGTACTTTGCACAGGAGTAGGCCCTTTGAGACAATTCTAGTTTGTTGTAAAACACTTGTACAGTACTACAGATGAATGACAATTTGTGGTGGTTTAGTTTTCTTGGTTTTGGTTCAGACCTTCCTTGGTAACCGGGTTATAACTAAGGAAGTATTCCACACCATTTCCTTCACATAATCTGGGGTATATAAGATGGGGAGTTTCCTCCCTGTCTC
>JAWWEW010000078.1:79406345-79426795 GCA_035583185.1 Anabacerthia variegaticeps
GTTGGTGAGAATTGATTGTATTAGTTACTTATTGAGCTTTCCCTGAGTTTACGAGTGTATCTGTTTTGTTTGGTTTTGCCCATTTTTGTCCCACTTCCCTTTCCCTTTCCCCCTTTTCCCTTTTGGGGTTGTTTTGGAATTTGTTCTGTAGATTTATAGTGTTTGATTGTATATAGTTCTAATATATGTGAATATCTATCTATCTATCTATCTATCTATCTATCTATCTATCTATCTTTCATATAATTGTCTTTTTGGTACTTTTTTCCCCTTTTCTCTTGGCGGGGGGTGGGAATCCGTGTGGCCAGCAGTTGGGTTTGGCAGGGATCCAACTCAACCCTCCACACAATTTCATAAGTCTGAGGTTCAATCTTTCAGACTGTCATATATATCATGCTTATTCCTTCAAGCCAAGACCAACAGAGTGTACATATTTACTCAACATCTCAGCACATCTTAGCTCCTGTCCATGAATCTAAACTATACTGATACATCAGAGAGTACTCTTAATGAAGGCTTCAAGGCTGCATGAAGAAGGTAAAGTAGAGATTTTTATTTTTTGGGGTCAGTGCAACCATTTTATTGAAAAGATTGTACTTGAACGTGATGAAAGAAAAACAGGACCTGAGGGATTTCTAAAAACCTTCCCATTTGTGAGTCAACACAGAGAATTTACTGGCGTCTTTTTGTTCTCCATTCTTTTTACCATCTCTTACAGGATGCTATTTTAGAAGCAGTTGGACATTTTACAGTGTGGGGTTTTTTTCCCTTCTTGTTTGCTTGAGAGTGCACAAACATTTTGAAGATAATACTGGGATGCTGTGTACTCAGATCTTTAATGTTGCTAAACAATGCATTCCATACTCTGAAGATTACAAAAAAGAACAAAAATGAGGCTATGGCTCTGGGAGTTTGGATTTAGAGGCAACACACCTCGCTAGGAATATAAAATAGCAAGCTTACATACTTATGATTCTTGTGCATTGCATGAGGACAATTAGACATTTCACAAAATAGCCCCAAATCAAGCATATTGACCAGGAAACTAAATTTAATGATAGAATGAAAAACATGTCTTTCTCCATGAACAACACAAGGCACCTGGGTGGTTGCAGAAGAGCAATACATTTTTTTCCCTCCATGTTTTTATCCAGAGGGCTTACTGCAAGTGCACTGCTCCTGAATGCCTCTTCCATAGCTGCAGTTAGGGCATTGATTCAGTGGCTCTGAAACACACAAGGCTGAAGACCTGCAACTTCCCACCCTAAGTTGTTTGCCCAGTAGTGGGACTTATGAATTCTGATCTCTGCTAAAGCAGAAATAAAATTATCTTAGAGATCCACAGACTCAGGGCTATTCTTACTTGTTGTCCTCTTGTCTCCATGAATTTGGCGTTATTATCATAGAATCATAGACTCATAGAATATGCTGAATTGGAAGGGACCCACCAGAATCAGAGTCCAGCTCCTGGCCCTGCACAGGACACCCCAAGAATCACACCATGCGCTGGAGAGAGGTGTCCAAATGCTTCTTGAACTCTGTCAGGCTTGGTTGCTGTGATCACTTCCCTGGGGAGCCTGTTCCAGTGCTCAACCACGCTCTGAGTGAGAAACCTCTTCCTGTTGTTTAACCTAAACCTCTCCTGGCTCAGGTTCATGCCATTCCCTCAAGTCCTGTCACTGGTCATGAGAGTGAAGAGGTCTCTACCTGCCACCCTGCTTCCCCTTGAGAGGAAGTTGCAGACTGAAACAAGGTCTCTGATCAGTCTCCTCTTCTCCAGGCTGAACAGATCAAGTGATCTCACCCACTCCTCATATAGCTTCCCCTCTAGACCATTCACCATCTTCACTGATCTCCTTTGGACACTCTCTAACAGCTTAATATCTTTCTTGTATTGCAGCACCCAAAACTGCACACAAGATTCAAGGTGAGGATGTAGCAGTGCAGAACAGAGCAGGACTTTGACAGGTTGGCGATGGTTTGCCTGATGCCTGCTGGGACACAGTTGGCTCTCCTGGCTGCTTTAAAGATTACATAGAGCAATCCATATGTAACCATGGCATACACCTTCTCCCTGCAGCTCTAAGACTAGCTACTTTTATGGACAAAGTGAACCCTCAACAGACGTAATGAATGCGCAGGTCAGAGGATGAACACTGACATCACTGTCAAAAGGAGAACAGGGCATAGCTTGGGACTTCATGGCTGTTCTGTCCAGTTTCAGCATCCCAACTCAGCAAGGATATATTTTAGCAGATGCAGAACTGTAGTTGTAACATATATAGAATCTACAAGCTTCTCTGGGAGGTGACTAGTGAATTTCAAATGTTTTCAAGTTCAGTTAGTAACTGAGCAGATGTTTTGTCATCTGTAAATTTGAACCTTGACACCTGAGATTTATCTATATATTGTATCTGGCATGGAGGGCCTTTTCTGTATGTTCTCATTATTGCAATTACCACTGAAGCTGATGATAGCTGCCCTTTTTTTATCACCAAATTCAATCCCTGTTAGCAGCTCTTTAATTAGTTCTGATGTTCAGTAGACCAGTCGTCAGAGAAAGGCGAAAGCAGCTCATAAAATTTCATTTTGCCCATGCTTACTCCTACTGAAAATTATGACTCAGTGAGAGAAGAGGAGGCCAATATGTAGCACTGAATGATTCATTACAAATACTTCAGAACTCTGACAGCAGTTATCATTAAAGCTTTTATAAATGTGTTTCCTGGAGAGAATCCCGTGATCCAGTTCTTCTAGTGTGGGCAGGCCCAGTTTGACCCCCAAAACACTGGGCAACAGCAGATTCAATCAAAACTTATAGTCTTTCAAATTTCCACCTTTCTTTGAGGCAATTTTGAGAAATTTTGGATTTATGTCCATTTTCCCAAAACTTTTAGAACTGGCAAGTAAAAACTGTATGTGTTTTGTAAATGCAACCCAAACAGAATTCCTGGGGAATTTTTTAGTTGGGTGTTGGTCAAAACCCATAAAAGTTCTTTAGGACTAAGACAAGGTAGTTTATTGACTAACTTGCATAGACAAAAGAAATAGGAAAATGTTAATATACAGAAACTTTGTCTATTGAGAGGGTGGCACAGGTTTTAAAGCTGAACAGAACGTTGAGTCCTTCCTCTTGTGCAAACCAAAAATAAATATATCTTTATATCTGATCACTTTGCTATGACTGCTGAAGCTTTTCTGCTTGAATCTTTTAATCAAAGAACAGTAGACCTCTTCCAGATGATCTCATATTGTACCAGCTAAAATCTGCAGGTGCTGAAACATAGGAGTGATTGAGCACCTTCATCTAAAATAAAAAAAAAAATAAAGAAGAAAATGATTAATCTTGGGTCACAGAAAGTGTAATTGAGGTACAACCTGAACACTGACAAGCATCATAGTGTTCCAGGTACCACCTGCAATTCCTTTTCGGATAACAAGCTGCTTACAAACAGCTGCTGCCAGTGGGCTCACCCAGCAAAAGCTGCCTCTGCTGTGTGTCAGCTTCATTTTTAGCATCCACACTTCTCAACAAAGTTGTCTTGAAAAAAACCAGTCACTGTGGAGGGGTCCCAACTGTTCAACCCTCCCACTCTGGGCCAACAGAGCTGAGTGTTGCTTAATCCCTGGTTACCAATGCTGTTCAGTGTGAGCTTCCTGCTGGCCAGGTGTGTCTTTGGAGAAAAAGTCTGCAAAGAAATGTGTGGACAGCAAGATACAGCTGTAGCTGGGAAACAACCTGATGGCTAAATGGTAGAAGAAGGAGCTGCATCTCTGGAGTTTTAAATCAGATCTGGGGTTGCAAATCAGCCCAGCTCTCTGAAACAACCTTTAGTTGATTTACCACAGGCTGGCAACACCTGAACGAATTGTATTGCTATGATTTCCATCTGCAGGTCTGTGGCTTTTTGACAGTCAGAGCTGTGCAACCCTTTGCTCAGCTGCCCAGGCAGCACTTGGCATTCCTCATACTGGCACTCTCATGCACTGGCTCTCATGCTGTTGTTCTCATGCTTATATGGCCATGGCTTGTCTCAGTAAATCTTAATACCCTTGCTATGGTGGGTTCTCATGGAAAATGGTTGCCACCAGTATGAGAATCACTCCTTCTACCCCACTTTTTCTATTCTTCAACCATAATTTAAAATTACAATATAGGGAAAATACTACCTGGCTGATGAATGGAACAGGTCACCTTTTTTCTGTGTTTTCCATTTCTTTTGCACAACTTGTTGTTGTTCATCTTGTCCTGACCAGTCTGCTGTGTGTGTCATCCTTCATTTCTCTTTCAAGGGGCTGGAGGAGCCTTGCCTCTGTGAACGCAATTTGCTTACAGTCTATTAAAGACTTTTCTTTGAATAAAGACTAAACACAATCCTCCCGCCCTGACAGTATTTCTGACTTGTCCAGGATGATCTGAAAAAAGTGTCTGATCACAATTTTTGCAATGTGAGAGGTGTTTCTGATGTGCGGTTTAATTATTTTCAAACTTCTTTTCAAAAGTGGCATAGATTTTTGTGACCAGCACTCCTAGTAGTATGGTTGGCATAGCTAATACCCTTTTATAGAGCAAAGAGCCATCCTCTGTGACCAAAATGGTCAAGCATCACTCATGTTTTCCCTCCTTATCAGGCCCTGCAGGTCCTGTGCACCTTCCCGTCCCTACTGACCTCAGGGTTCCTGGAACACCAACGCCTTATGGTGGGACCACAATTGGCACAACTGGATCCATTTACACAAGGTTCACAGAGGGAGGGCTGTATCTGAGATGGAGATGGTTGTACCTGAGCAAGAAAGGAGAGCTGGTGCGGAGTGCTGTGCTACTGTGTCTTACTTTGGAGCCTTCTGCCCCACAATGTGTCCTGGTCACAAAATCTATGATAGGCAAAGCCATGATGGAGGTTGTTCCCCCAGACAACTCATTTATGATGGTGCACTTTTCCAAGTGAAACTTCACCAATTTTGTACATGCTTGATAGACTGACGCTTACTCTGTGACTATGATGCTGCCTGTAAGAGCAGAATGGGACTCATGCACAATTACACAGCCCGAGGCACCTCCCCATCAGTGGCCATGAAAGCAGCCATTTCCTCAAATGGTGGCTCCTTTTGAGCTGTCACCACTTCTTGCATGAGAAGACACTGGAAAGAATTACACTGCTGCTTCACTTGCCCCAAGTGTGTAACTTTTTAATCATAATGCAGGGAGTGATATTGCTGTGACTGTCAGGGGTGGTATGAGGGCATGACAGGCCTCTTCGTGTCATTCTGAAGGGCTGCATCAGAGGAAGCATGCTGAAATTCTGTGCCCTTCCTTTTGTGGAGAAAGATAAATTGCCAGTGATAATTTCCAAGTAGTAGGAGGGGAAATACTGTAATATTAGTAAAGAGCTAATGTCAGTTACAGTTAGTACAGAATGTGGACCAAAGTCAAATGATAGAATCACAGAACCATAGAATGGCTTGGCTTGAAGAGACCTTAAAGGTAATCTAGTACCAACCCCACTGCCAGGGGCAGGGTGCCTTCCACTAGACCAGACTGCTCAAATCCCCATCCAACCCGGTCTTGAACACTTCCAGGAATGACAGCTATATAGGTTCCAAGGTCATTCTTCATAGGGTTTAGATTATTCACATAGATCAGCTTTAAGAGCTGTTACAGAGGTACCAAACAGGGGCTCCCTCCCAGTCTTGCCTGCTATGGCTGTGCTTTTTACTTTGGCAAGGAACAATATGTAGAAAAGCTGGCTCAGGAGCAATCCACTCCTTGCACAAACCCCAATGACACTATAGAATTAAGTCTAAGGAAAAAAAAAAATATGCTTGTTGCAAATAATGTGATAAGTTATATAATTTCTCTCAGGAAAATTATGCTGCACAGAAAACTGACATGCTTTCATTCACCTAACCATAAAAAATTACATTTTTTTAAAAAGACAAACGTTAATTATGAATGGCTTAGGCTATCACAGAAAAAAAAAGACAGGTATATTTATGGGAAATGCAGAGTTTGACTGCTTTTCTGTAGTGTTTTTATTGAGATGAAGTATGCTGGTTAGCATATGACTAACTCATTCTTTTGGTAGGAAAAAAAAACGTGTAGAAATTATATACCTTATTACCATACAGCATGTCTGTGATCATGACTTTTAAAGCGGGGATAAAATAGAAAAGAGACCTTTCTTAATCATCACTTGGTGTTAATACAAAGGCACCATAAGGAGAAGATGAAACAAACCATTTAAGTTAATATACACTTGTCAAGCAAGAAGCAGTGTGATGGCATTACTCCAGTCTCTCAGAGGAAGGAATTTTTTTGTTCAGTGAAAGCTGATACCTCAGTGAGCCACTCAGCACAAAAATAGGAAATGAAGTTAAGAAATGCAAAGCTCTTCCATTCCTCTCATCTTTTCTTCTTGCACCAATAAATTATTATCTTTAATTTTATAGGAGTATAGAGAGGAGAAAACAAGCCATAGCTTGTCACTGGAGCTTGACAAAACTAGAAATAAGTTTTCTTTTGCTGTCAACCTACAATGACAATTTTCACAGTACTATTTCAGGTACCAGCTCCCTGTAAGTACTTCTGTCCTATTATAGCTATGCAATACTTAGGGGACAGAAAGCAATTGAATGAAAACCTATCCCTTGCTAAAGGAACAAACAGTGGAGTGCCAGCAATGTCACGCAGCAGATTCTGGATGACATGCATGCCACAGTTCATTTGGATCTCTCAAATTTAAAGGACAATGCACTCTGTGTACCAGTCTGCATTTCATTACCTCATTAGGTAAAAAGTCAAACACTGGATCAATTGTCTCTCAGCAGACTGGTCTAGTTGATAGCTCTCTAATTCATACCTTCATTAACTCACAAATTCATTAGCTGACAAAGGCAGTAACTCACAAATTCACTCTCTCAGCCAGTGTACATGTTGCTCTCACTTTAGCTTAATTGTACTGCTACCACCATACATCAGGCTTTAGCACAAGCTGTGCATTAGGCCAAAGCCTGTGCAGGAGTCAAGTGATCACCCACACTTCACCACTTGGTATAGCCTACAGGGCTAGTAAGTCCCACACCACAGTGCAGGGAGGTGCTCTTACTCCTCCTGCCTCACTGTGAGTAAGGGTAGGGGAAAGCTTTGAGGGCTTCCATGGGAAAGTCTAACATCACAGTTTATTATTAAGTAAAAATGCTTTCAGCATGGTGATGTTAACAACTAGATCTGGACGCATAAACATATTAATAGAAAACAAATAAAATATAGAAAAACAATACAATGATCCTGAGTTGCAACCTAAGATGCAAGTAAGTTGCAGATTGTGCATAATCCATAAAATCCATAAAAATGTCTAGCACTTCGTTTGATTCCTGTTACAATCTTGACAGTCTGGTCAGTGTCATGCCTGATAGCAATAGTCATATGCTTTGGATAAGCAATTGCTTTCTTATACTTGTTGGTTAAAATTTCTGTTTCTTCAGTTTGAGAATGTACTGTATCCTGCAGTGGTCCTAAGGGTCCTGCCCAAGTTATAAGCCAATATCCCTGTAGCAAAAACATGAATTCGATTTTTAGCTTCTATAAAGCTATTATGTCATTACAGAGAACATCACAGAGCAAACCAAATACATATACAACCCAATTTTCCCTTAAGTACAAACATGTAGTTATCACACATTTGGACTAAATAGCTGGTATCTGAGGTCAAATTACTCATTGATTAGATTACCTTTCTTATCCATGCATTTGGTCCCTTGAACTAGCAGCTGTATTAGCTGCAGTAATGGGGTGAGGGGTGTATAGGTAAATGGGTTCCTTTTCACTTTCCCTGTTTACAGTGCAGTGATAAACAGACCCACCCAAAAGGGTGCTTTTGCTTGCTATCCTTAACTTTTGATAGATGGAACTTATGATACATGCACCAATCCAAATAACAGTGTCCTTAACATTGCAGGATTCCCGCTACGGATCCAATGGGCTTGCAGTTCATATTTATTTATAATAAACATTTGCATGGCAGCACAAACAATGACATTGCTGGGATTCAAAACAAATTTGTGAACATCAGCCTACAATTCCTTGAAAATATTCTGGAGTTTTGTCCAAGGGTTTCGGCTAATTAACAAGGTGTCAATATAGTTTTATCCTTTCCATTTATTATATCCATGGTCTGACCAATTATAGCTTGTCTCCTTAGTGGTCCTAGACCAGACACTTAATTACTAGTAATTTCTGATTTTATAGAGTCCAATGCTCCTGTGCCCAGTCCAACTGTTCTGGATCCCCCAGAAAGATCCCTCACTATGCAGATATTGTTAATTTATAGGTACTATCCACTGGGAGCATTTTGATTATACTAATGTTGCCTCATCAAATCCAAATGGAATATTCAAATAGTTCAGAGGTAAAAACTGCAAATTTTTTTGGAAATTCTTGAGTAACTATTAATGGTATAATAGTGGCAATGGGAATCAGGGAAGCTTCAAATTGCGCACTGTACACTGTGGCACATGAGCCATGGCCTTGATGGTTAGTTGGCTCACAGACTTCTACAATGAATTCTAATGGTTCCGTTTCCCAGCAGGCATGGCCATCCTTTGTTGTGCTATCTGGTATTTTTGCAAGTGTATAACTGTATAAGAGCAAAAACATACACAGAAGAGCAGGACATTCAGTGGTGGTATGATAATTTCAGGGAGTTATGTCTCCTTTATTAAAGTATCAGTTTCTCCATCCAAGTCCAGGTTTCTAGTTAGAGATCTTTAAGCAAATTTAAGGCTGGTATGGGCAGTCAGGTGGATGCCCTGATACTCGCTACCCCACTAGTGGGTTTTGAATATGTTGGGCCTCATGCCCCCTGTCACAGAAGAGGTTACCATCACCAGAGGTGTTCTTGATTTTAGTATAGTGCATCAACATTTATCACATAGTATCCCAGAGTTTCCTGATGCAAGGGTCAGGGTTGTTAAATATACAAAGGATCCTGACTTTATATATCTCAACATTTTCTCTGATGATAACACCTTACCACAGGGAATCTTAATGAAGGTCACAGGAATATTTGGTGTACCTGTTAGATGGACACTTTCCACAGCATGCAGGTCAAATGGCATCTTTCACTTGTTTGTCCAGGATGTCAGTGGTTCCTAGGGAGTGGGTAAGAAAACTTATTCCTTGGGCTATATCCAAGCCTCCATAATGATAGATTTCACTTCCATACTATCTTATGTTCCATTCTCTCAAAAGCACTGCAAAGTAACTCAGAGTCTCCCAGATGATGGGTGCTGAATTCTCACATGAATGCTGGATGCCACACTGAGGTGTTCAAAGCATCCTGCTGGTGTTGGTTCAGCACAGAAGATTGTTGAAAACTTCTAAACAGTGGGCCACCAGCTGCTGTCTGTCAGGATTTTTAAGAATCTCATGGCCTGCTGTAAGTTTTTTCCACTATTAGTGCTGCCATTGTGCCATTTCATTTTTTAAGGAATCTGGTTCATCTTTCTGCTATACCATAACTCTGAGTCAACAGTTACTGCAAAGTCCACTTAACCGCATGGACCAGACACCATTCCTGTAATAACTTATTTTAAAAATGCGACCTGTTACCTGACTGTACCTGTTGTGACATTGGCTGTGTGGCAAACCACTGCAGCCTGGATGCAGCACATGCAAGGTAAACATTATCCAAACTCACTACTTTGGCTGCGATCATAATAACTTTCCACTGCTTGGAGGTACATGTCGTGAGTATGACACAGTCTACTTGCCCAATACCCCAAAGGACTTTTCCTTCTCTAAGGTTTGCTTCTTGTTGACTTTGGACTAGAGAAACCCTATTTTCAATATCAAGTTCACTAACTGTCACTATATGAACTGCTTGTTTCTTAGTATTCAGCCACCCCCACCTTCTGGCATGCTGGTGCAAGTCCTATGCCCTCTGCCCTATGCAAAGATTCATGCAGTCATTCAGCATTTGAAGCAGATGAAACGCCTTGTGTGCAAAAATGTTATGTAAACATAATCATTTTCTGGTGTGCTGCTAAGTGACCTATAGTAATAGGATCACAGTTGGCAGTATCTCATATTTGCTCCCAATATTTGTTTCCCTTTATATTGAGATATAAGGGTAGGTTGCCCAGTTTCCTAGCTATTGTGTAGCACTAGCTCATACAGCACAGGAATTGGTGCATATGGCCTGTGCACCATTTCTAAGAGTTAATACTATGGTGTAGAGCTCTGTTAATTGAAAAAAAACCCTTTTATTTGCCCTGTTAATACAGGTTCTTTGCCTCTAAATCGAGCAGCAGCCATTCCTTGCCGTTTACACTCTATTGTGTGAGTGCTCCTGTCAGCAAACCAGACACCATCTTGGTGACAGGTGTTGAATTTAGGGACATCCTGGACAGAAGTGCAAGGAGGCTCCATGTATTCCACAGGCATTCCTATAAGCACCACAATTTCAGTAACTTTACTCTCATTAGCTAAGCCAGCTACAGTTTCACAATGATAGACATACAGCCCTCACCTCTATACTACACCTGAAGGTACTGGTTTACCAGTAAGCATTGGTTTAAGAACAGCTATTGGCAATGCAATTTTATGTTCCTTTCCTGGGTCAACGGTTCAGTCGCTGCCAGTCCTTTGTAAGCTAAGCTGGTAACAGATTCTTTTCAAAAGTGGAATGATAGTACTTATCACTGCCACATGCACACGTATGCTGCCCAACAGTGACCTCATGTGGCAAAGGGAATGTTTCCAGTTTGACTATACAGCAATGGTCAGACTCATTAAAATGTGCACTACGTACAGGAGTAAATGTATATAGTGGAGTACCTGTCAGGTGGAAGCAAATAGCTCCCTATATGGTTCTGTTATATATCATAGAATCATACAACCAGAGAATACCAGGTTGGAAGGGACCTCAAGGATCATCTGGTCCAACATTTCTTGGCAACAGCATGGTCTTGACAGGATGGCTCAGACACCCTGTCCAGATGGATCTTAAGTGTCCAGTCTTGGGGAATCTATCACTTCCCTGGGGAGATTATTTCAATGGCTGATTGCTCTCACTGGGAAAAATGTGCCTCTTGTGGTGAACCAGAAGCTCCCCAGGAGTAACTTGCACCCATTACCTCTCATCTTTACCATGTGATTCCTTGTAAAAACAGAATCTCCATCTTCTTTGTGGCCAAGCTTTTAATACTAGAACACCCTGATAAAGTCTCCCCTAAGCCTTTTTTTCTCAGGCTGAATAAATCCACTTCTCTCAGCCTTTCCTCATATGTCTGGCTTCCCAGTCCTTGGGTCATCTCTATGGCCCTCTCCAGCCCATCCACATCAATTTTGCATACTGGGGACCAAAACTGAACACAGTATTCCAAGTGTCATTTGATGAGTGCTGAATAGAATGGGATAATGATGCTGTCTCTGCTGCTGATGTCCTTGATGTAATCCAGCATCCTGTTGGCTTTCCCTGCTGCAGCAGCACACTGTTCACTCAGATTGAGCTGCTTGTCCATGAGGAACCCCGGATCTCTTTTCACAGAGCTGCTCCCCTTTCAAATAGATCCTAACCCATTTTGCACTCCTGGATTATGTTTTCCCAAGTGCAAGACCTTACACTTTTCTTTGTTAAACTTCATAAGGTTCTTGGTAGATCATTTTTCCAGCCTATCCAGGTGTTCCTGCAGGGTGTCTCTCCTTCCCAAATGGTTCACTTCCCCACTCAGTTTGGTGTCATTGGCAAACTTTAATGGGGTAAAGGGAGATAGACAACCTCTGTGATCTTGCTAGCTGTTGAACTGTAAGGGCACAGGCTGAACCTTCTCTCGAGAGGGCATAAAGAACAGCATTAGCACAAGTACCAATAGCACAGTGGATAGGAGGAATGGGTGTTCATTACGTCCCTTCCACTTCCAAAGAATCCCTCTCCACCCCCACAGATGGAAGCTCTGGCCACACCTTTTGTTGCAGCTCCGTATCCTACTCTGGAGCCAGAGTCCTTTGTCCCTAACAAGATGGTACCAAATGATGCCCTTCTGGGTGACCCCTGGTGCACTTGCTGATGACTCTACAAGCTTGAGCAGGACCAAGCTAATCCTGTAGCCAGGAATGCCAGGTTCAAGACCTGCATTCCCTGCTGCTGTGCTTCAATCTGCTGCTGAACTGCACAGGTTCTGTCAGCTTCAGTGCCCTTTTCCTCCTTGCTGTGCTGCAAGAAAACAAAATCTCCAAAGACTGTGACCCTGGTGCTGTTTGTCAGCCTCTTCTCTTTTGGTGATTCTCTCTACAGCTCACACTTGAGGGTGGTGCTTTAGGAAGTCCCCACGGCTCCATTCTGCCTTGGCCCCTTGGACCAGAGGAGCCTAGCCAAGAGCAGAAAGCTGCCAACAGGGGTATTCCAGTATTTCCCTCCTCAGAGGAAGTGGGTGTGGGGCCATGAAGCAAGGACTTGACTTATCTTCCTCAGGTGGGATAAGCGAGTTCTCTGAAGCTGAGGGACAGGTAGTGGTCAACCTTGCCTGGCCCAGGAGGTTTAGGAGCAGGAGCATGTTCCAGGGGGAGGGATGTCTATCTGTTGCAGTACCTGTAGCACCACTGTGACCACAGAAATGGGAGCAGGCACTCAGAGGCATGACCCCATGTTAGACTGAGTTCCAAGCATACAGAGAGCTTTGGCATGTGTCAGCCCCTCCCACAGCAGGGGATGCTGGGCTTTCTTCAGGTCAAGGCTCATTCTGCCAGCGTAACTTCAGAGCACACAGTGCCACTCGTTGACAGTCTGTGGCCAGGGCTGGGTACAGTGGCCACCCTAGCTATTCAGGTGAAGGTCGGCTGGACCCAACACCCGTGTCTCCAAAGCCCGTGGTGTTGCACACAGCTGACAGAGAGCAGTGAGGAGGCAGAACTGGGCCAAAGGTTTTGGCAAAGTACTGGCTTGGCATGAAGACTTGAGTCCTTTGGTTTTGATCAGCAGTGGAGTCCTGCTGCCCCAGCCTTCAGCATGCTGCCTTTTCAGAGATTTGTCTGTGGGCAGGACTGCTTCAGGCCCAAGTGGGCAGAGAGGTTTTGGAGAGTGCCCCGAAGGACAGAGCAGTTCAGGGCTGGTGCTCTGGGAGAAAGTGTGCCAGGGTATTTAGCAGGACCAGTGTTTGGGGTGGGGAACAAGCAGAAAAGCAGAAGAAAGCACTGTCGTTGAGAGGAAACACTTGGCAGCAGCAGTCCTTTCCTTTGCTCTGTGTAGTATGCAGCCTTCCCTGTCTATTCCCAAGCTACATGTGCAGCAGGAACTGTGAGATTACACTGGGTAGATGCACACAGTATCAGTGTGCTGTGCACCTGTTGGCTGCCTCTGAACTCACAGCAGCCCACCTCGAGACTGCTTTTAAAAGAAAAAGCTATGCACTTCTGGTTTCCATGGCTGTGTTCTATAGGAACTGCCTCCTGCTGCTTGCCTCATGCCCATTCCCATGTCTCTGGGCATCCAGTCACAGCAAGGGCTGCCTCTCCATTGCTCACTTTTTTCTTGTCCTGCAGAAAACAAGTTAAGAGGAGTGCTGAGTGAAGCTCTGACCCTGCATCAGCTCCTGGAAGAGCCTTGTCACCTGTGATAGAGCTTTGAGGTGTGCTTCCCCTGCCCCAACCTGACCTTTATTTCCCATTGAGAAGGGAGAGTAAACTGAGTGGCACAAGTGGCAGTCAGTTGTCATGGACATGGCTGGTGGTGATGACTGTATACACCCAAGGTGGATTCAAGGGAGACAGAGAACAACACCATGGCCAGCAGCCAATCTGAACAGCACACCCCTCTAACCACAGTGCTATTCCAGGTTCAACTGCAGCCAAGGCTGAAAGAAATGAACATCTGTAGTTGGTGTTCAGATATGACCATGAGTCATCCTGATCCATAAATAGTGGGCAGCCCTAGGCCTGTTGAGCTTTTCTACACAGCGGTGGGCTGCATGCCAGGATCTTCCCTCGACTAGGGACAGCTCTCAAGGGGACTCCTCAAGGTCAAGAGAGTTTTGCCTCACCACGTCCTCCCTTCAGTAAACACTGAAGTGTACCTGGCTGTCAAGTATTTTTAAACCACTGTCACAATTGCCACTGAACTTTGTTAAATCACTCTTGTATCAATAAAATCCCCTGTCCCTTCTCTTGAAAGTGAAGTACAGGACTCCATCCATGATGGCAGCACAAAGGCTGTTACCAAACATGCTCTCCAGGAAGCTTTGAAGCAGGTTGGAGTCCCAGGCTGTACCAGAGGTGTGCGGAAGGGCACACTGCAGAAGGCTTGATGCAGAGGTTTCTCTCCTCCCTCCAGCTGGTATCCTGCTCTAGTTCCCTGTCAGAGCTAGACAAAAGGCTGGTGCTGCTAGAACAGGCCCTGTGCATGGCCATACTTCCTTTGCCTGTTGTCTCACAGTTCCTGGTAGGGGAAAAGAGTGCCGTGGCAGGAAGTAGAGTTGCCTTAGTCATACCTTCCTCTTCATCCATGTCTTGGGTCCTCCTCAAGGGAGTATTGTAAAGAAAGAACTGTCTCAGCAGTCAGCAGCCACGCGCCAGAGAGGAAAAGGCCATCATTTCCTCTTCTTGTTTTAGAAGGAGCCCTCTGGGTTCCTGAACTACCTCAGACTGCAAGTGCTGGGTCACTGTAGAACCTGAGCCATTGATTCTGCCTGTATCAAGTCAGGTCCCACAGGGATCCTGCCAAAGAAAGAAGGAAGGGGTTGAGTTGGTTTTATCAGGCAATAAATCCCATTTATTTTCCCCAGACTGAGTGTGAGCCTGTTGTGTCTGGGATGCAAACAGACAGAGGAGCACAGCTGGGGCAGGTGGGAGGTGGCTCTGCTGGCATCTGGCAGCACTTGGAGGAAAGCATGTACGGAAGGCAGGATGGCAGATGGGGCAGCACAGAAACAGTTCGGAGTGATGGTCAGGGAACGCAAATAGTCATAGGGAAGAGATGAGAGCGCTCTTGGCACTGAGAAGTGCCAGGAAAGGAAGCCTGGTCATTATAGAGTGAGTGGGGGCTGGAGGGGCTTGAAAGCCTGGAGAGGTTTTGTCTGGAGGGACACAAAAGGCCCAGATTGCCAGAACTAAAGTCAAGGAAAGTTGTAGCTCCATCAGTCAAAACCAAATTCAACTCAAGTGCTCTTCAGCCAAGGGAGAAGCAGTGGCTGACCTCACCTATCCTGGGAGGCTGAGGAGCACATTCCAGGGAAGAGAACATCTGGGAGGGAAGTGCCTGGGGGGCACAGTCCTTGGATTATGGGGACTTTGTTCTGCTCACCATCCCTGTCTTTCAGTTCATGGTCCTGGGTATACTGAGTACATCTGGTCTTACTATTAAAGACAGAGCAAGGAGGCATTAAGTAACTCAGCCTTTTCCTCTGTTTCCCCCCATATCTAGTAAAGAATTGGGGCAAATTATGAAAAATCTGGAGAAAGTAAGAAAAGTTGCAGAAATAATGGGGAAAATCAGGGGTAATTAGGGTGAAATAGAGTAAATTGTGGAGACTGTGAGGAAATAAAGGGAAAAATGAGGGAAATAAGGGAAAAATAAGGGTTATTGGGGCAAATTATTGGTGGAATAAGGGGAAATTTGGGTAAAGTAGTAAAAATGAGGGGAAGAAGATGAAAAATTGGGTAAATTGGGGAAATAAATTTCAGTTGGGGGAATAAGGGATATATTCAGGGAAAATTGGAAGAAATTGGAGAATTGGAAAATTAGAGGGAATCGGGGCAAATCTGGGGAAATTGGGGGAAATAAGATACTTTAGGGAACTCAGGGAAAATGTATAGAAATTTAGGGATGTGGGGGGAATTATGGAAAAATTGGGGGAACAGGAGCAAACTGAGCGACAATAAGGGGAAAGAAGACTAGAATAAGGAAAATTGAGGGAAATTTGGGGAGAATTAAGGGAAAGTAGGGGAAATTTGCAAAAGGGGGGAAATTGGGGGAAGTTGGAGGAAACAAAAGTTGGTGAAGATTTGAGGAAACAAAAGTTGGTGAAGATTTGAGGAAATCAGGTGAAACTGGAAATTTGTGAAAATCAAAGGTAAGATGGAAATTTGGGGCAAATTGGAATAAAAATAAAGAAATTTGGGGAAAAATCAGGGGACACCAAGGCAATTTGTGGTAGACTGGGAAACATTTAGGAAAATCAAAGGAAAAGCAAGGAAACTTGGGGAAATTCAGACACCTGAGTCCCCTGTAAGGAGTATAATGGCATCTATGGAGCCTAGCTGGTTGGGTCCCCCTGGCTATTCTTAGGTGAGTTACTGGGGTTGAGGGGGGGAGAAGGGGGACCTATAGGGCCAGCCCCATATATGGTTATGAGGTGAAGGTGCCCCACAGCCCCACTGGCGTCATAAACTGATCAGATGTCAGGGGTTGTGGGGGGGGATGTCCCAAAAATATCCCATTGTGGGGGGAGGGGGAGGGAACAAAGGGATGGGAGGAGGGGCCCGAATGCCTGAGTTCCCTTGAGGGGGAAGGGGGGGGTCACACCTGTCCTTTGTCTGTCTGTCCCCTCCTCCACCCCGGGGGGGACCCAGGCATCTGGCCGAGCCTTTTAGCTTGCCTCATCCATCCCATAATAAACTGGGGGGAGGTGGGGGTGGGGGCTGTGGGTGCTACAGGGGGCCCCTATAGGGCTGAAAGGGGGCTGTTTTATGGGTCTGGGGAAACCCTATGGGAATTCTGTGGGGCTAGAAATGGGTCTTATAGGGCTAGGAGTGACCTCTGGTAATGGGGGGAGTGATAAGGATCCTATAGGGGAACATATAGAGGCCCTAAGGGGCCAGGAATAGGTCCTATAGGACCATGGAACTGGAAGGGAAGTGTCCCATGGGACTGGGAGTAAGTCCTTTGGGGCTGTGAGGAATTACAGGGGTCAAAGGAAGGGAAATATGGGAACCTTATGGGTCTGAGGAGGGTCCTACAGATTTCCTACAGTGCTGGAGAGGTGTCCTGTGTGGCTGGGGGAATCCTATGGAGTGGGAAGTGTGTCCTGTGAGGTAAGGAGGAATAATACAGGGCCCCTGTGGGTGTTTTATGGGGCTGGGGGACCTCTATAGGTCCACAGGGTTTACTAGACCTTATGGGGCAGTGAGGGTCCTATAGGACTGTGAAGCAGACGGGGCCTCTACAGAGGTGGGGAGTGCCCTATAGGTCCATAGGGGTCACCATGTCCCCATAGGGCAGTAGGGTGGCCTTGAGGTCACCTGTCTGTCCATGCCTGCCTGCCCCACCCCCCCTCCTGGTGACGCAGCTTAGGGGGGGAGGGGGGATATAAGGGGGATCCCCCAGCCAGTGCCTGCAGACCCAGGGGCAGGTGGGTCAGAGGGCACTGGGAGCACTGTGGGGGCCTGGAAGGGGGCTGGGGGGGGGGACTGGAGGCAATTGGAATGGACTGGGAAAGAACGGGGAGGGCCTATGGGGGAACTGGGAGGGACTGGGAGGGAACTGGGAGGGTCTATGGGGGAACAAGGAGGGACTGGGAGGGTCTATAGGAGAACTGGGAGGGTCTATGGGGGAACTGGGAGGGACTGGGATTATACTGGGAGGGTCTATGGGGGAACTGGGAGGGACTGGGAGGGTCTGTGGGGGAACTGGGAGGGACTGGGATTATACTGGGAGGGTCTATAGGGGAACTGAGAGGGACTGAGAGACTCTATGGGGAAACTGGGAGGGCCTATAGGAGAACTGGGAGGGACTGGGATGATATTGGGATGCCATGTGGGAGAACTAGGGGGGACTGGGGTGATGCTGGGAGGGTCTATGGTATAACTGGGAGGGACTGGAATGATACTGGGGGAGGATACTGGATAGATCCTAGGGGCATATTGGGATTTACTGAGCAGTACCGGGGGGGCGGGGGGGGGTGGGGTGACAGGGGTGGTGTGTGGTGGTGTGCTGGAGAATTACTGGTGGGTCTGGGGGAGACACTGGGATATACTGGGACATACTGGGATATACTGGGAGGGGTTGTTTTGTCCCGGACCAGGACCAGAGCCCCCCTGAGTCTGCACTGTCATTCCCCAACTCGGAGACTACTGAGAGAGGTGGGGCTGGGCATGGGAGAACTGGGAGGAACTGAAGGGTGTCTGGGTGAACTGGGAGTGACTGGGGTGATACTGGAAGGGATCTCTGGGGAACTGGGAGGGATGGAATAGTACTGGAGGGTACTGGAAGGTGCTATATTGGGATAAAGGGCAGGCAGTGTGAGGTACTCCAGAAACTGAGCTTAACTGAAAGAAACTGGGAGCTCTGGGAAGGGCACTGGGACCACCAAGAAGGAACTTGGGATGGAGATAGGGACAACTGGGAGGAACTGGGAGCACTAGAAAGGAACTGGGAGCCCTGGAGAAGAATGGGGGAGGATGGTCCAAAGATGGACTTTGGATGGGACTGACTGTGAGGACTGGGAGCTCTGGAGAGGAACTGAGAGCTCTGGAGAGAAACTAGCAGCACTGGGGAGGAATCAACCCGGAGGAACTGGGAGATCTGGAGAAGAACAGGGGATGATGGACCAAGGAAAGAGATGTGATGGGGTCAACTGGGAGGAAAAGGCATCACTGGGAATGTCTGATCCTTCCTGCCCCACACAGCCTTGCCCAGCGCCACCATGCCTGACGTGGAGATGGCCGAATTTGGGGAGGCCGCCCCCTATCTCCGCAAGTCGGAGAAGGAGAGAGTGGCTGCCCAGACCCGTCCCTTTGACCTGAAGAAGGATATTTTTGTTCCTGATGAGAAGGAGGAATATGTCAAGGCCACCATTATCAGCCGAGAGGGCTCCAAGATCACTGCTGAGACTGAGCATGGCAAGGTGGGGGGACCCTAGCTACATCTGGGACACCAGGACCTCAAAATAGTTACTCCATCCCATATGGGACACAAAGAACCCAACCCACCTTCCCTAGAACCCAAGAAACACATAGACCCCAACATACCTTCTCCAGCACCCACTGGATTGTCAGACTTCACAGCATCATCTCTAGAACCCAGGAAACACCTAGACCCTGACCCCCCTTCCCCAGAACCCATTGGACAGCTAGACTTCATCCCACCCTCTCCATCAACCAGACCCCAAATAATCTTCTCTATCACTTGAGGGGCACCTAGACCTTCTCCAGCTCCCAAGGGAATACCCATACACCCAGGTCCCAGTCCTATGGGAGGGAAAAACCAGGGCAACTCCTTGCCCTGCCCTTCCACCCTATTGTGTCCCCCTTACCTTGAGCAGACAGTGACGGTCAAGGAGGATCAGATCATGCAGCAGAACCCCCCCAAGTTCGACAAGATCGAGGACATGGCCATGCTGACCTTCCTGCACGAGCCCGCCGTGCTCTTCAACCTCAAGGAGCGCTACGCCGCCTGGATGATCTACGTGAGACCCCCGGGGCGGGCAGGGGGACCCCAAAAAGGGGGCTGGGGGGGCTGGAACATGGGGGATCTCCTGGGGAGTCCGTGGGGCACCTGGAACGGTCTATGGGGCACCTGGAACGGTCTATGGGGCACCTGGAATGGTCTATGGTGCACCTGGAACTGGAAGGTGGTGGGGTTTCTAAAAGGGGTCCGTGGGGCACCTGGAACGTGGTGGGGCTTCTAAAGGGGGTCTATGGGGCACCTGGAACAGTCCATGGGGCACCTGGAACAGTCTATGGGGTACCTGGAACAGTCTATGGGGCACCTGGAATGGTCTATGGGGCACTTGGAACAGTCTATGTGGTACCTGGAACGTGGTGAGGCTTCTAAAGGGGGTCTATGGGGCACCTGGAATAGTCTATGGGGCACCTGGAATGGTCTATGGGGTACCTGGAATGGTCTATGAGGCACCTATAATAGTCTATGGGGTACCTAGAACACTCCATGGGGCACCTGAAACCTCGGGGGGCTTTCAGGGGGTCGGTGGGGCAGCTGGAACCTCAGAGGACCTCTCTGGACCCCTCTGAGTCACCCAAACCCCAAATGTCCCATCCCCCGGCCTCCCCAGACCCAGATATCCCATCTCCAGACCTCCTGAACTTCCCAGACCCCAAAACGTCAAGTCTCCAGCCCCCTCAAACCCCCAATGTCACATCTCTGGACCCCCAGGTCCATCCCCAGCTCCCCTGGTCCCCCGAACCCCTGATTCTCATTCCTGGAACCCCTGGACCACCCAGACCCCCAAATATCCCGTTCCTGGACCCCCCCAGACCCAAAATGTCCCATTCCTGGACCCTTTGGACCCCCCCAAACCCCCAAATGTCCCATTTCTGGAATCCCTGCCCCCCCTCAGACCCCAAAATGTCCCATTCCTGGACCCTTTGGACCCCCCAGACCCCCAAATATCCCATTCTTGGAATGCCTGGATCTCCCCAGACCCCAAAATGTCCCATTCCTGGACCCTTTGGAACCTACCAGACCCACAATGTCCCATTCCTGGACCCCCAGACCCCC
>JAWWEW010000078.1:79447992-79466688 GCA_035583185.1 Anabacerthia variegaticeps
AGGGAGACACAACTGAACTAGATCACTCACTGCCTCTATGTCCAACACTGTAGTGGAACCCAGAACATGGCTGGCCTAGTGGTCATGGGCCACTCAGGCCACCTCCCAGCATCCATAGAGTCTTTACGTGGTCCAGAATCTCAGGTGAGACTTCATCAGGACCAAAAATACACTTTCACCCAGGGAGACAACCCACCTTCTGCCCCACAGCTGAGGCCACCCAGATCTAAAGGGGCTCTACTCCCCGAGAACATCTTTAACTGTCTCCTGACCCTCACTGCTCTGGTGGTAACCCACCTGTGTCTCATCCTACAGACGGAGGAGGACCGCAAGAACATGGTCCGGCTCCAGGACCTGGTGGACAAGCTCCAGCTGAAGGTCAAGGCCTACAAGAGACAGGCAGAGGAGGCGGTGAGCATTTGGGGGCAGCTGTAGGACTACCCCCAGGAGGGAATGGTGTGGGCTTGGGATGTGGAACAGGATATGGGGAGTAGCATGTGACTTTGAATATGTTGGTCAAGAGGTGGGTTGTCAGGGGGTGAGGAGGGTGGGTTGTGATGTGATGGAGAGATGATGTTGGGATGTGTGAACGTTAGAATAATGGATGTTTGGATGAATGGAGGGATGTTGGAAAGAAGTTGGGACAGATGGATGACTGGACAGGTGTCTGGAAGTTTAAGTGGATGAGAGGTTGGATGGATGGATGGTTGAGTGGATGGTTGAACAGATGTTTGTGTGGCTGGAAGATGGGATTGCTGGAGGGAAAGATGTGTGCATGCTGGGCCAGATGGAGCACTTAGAAGTTTGGATGGACAGAGAGCATGTGAGGTGGCAGGAGGACAGATGGAGCTGTGGGGCAGCCCTGCTTATGCCTCTGCCCCCTAGGAGGAACAGGCCAACACTAACCTGGCCAAGTTCCGCAAGGCGCAACACGAGCTGGACGAGGCAGAGGAACGTGCCGACATTGCTGAGTCCCAGGTCAACAAGTTACGGGCCAAGAGCCGTGACATTGGAACCAAGGTTGGACCTCTCCCTGCCCCACAGCTGCCCCATGGCCACCCGACAACTGCCCCATGCTAACACTCCCTTTGTCTCCTTCTCCAACAGAAAGGACTCAACGAGGAGTGAAGCTCTCGACCCTCAACCATCCCAACTGAACTCCCAGCAGTCCCCTGTAGACTCCCAAGAGCCCCACCCCTGCTTCCAGCCCCCCAAGCTTGGTCAGCCAATAAAAAGCATTCAGCAGCAGCAGTTTGTGTGGTAAGGGTGGGGTTGCCCCATGGCACATAAGATGCATGGAACACACACACAAGATCACCTACCAGTGTGCAAACTGGCATGCTTCACACCATAAGGCAACCATCTCTGAGCAAGAACAAGCCTTTGAAGAAATCAAATAGGAGACAGTTCATGCAGTCACCCTTGGGCCAGTCCAGGCAGGGCAAGATGTAAAAGATATGCTCTCTTCTGCAGCTGGGGAGAATGGTCCTACCTGGAGCCTCTGGCAGAAAGTACCAGGGGAGACTTGGGGTCACCCAGTAGGCATCTGGAGTCAGGGATACAGAGGATCTGAAGTCTACTCCAACAGAAAAAGAGATATTGGCAGCTTATGAAGAGGTTCGAGCTGCTTTGGAAGTGATCCATACTGAAGCACAGCTTCTGGCATCCCGGTTACCTACGTTTGGTTGGATGTTCAAAGGGAGGGTCTCCTCCAAAGGGCTGCAACCTTTGCTACATGTCGTAGGTGGGTTGCACATGATCACACGGAGAGCTCCATTAGGAAACCCCAGTCCTCCAGTAATCCAGGAAGCAATCACAGACCGCCCACAAAGCAAAGATTTAGTAGCACAGAATGGTAAATGGCACGGAATATGGGGTGGATTTTGTACTCCTTTCGGCTGGGACGGAGCTCGTTTCCCTCCCAGCCCGGGGGGGCGGTCACCGTAGGCGGGCGGGCGTCCCTCCCTCTTAGGGCTGCCACTGCCGCTGGTCGTGAGCATCGCACCGCCCTCGGGCGCCGGCGGAGAGAGGGAGGGAGAGAGGGAGGGAGCAGGGGAGGGAGGGGTCTGGCTCCGGCTTCGGCTTCGCCCGCAGCTCGCCCTCGGCGCCCCTCCCGTCTGTTCCCGGGGGGCTGGCGGTCCCCGGCCGGGTTATCACGGTTCGGTCTTTGAGCCGCAGCCGCGGCGGCACCGGGGTCACCCCGGGCAGTGCCAGAGGGAGAGCCTTGGACAGACCTGCCGAGGGGCGGCTGGTGTCCCCTCGCCCCTGACACGGCGGGGAGAGGCAGCGATTTGGGTTGTTGTCGCTTGGGGCTGAATTTGGGCACAGCCAACGCGTGGGTGTGCCCAGGAGCTACTCATCGGGCTGCAGCCTGGGAGTGGAACAGCAGCAGCTGCACCTGGAGTCGCTCCGGTAAGTGTGTGTTTATCTTCCATTGCACAGTGCCTTCGACTGGCTTTTTCTTCTTTGCTTGCTGTCTGTTTTATCACTGTGAAGGATTTATTTATATTTTCTTTTGGTCGCTAAAAGTTGAGAAAGTAATGTACAGAGAGGTAGGGTGTTGGGTTTTAATTTTGTATTTTTTTGGGGGATCAGGTTTGGTTGTCTTACAAATAAAGACTTGCAAAAGAACAGGTACTGTCTTTGCTCTTGTTAATGTGTCAGAAGGAAAGGAAACCAAAGGGATTAGGTGTTTCTTGCTGTCTCCTGTGCCTGTTGCTGCTTTTGATGTCCTTGGGAATAGTTTTCTGAATGAAGAGGATTAGAACACTTTACAGGAGAACTTCAATGCTGTTTCAAAACTGAAACGAAAGCGTTCCCTTGTTGCATCTGATCCTCTAGAAATTGCATGTGCTATATCCCCTGGAATAAGCAAACCTGGTCTTTTGCCTCCAAACTGAAATGTAGCACTTCATTCATGTTGCAGGCGGGCTTAATTTGTTAGTTACCTGAAAAAGGGATGCAAGCCCTTAACTTTTACCATAAATATTTTCTGTTATTGCAGGATGGTAATAGGCCATGCCGCTGGAACCACCAGAGAAGAGCCCACTTCCCCCAGTATTCCAGGGTCTCAGTGACCTTTCAAAAGCTCCCCATGAAGTGCCACTGTCAGGGTGCTGCAGGAAATGGATCAAAGAGACTGATTCAGCTTACGTGAGGCTGGCAAAGCAAGAAGGCGAATGTGGTGAGCATCTGTCTTGCTTCTTTGGTCTTCCTTCATTTTCTTTGGATTTTCTTGAGTGTAGTATAAAGTGCTTGTAGATGCTACAGTAGGATTCTCTGGAGTTTTGAAATTAACCTGTGGAAGAAATGAACAAATGAAAATGTGACATGAGAGTTCACCCTGTCATGCCATCCTTGCAGTCTACTGTGTGTAGGTACCCTTTAGCAAAACATGCAGTCTTGCCCCATGTTTGGTCTAAATAGGTGATGATGGCCTAGCTACATTTGAGTGAGGTCTGTACAATTTATGCTTGGGCTATTAAAGTAGTGATCTGGTAAAAATAATTTCACAAAAAATCATCAGAAAACTTGGTAGAAGTTTATAAAGTATTTTTTTTTTGTGATGGCCTTCAGTTTGTTACAGTGCTGTACATATTCTGTTCTCATACAAGGTGATATGTGGCTTTGTTATTTCCTGTATTAAAGAAGAAAGCTCGAGGAACTTGAGCAGATTCACACTCAGAGCAGAGCAACAAATCCATAAATATGAATTAACTCAGCAGTAGAAACATGTCAAAGCATTTAGAGCAAGACAAACAAGGTTCAAGAGGAACACAATTCTGCAAGGTTCTGAGTATATTCTCAAGGGAGACAAGTGCTCCTTACTGAAGAAAACAAGCATTTCTTCCTGACAAAATAGCAACCTGAAAACAAAGGTAATGCTTTTGCAACCAGAGAAGAAGTCAGAAAAGCAGTGATTTTGTATTTTTTTTTCCTCTAGACCTACTGAAGCACTACACTCCTGTGGTAATGCAGTCCCCTCCAGCAGCATATGCTGCACCTGACTGGTACTTACACCACACCAATCCCCCAGCAATGCATGAGCCACGGTAAGCCTGCTGAAGCCCCACATACCATCTTGGGTTCTCTCTTCACCTTTTAACATTTCAGAATACTTCTGTACTAAAAAGCAAGGTATGTATCCCTTGTGCAAACAGGTGTTAAATCTTTGCTTGCAGGAGTCATTTTTCCTCTCTACCAGAATATATGATTCACAGAGAGTTTAAGGCTGATGACCGTTGTGGTAAGAGTTATGAAGCAAGAAGAGGGCCTTTTGACTTTGATACAAAAAGCGTTTGGCAGCGGGATGCTGAGGACAAAGAAAATACAGAGAAAAAGAAGGTAGGATGGAGAGGCCCCCTGTGCTGATGCTTTCTTTGTAGAGCTTGTGAACAGAAGCTGTAATCCACACAAGTTTCTGTATTCCAGAAACAAATTTTATATTGCAGTTAGAGAATGAGAAGAAAGCCATGTCTCTCTTAAGTGCTTCAGGTGTAGCATAAGAACCAGAAATGCAGCATCTAATCACATTATATGGTGCGTATAATGAAATGTGTGTGAATGACAGCCAGTAGTTTCTATCTTCTTATCCTTTACTTCCTCTGCAATTCATTCTTGGTGAAGAGACATCTTGTTAAGTAATCTTGAGTGAAAAAGAAGAAAGATGAAGGAGGTAACAACAGAAGACTTCTGAAAAAGGAGTTTTGTTTGGTTTAAAATGCAAGAGAGTGCCCAAAGATACTGCAGTAGATGTCTTTGAAAGATGTATCCAAGACAAAGTAAGCATAGCACAAGTTATGCCCAGAACAAACCTTTCTGTGCTGATATTGGTGTTTTGTCCCAGAAACTTCTCAGCTATCCTCCCTCTTTCATCCTCGCTGCCCCTGTCCATTTTAGATGCTGAAGCCCTATGTTTTTCAAATATCCTCCATAATCTTGGTTGCCACATGTACCATAGGTCTTTGGGGTATATATGGAAAGACATTTGATGTACTTGAACCCTAGTACCTCCCTTCTTGAACAGAAGGGCAGATGTCGGATGTTTTAGGAAAAAAAAGCCCTTAGCCTTTGCTGAGATGAGTAACTAGTGCACATTCAGAATGATGGCTTGTGTAAATGGGAACACCTCATTACTGAGTAGACTCGGGAACGTTTACTTAATCTGTGGCAACAGGCAAACAAGTAATGCACATTTAAACCATAATTTCCCTGCTGCTTGTTGGTGAGGAACTATTGGCTATAACAAACAGCAAAGACTAGGTTACCACTAAAGGCACACAATATAAAAGCAGGAAATAAGTCAGTGAGCTTCCCACCATTCCTAGGAACACATCCATATCGTGTAGCATTTGGTGATGGCCAGTTCAAATTATTACTCTTTGATTTAGTCTGCTGCAAAGTGTCCATCAGTTACACTACATGTTTCATCAGTTACAGGTATTTGCTTGGATGAGCTTGGTTGAGACCCAGTTTCATACAGTCATGTGATTGAAAGTTCCCATGTGTTTTATTTATCATTAAATACAAAGTGAATATGTTAATATATTCAGCTTAGATTCTGAATCTGCTGAGGCCCTGATACATAATTTCCACTGTTCTCCTGGAATCTGAAATTGAGTTATGTCTGAAGTTCTAAATCTACCAAATCTTTTTGTTTAAGATTAGGTGCCTAAGAATGCAGATGCTGTGTCGCTAGGTTTAGCTCTACCTTCACACCACCATCTCGGATATGGCGGTCCTTCACCGTATCTTTGTTGTCCCCTGAAGAGTATATTGTGTATCTCAAAACATCACATGGTGCTTCTTTCACAGCTATTTATTGTATATCCTCTTTTAGGAGGTTTCTATCCTGTCCTCTACAAGTACCCTCATAAAGAGTCCTCCAAGTGAGATAACAGAACAAGCCCTAGAAAACAGCCTCTATTTTAGTTTTTTTCACCATGCATCATGTAAGAGATGTATTCCAAAGCACCACAGGCACATTTCTAAGGAATATTCAATTTATTTATTTGACTACGTGATGATACAGCAGCAGTAAGCTCACTCAAGTATTGAAACTGAATGTATTGAAAGTATTTTTCAGTTCAGTCTGACTAAGCAATTATTCAAAAGAGAGATGTATGATGCAATCATGGAGTTAAACCCCAAAGGATACCCTTAGGAACAAGTGCAAAACCATTTTAAACTCTAAAGGTATCTCTTCAGCTGGAGGAAGAAAACAAGAAAGCTGTTCCCAAGTGGGCCCGTGCTCTGGGGGTTTAAGCCTTTGTGCTGATTTGTTCTGAAATATTAAAATCTCCAGTGTTCCTCATAGTTGTTGATTGTGTTGACTGGAGATTGCGGGGACCATTACATGGTTTCTCCATGCCTTGGGACATATCCTGTAGTTTCTCCCTAATACCTTAATCACAGCGGTAATTTTCATTCTTCTGGGAGTTTTGCAAAGCAGCAAAGATGTGTTAGTGCATGAAGGATTTAGCCTTTGCACTCATGGCAAAGTGATGGACTTCTGGCCCAGGGAGAAGCAGCCCATGGTCATTTCTCATGGTTTAGTAAGATCCGAGTGTGAGGTCCTGCACCTGAGCTGGGGCAACCCTGATGTCAGTACAGGCTGGGGGATGAACAGATTGAGAGCAGCCCTGCCAAGAAGGACTTAGGGATGCTGGTAGATGAGAGGCTGGACATGACCCAGAAATGTGTGTTTGCAGCCCAGAAGGCCAGTTGTGTCCTGGGCTGCATCAAAAGCAGCATGGCCAGCAGGGCGAGGGAGGGGATTCTTCCCTTCTACTCTGCTCTTGTGAGACCCCACCTGCATCCAGCTCTGGAAGGACAGGCAGGACATCAACCTGTTGGAGAGAGTCCAGAGGAGGGCCGCTAAGTTAATTAGAAGGATGGGGCACCTTTCCTTTGAGAAAAGCCTGAGAGAATTTGGTTTGTGCAGCCTGGAAAAGAGAAGAGTCAGTGTCACCTAACTGCAGCCTTCCAGTACCTGAAGGGGGCCTACAAGAAAGATGGAGTGGGACTTTTACAAGAGCACGCAGTGACAGAACAAAGGGGAACAGCTTCAAACGGAAAGAAAATAAGTTTAGATTAGATTTTAGAAAGAAATTCTTTACTATGGGGGTGGTCAGGCACTGGGACAGGTTGCCCAGAGAAGTTTTATATGCACCATCCTTGGAAGTGTTCAAGGCCAGGCTGGATGGAGCTCTGAGCATCGTGGTCTAGTGAAAAGTATCCCTGCCTATGGCAGAGGGGGTTTAGAATTAGATGTGATTCTACAGTCATGTGGCCCAACCAGGCTGGGTTGAAAATGCTGGGAGCTTAAGAAGGAGGGAGGCCTCGGTATGGGTGGGAGATCAGTTGGAGGTGGTATCAGGGTTTGCATCAGCATTAGGCAATCTCTCTGCAGCACCTGTAAGATTACTACTTTATCTCTGAAGTCCTCTCTTTTAGGCAATTGCCTGAAATGTCTGTGTATATACGAATACATATTTGTGTGCTGTAGCAAAATAATTGCTTATCTCAGATCAGGATTTTACCTCAGAATGAGATCTGAAATGTAATCTAGATTTTTGTCCTTGATCACAGGGGAGCTGGGATTTCATCTGGGGGCTTTTTCCATGCTGGCTGCCAGGTATCCACTGTTCTTCGTATACCAGCCAGGCACAGCACATACCTTATTTTGTGTTTCTTGAATATGAGACTAATATAATGACTATACACGTGTTTGCATTGACATCCTTGTTCAGAATCAGTAGAACTGTCTGTCCTAGGCTTCACTTTCTTCCAGATACTAAGGCAACTTACGCTCTCTGAACATTCAGATCTGCTTTTTTTTAGAGGCTTCTTAATTAGTTAATTGATTAGATGTATTCAAATGCCATTATATTTTTCTTTGCTCTGTCCATACTCAATGTGCACAGTCTCCTTGAGAAGTCCATGGTGTGTTTTCGTTTTGGTATCTTCTCCTGTGGGGTGCTCTCCTGTGTTGCATGTTTAAAAGAGAAAATGGTCAAATAATATGTAGGTTCTAATTAAAAGGATATATTAGTATAACACAAAAACTTTGTTAATAAGCTTTGAAAACTTTGTGCTAACTTCAGGACTTCTCCCTACCCTCCTTTTCTTTGTGCAATGAAGGAAGCTGTAAGTAATCTTCAACAGTGAGGGGTTTTTTTTGTTTGTTTGTTTGATTTTTTTATTTTAAGCTCAGAATTTTTTAGCAGCTGTTAGTGAAGGATATCCAGGAGTTGTTGAGGATGTTTAGTTTCATGCTTTTATTTGAGAGGGAAGTAAGTTGATGCTTTAGAAGCTGTTGATTTTAAGTTAAACAGCTTTGATGTGTGTTCTAATGTTTGTCCATTTCTTCTCAGTTTTCCCACTTTCAGTTCTAGAGTGTGTGTCATTTCACTGGATTTCTAGTTGTCATATTTCTGTCTTTCAGTTGACACTGAGTTTCTTTACCTGTCACTGGCAAGTGAAAGATGATAAAGGTAAAACATACTTTTCTGTTGTAGGCTTTCCCCAATATATGTACATTTGTTTGAATTTCAAACCTCTAATTAATGTAACACAACAGTTTTCTTATTATGATACTAAGTTTAAAAAAATAATAAAAGAGTAGTAATTAAACCAGAAATTAATTTCTGGTCCCCCTGACTTTAGTAAGACTGGGCTGTTTTCATACAGTGCATACGGAGAAATGGACCAAGATGAGAGGTTGCAATGGGTAAGTTTGAATTTGAAGCTTATTTGTGTGTACAAGTGTACTAGGAGGGAAAGGCTTGCGTAGAGCACATTATGGAGAGAACAAACAGCTAATCTCATGTAGAATAACTGGCAAAGGGGCTGCTTTATCTTTTGCTATTCCTCCATAGTCCATTAGTATTACTTATGGAAATAATATAGATAAGACATTGAAATTTGAAGATATTTAAGGCCTTGAATATCACCCTCACTTTCAAAGGCTATACTAGCATATAATCTTCCTGGTTGTTTTCTTCATAACTCCTTTTGTTAAGGTAAGATTTCTTTAACACAGGTGAAGCTCCCAGCTATAAACCCTAAATTTCCAAGCAGAATGCTGGATGTTTCTACAAACAAGGAGTTTAGTGGGGCAAATAAGCTTTCCTTCCCACCTGTGTAAGTAGTACACTGCTGAAAGTTGTTAAACACCTAAGTCTACAACTACTCATGTATGCAAGTAATATTACTCCTTGTGAAATAGCAGAGGTTAGTGGATATGTGTATGGACTTTGTGGATCCTTACTGCTACTAAACTTGCTATCATGTGATGCTAAAATAGTTTTAAAAGCAACTAAAATAATAGTACTTTAACTCATATAGGAAAGTTATTCAATATAACTTTGCTTTAGGAAAAGTAAGCATACTGTTGCAGGTCTTCATGTAGCACACTTTTATGGTACTCTAAATTGTCTGGGTTTTTTTTTCCTCAATACCAGTGAACAGATGAAAACAATTACACATTTTTAGTTCTGTAAGTGTAGGTTACAGACACAAATAGGTCTGATGTATTAAGGAGGGACACAAACTGTAGCCTGTGTAAGGTCAGACACAGCAAAAACAGTGTAATGAGCATCTGGAAGAGAATTTTAAGCAAATTATTCTATCATGTGTGACGTGATGTAATTAAATCATCATCTGTGTGCACAGCTGAATTGTTTCTGCATCCTTTGTCTTAGAAATTTATTGCTCAGTCATTAGCAATCCCAGTGTGGTTTAGAACTATGTTAATGATGCAAAGTAAGTGATTAGACTGTCAAATGAATTTAAGAGCAAATCTGGGACAAAATTCTACCTTCATGCATCACAGAATGAGCATTGTTAGCCTTTTTTACCTACACATTCTTAGTGGGATTTCCCTTTTGCACCTTTTTGTCTCTAAGACCAGTATTATACATGTAAAATTCCAATAAAATGGATGGCTCTTCTCATGTAAATTTGTACAGCCCTAAATCAGGCGTAGTTGTATGCTTTTCTTTTGTTTGGTTGGCTGGTTTTGTTTTTTTCTTAGATGATTTCATGTAGAATATATGTTTTTTTTAATTTAGAAATAAATTATAAGACTGTAAATGGTTATATTTTTAAAATAGTTAGAAATAAATTTTGTTTTAAGGCCTCTTCTCTGCAAAATAAAATTTTTCCATCTAATCACTACTTTTGTTTACTTATGCGATTGTTTTCCTTAAATATATTTGTATTTACAGGCCTGCTCAGAGAGAAAGTGAAGCAGTAAACTTTAGCAAATTAATTAGCAATGGTTATGGGACTGACTGGATTCAGCAATGTACTGGATGGGAAAAAAAGATTCAAGAAACATCAGAAAATAGTCAGCAGTCCAAAGGTAGCATTATTGAAAGCTGTTTCTTTTAAAATGAGTTGGACTCTCAAGGTAACAGCAGAGGGCAGCCTGGATAATCTGTGTGGCTCTGAATGTGGTGAGACGTACTGAATTACTGTGCTTAGTTTACAATACCCTATGACTAGCTAAAGAAAAGAGTGCTCCTGTTTGCAGTCAGCGAAGACAAGTGTTTTCATGGACCTTTTTCATCTCTACAATTGCAGTATGCTCTGTTCCAATCCAGGGGCTTCTGTGTTCTGATACAGGGGATTCTACGTGATGTGTTTCTGTAAAATGCTGCAGAGGCACAGCCATTCTGCCTAAATTTAAGCAGGCTGTAAAATATTTGTTGCCTATTTTTTATGAGTATTCCTTTGCTCCTAATATTTCTCTGAACACTTCTGTCACAAGTGTCATTAATACTTGTGTTTGAAAAATAGACCACTGTTCATAAAAATCTACCAAAATAAATATCTACACATTGTTGAAGACAGTGCAATTGCAACAGTTTAAGAGAAAAAAGTTAGCCAATGCGTACCTATGATTTCAAACCTTACTTTATCATGCACAGTGCTAATAGCTATGACTTAAAGACACTTAAATATAAAGGTTAAAGGGCAGGAAAATTTGCCTTACTTCTGTCAAAGACCCTTTGCTCATCCTATTTACACTGACTTGGTAACCATGGTGGCTATACCGCTTTTCTATAGCCATCCTTTGAAGTGCTATTGAACATACACATTGCATGCACCAGAATTTTTTTATTGATATCAGGGAATCTTTTTATATATACTTGGAACTGTCATGATTCCCTTGACCTTGATACATTAATGTGTGAAATCTTGTGAGCCAAGTGTTTTAATTTCTGTCATTTTATGTATTTCTGAATTCATCTTTGTGTCTTTTATTGATGTATCTACAGTATTTTTTGTTTGTTTGTTGGCTTTTTGTTTTTGTGTACCTCTTTCTCCAGGTGAGTATTGGAAGGAAGCAGGCAAACAGAGAATTAGAAGTTGTGTGGTTTTGTTCAGGAGAAAAATTGCTAGAAAAGTAAGGGATGAAGCCAGATCTTGGTCTGGACCTGAAAGAGGATGCATAACCCGAGAAGCGACTCTTTGAAGTCAGCTTAAGTATCTGAACTCTGATCATGCAGAGGATGCTGCTTTGGGAGGCACAGTGACCCAGCAGTTCAGCTGTGGAGTCTAAAAGTACTCTTCCTCAGCTTGAAAGAAAACCCTGAATATTATTCTTTGTTTTCAGATTCTGTTTAGCTTTCTTGTGCACTGACATTTTTCTTTCCCATTATTGTGAATAAAGTGAAAGAATTTGGGATCTCAAAATCTCAAATGCATCCATTTGGTGATAGTTAATTTCTTTAATGTGTGTGCCTGTAATGAGACATTTGAGATATAAAGAAAGCTGAAGACTTTTCAGAGTAATCATGACATTGGTTTGGTTATACCACTTATTCATAGAGGAAGAAAATTATGAGTGCACTCTAAAGTGATTGTGCTGCACAGATTGATCTATAGATACATCTTATTTTTTAATTGCTTTTCTTTTTAAAATTTTTAGATAAAATTACACCTGCTTTGCTTGTATTGCTCTCCTTTTAAATGACAGCTATTTCAATTGAGATTATTTCTGTATGTAAGTGTAAAAGGAGATTTTTTTTTTAATGCTCTTAGCAATATGGTTTCATCCAGATATGTACCTTGATTCAGTTTTGACGTTTTCATTTTTTTATGTGGTCGCTGAAGGTAATGCTTGTATTTTTTTGCCACTTATGTACTTTTCTCTGCTCATCAAGTAATTGGCAGCAAGAGTACCTTGCAGCTCCCTTTTGAAACAGAGCTTTCTCTGTTCTCCCTTGCACAGAATAAGTCCTAGACACATCAGGCAGGAAATACAACCCATTCCATGTGTAAATCTATAACCCCTTTGTGTTAGGTTATAGATTTGCATCATACTTGGTAGTTTGTCTATACTGATAATTCAAAATTAAAAGTACTGGAATTTCCATGCATTTTCATGTGAGAGAGAAAGCAAAAATTTTAGCTGACTTTTTATTCTTATGGTTGAAGTTATTCTCTGAGCATTAAACTTTTTTTCTAATGCAGATTTGGAGCCATCACAGTCTGAAGCACCACCTGCAAGGAATGAGTTAAAGCCACCATTTCAGGAATGTAATAAGTAACTTGAAAGACTGTTCGGGAAAGTAAACCCTTGTATAGCTTATGCAGTACACTATTTATATGTTTATTAGGTTACTTTTGTAGTTGAACTCATGCCCGATGGAGAAGTTCATTTGATTTATGAGATGGATGAACTTCACTGTGCTTGATTACAGCAAATTTTTAAGGAGAGGCAACAGCTGTCAGTGCTTATTCCTAGGCTTTTTCATAATATAATAAAAAAAGCAAAACTGAATTTTTCTCCTACACAAGACTCGTGCTGCTTTGCTGTGGTCCAGTAGTGTTACTGTATTGCTGCTGACTTGGCTAGCCACATGTCTGCTATGAATGTGTCCAAATCAGCAAGTTTCTTTAGTATACTTGTGACTTATGCCAGAACAAAAGGTGAAGGGGAACTGTGTAGTATGGGATGAAATGTCAATAGAAAGAATTGAACTGGTATGGATGCTTGCAGTAAAAAAATCAAACTTTCACTGGAAAGACTGCTTCTTAGTCCAGATATTCAGCTTCCTAGGACAATTGAATTGCTATGCCTGCTGCAAAAGAACTAGTTAATCATAGTGTTCAAATATATAATTAAAATAAGACCTGGTGGCATTTCCTCTTATAGTCTTGTTATACAGAAGCTGAATCATTGGTTAACAGTGGCATGGATTCAGCTACATGTGATGTGTGCACTTTCAGCTGTTGAATAAAAAAAATTATTTATCCTGAAGTCTTGACTGTAACAAGAATATATGCTAGGTCTCCATGTTAATTCACACCAGCAAAAGTTTGTACTTTGAAATAACATCATGTAGAAGTTGTAATTTAATATTTGAAAACGTTAAGACACACTGATATTTTAACACTTGCTCTTTTATCTACTTGGATTAGGACATATCCCTGAACTCTTATTAATAATTAAAATATTTATAATAATAGTCCATTAGAAAGGATGCAATTTCATTAACATATTTTTTGCTAATACTATGAAAAGTGAAGTTGTTAATAAGTAAAATGATAATTTTTAGAATTTCCTCTTCAGAGTACATTCAGTACATTTTACACTTTTGAATCCAAGAGCTGAAGATTCTAAAATGTATTACTAAATATACATCCCTTTTAACAGAATGTTTGGAAGATTTGTATTAATATTCAAAGTTCTTTAGAACTTTGATGTGAAAATTAGTTGGAAATAGGTAAACCTATTGCTAAACTGAACCCTCAAAAATTTTCAGCAAACATTGGTGGAAGTTTTATGTTGATGTTGTTAGATCCAGCACTTGAGTTGATATTTGCCGTTCATTTTGTCAATCAATTCTCCTAAATTTTATTTACAAAAATAAAAGGCATATGCAAATACCTAAATGTATGGTTACTGGCTAGTCAGCAAATTTTTTTAAAGATGAAAAAACTTATATCAACCTGTAACTGTGGGAGTGTGTCGGATTACTTACCTTGTATCTGTTTTCACTTACTGTTTGTGTTGTGGATTATGTCCAGATACATTGAAACAATTTGGGTCAGCAGACCTGGTTGTGACCCCTCCCAAGATCTTGCCTTTGTGATTCTTAAGAAGTTTGCTAAAGTATCATTCATGTATATTCAGCTTTCCTTAGTCAAGCCCAGGTGATTTCAATCTGCACTGTTGGTCAGCTGAGTCTGGATGGTTCACAGTTTTAATACCATGAGTTAGAATATTAACAGCCTGAGATTTCTCTTCATAAGAGCAGGAGGGAAATCCTGAAATACATGTTTGTGCATTTAGAATAACGGAGAGCTGCAGCAGAAGTGTAACTTGCCTGTTCTCCAAGGGACACGATATCAAAGCGGTGTAACAAATAAAAAGCTCCAGCTGAACGCAAGGATGCAAGTGAGTTCACCTTATCGCAGTAATCACACTGTTCGATTTACTTCTGAGTCAATGCAGTCATGCAGCTGGCAGTTTTCAAAGTCATCAGCAGTTCCATGTAGAAGCAGTGGAAGGTTCTGGTTTTCCATGGTTGTTTTGCAGAGAAATGCCAAAGTCAAAAAGTGGGTGCTTATTACAAAATCTAGCCTTATTGTTTTAAATGCTGAAACGTTTGTTTCGTGTTGTTGTGCTTCATCTCTGCCCTGAATGCCTTTAAGTAGTAAATGAAATAATTTTTTGTTTGAATACTGAGTGCTTAGCAAGTCTAAAGATAAAAACAAAAATGCAGTTACATTTTATATATTGCATCCAAGTATAATGAGTATGTGAATGTTTTTAAAAGAGAATTCCAGATAAAGATTTAACAATAACTTGGCAATTTCATGACTGAAGAATAATTTTCCTTTTACATACAACCATTTCATTGGAGGGAAGTCTAATGGCTGTTTTCATTTTAATGTGTCCTAATATATGCATAGTATATAAATCTTACTGCTATTGTCTTTTTAAACTAGGCTAAAACATAAACATGTTTTCAGAGATCAAGGGTATGTACCATTAAATTTGTGTAGCAATACAAACAAAAATTCAATTGACTCATCCTTCTCAGGCGTCTAAAATTCCATTGCCTTCAGCATATCTATTTCTTAAATACTTGTATCTGTGCTGAATATGCAGGCTTAGTTGTAAAAGATGAAGGATGAAGCCCAATTTCTTTCTGTAAATAAATAGCTTAATATTCTGCTTTTGCTGTTCTTTGCAGATAATTTTTCAGAATGTAGTTACATATTATGCCGTACTCTGGGGGAAAAAAAGCTAGAAATAGAAACACAAAAGTTCAGTCTTAGCACATTTTTTCCTTCTATTAATAGTTTTAATGGTACAAAACATTCAGAATTACTGAAGAATTCAAATGCTGTGGATAAAACAGCTGCATTGAATTATTTGACCAATTAACTATAAAAATGGTATATGGTAGGCAGAAAGGAGAATACATTTGATAATGAAAGGACAGTCTTACTTTCCAAAGGTGCAGATTTTCATCATGCAATATAAAAATCTGAAAAGTGAGGACAATTGCATATTGTTATAACCCCAGCATGTAGCTGTGCATTTTTCACCCTTCCAAAACAACATCAGCATATTCTATTTTTACTTAAGAAGTATCTTTCCCACTAAAATACAAAATAGAATGAAAACCCAAACACTACAAAAACCAGGATACTACAAGGACATTTAAAGTTTTCTAGAGATGACTGAGAGCAAAGGTTACTACCAATTATGAGACTTATAGAAAGGCATAATTTATTGAATGTTTCAGACAAGATAACTATAGTAACGTGATTACTTACAAAAGAAGCCATTGACATTGGGTTTTCTCTTAATATATAGCTGAATGGAAAACGTCCTGAAAGCTGAAGCAGATTTTTCAGTGGACCCTGAGATCCAAGCGTAGGTAATATTCCTGTTTAAAGGAAAGGTTTCTTCCACAGAATTAAAACAGTCTGCTAAGGTGCTTGTCCGTTACCATAGCTTGGATGCCTTGACAAATATTCAAGGAACAGGAAAATGGAAGATGGATTAGAAGGCTGTGCTTCTGTTTTACCCATTGGAAATTTAAACAAGTTGAACATGTGATGTTTTTCTAACTTTGTGGAGCAATTCCTCTTGCATATTGTTCATGCCTAGAAATGCATCTGTAGCAGTCCTTTGGTGTGAGACAGGATACTAAAAAATTTGACTCTAAATGTCCAGTACGTGATTTTGTAATAAACACATCTCAGCAATGCCTTGTGCTCAATGTGTTTACCATCTTGAGGCACAGAAGGTTCACTACCAAAGTTTTACTTGCTGTGTCTCTTAAGAATTCCCTACTGTGACAAACTACAGTGGATCTGGTAGGAAAAGTTATTTTTAAAATTGTACTGCAGGATTGTGAGTTTGGTGTCTTCAGTTACTCTATGAACAATATTAATTTTACGCTTACAATGTGCTTTATGCTTTTTATTTTTTTTTTGTGCTTTGTTAACCTTTGGTTAGGCATGAAATGGTCAGGCAGCTGGACTAAATGGTCATTGTATTGCATAAAATTGGCTTTTAAAGAACTCTCTGAGACTCAATTTGTGAGTTTTAGCAGACAGGCATTCTTTATTATGATATGCTGCATGGTCACGGCACGCCTGGTGCCCTGGGAATCAGTTTGCCAAAGTGCACACAGAGGTACCTTCACTACAGCTTATATGTCACCATTACGTGATTATTCATTTTTCATTCTCCATATTCCTGTTACATATTCATGACATTTCCCAACACTTATTAGCATATATACTGATTGTCATAATGTCTCTGAGGGGCTTCATTGGGGGTCTCTGATGGTCATCTGTGTCTGAAGCCCCCCAAGTTCTAAGTGACTGCCCCATGAACTTCTTTAAGACAATACACTTGGTAAGAGAGTAACTTGGTGTTGCTTGGCTGGCTGCCTCAGTTTTCTTCTTCGCTGTTTACTTTGCATGGTTAGTACCTTTAAATCATTTGGCTCAGCTATACCATTAGTTCTTGTTGCAAAAACCATTAGTTCTTGTTACATCTCAGAACTCAGATATAAGCTGTAGATCCCTTCCAACTAAACAGTCAGTTCCAGTAGCCTAAGCGACACCTGCTCCTTTCCCCCCATCGTTTTTGCCATGCCCACACATCCGTGAGATGGGGCAGCGTGATTACAGCCGGCCCCTACCGACACACACAAGGGCAGACACAGGCACCGACGCCCGCACAGCCCGACCTGACTGCACCATCCTCGGCGTGCCAACACACCTGCGTGCCTATCTGCTATCTCGAGGCTCAGATCCTCCCAGACGCCCCGGCCACAGCTCTACGCGCTCTATCCTCTCCCCGCCCCGCCGTCGGCAGGGTCCCAGTGCGCAGGGGGTTAACCGGGTTAGCCCTGGGCGGGGCGGCGGCTCCGCCGGGCTCTCCGCAGCCCGACCGGCAGAACCGAGCGACTCTCCTCCTTTCCCAGCGGCGGGTCCGCCGCTCCCGGTGAGAGCCGCGTCCCGCCGGCAGGAGGGGTGCCCCCATCCAGCGGGTCGGGAGAAGCGGGGGAGCGGCGGGCGCAGGGGTCGGTCCGGGCGGGCGGGGCCGGTCGCTCCGTCGGAGGCGCAGGGGGAGCGCTCCGGCAGCATCGGGGAGCGACGGGGCGGCCTCCGGAGGGGACCCGAGGGGTAAAACCCGTTTTGTGGCGGCGTCAGCTCTTCCTGATGATGGATCAACACTGAACCAGGGCTTTTTCCCTACAGAAACCGTTGACTGTGAGCTTCCTTCAAAAATGACCGATGTAGGGAGGATATGAGAGATGGCAATTGTTATGGATTCTGCATGATTTTAAAGCACCAGTCTGAGGTTTTAGGAGTTTAGATGAGATACTAGTGATTCTTCACTCTTGAGTATACTAGGAATTTTCACTATGAGGGTGGTGAGACACTGGAACAGGTTGTCCAGAGAAGTTGTGGATGCCCTCTTCCTGGAAGTGTTCAAGGCCAGGCTGGATGGAGCTCTGAGCACTCTGGTTTAGTGAAAAGTGTCCTTGCCCATGGCAGAGGGCTTGGAACTCGATCTTTAAAGTCCCTTCCAACCCAAACCATTCAATGATGTGCACACATGTTAAAGCGGGCAGTGCTCTTTCTTGACTTGAGTTGGAGCATTTTGTTGTTGAATGTTGGTTTTAACTTAGGCTGAGGGAGGTGACAGAAACTTTTGACGTGGCTTTAAAAATTTCTATTTGTTTAGGCAATGTGAGAGTTTTGTGGCTTTACATTAACTGGCTGCTTGTCAGCTACTACCTGATTGCTGGCAAGGTCTGCCATGGGAAAGCTGCTTTATGTTCCTTCCATTCCTGCCAAGGGACCTCTAGGCGGGTGCTCTTGGAAGGGGTATGCTGGACCTTTGGACTGTCAGAACTTTGCTCTCAGTTTTTTGAAGTATATCATTACTTAGGGGATCACAGAACCAAGAACACTGTTGAAAATCACATAGATGCTTAATAATGTGAACAACTGCTGAATGAATCTCCTCAATTTAGTTGCAGCCATTTGTCATCTTAAGTACATACAAATCACTTTGCTGTTTCTGCTTCTTAACTTCCAACTCTCCTTTATTAAGACTCATGGCACTGTAGATTTCTTGGAAGAAATGATGCATTTTTCCTGTAATGTACAACAATGGTGATACCCTGTAGTAGCTGACTC
>JAWWEW010000078.1:79466788-79538077 GCA_035583185.1 Anabacerthia variegaticeps
TTGTCATCTTAAGTACATACAAATCACTTTGCTGTTTCTGCTTCTTAACTTCCAACTCTCCTTTATTAAGACTCATGACTGTATTAAGACTGTAGATTTCTTGGAAGAAATGATGCATTTTTCCTGTAATGTACAACAATGGTGATACCCTGTAGTAGCTGACTCTAATCATACCACCATAAGGATGTGTAATTGATTCTAAATGTGACTTTTATACTTTACCTCCTCAAGCATAGATGATTGTATACTTTTAGTATATCTAGTACATGTGAAGTTTAGTCTATTTAGTCAAGGTTGATATCTTAAATGAAGAAAAGTAATTGTCCTTATAAATTTTAATACATTATTTAGTGGCTTTTAACAGGCAGGCCTCTGGTTTATTTTGTTTGGTTCTTCACTTCTTTCAAAATTCACGGATGATATAATTCTATTGCAAGGCTGATTTCTCTCTTCTTCCTTGTAGTGTAATCCTGGGGTTTTTAAGGATTACAAATCTTGTCCCTATTATAATCTCTGTGCTGTTAGGCGCTTCTTAGGGGAGGGTAGAGCAAAACTGTGATTCAACACCTCCCATAAGGGCATTTCCAGAAAGTACCAACTTCAGCACGTAGCCGTAGTCACTTGTGAAAATAATAACAAATGAGTCATTCTATAATTATGATTCTGTCCTTGTATCAGAACCAAAGCCTCAGTGATCCATTTGTCTATTTAAATGTAAAGAAGAAGGCAGAAAGGAGAAGATTTTGAGTATAGGTTAGGACAGTGGATCGGGAAAAAAGGTATTCAGGATGGATGATAAACTGGAGTGCTGTGCCTTTTTGGAGTCCTGTTTTTCTTTTGTGTTCCTTGCCTTTACGCTGTGGCAGACAGAAGGGCTCTTAAGGTCAGTAGGAGGAGTTTAATGAGGAGGATATTATGAGTAAGATGCTTCCTGGATTTGAGTTTCAGGCATCTGACAGTTAGAGCTGAGCTTTGGAGACTTTCTGGAGCCAGAGGTGGAAGGAGGCTGAGGCTGGTTCGGAAGTCACTGTTGCTGTGGGAGGTATGGAAAAAAGAGGGTTAATTAGCAATGAGACTTGCCTCTCCTTGTCCTGTGAGCCTGCTGCTGCTCATAGCAGAGAACAGAGGTGGTGGTGAGATAGGGGTTATGTTAGAAAGGGATTAGTTTAGGCTTGAGGGGTTTGAAGGTAGTGATAAATTATGGTGAATTATGGTGATGCTCAGCCATAAAAATTGTAGATGCTCATTTTGCTACAGTTATACAAGCTGTAGTGTGACTGGGTTATTTGGGGGATTTAATATTCATGATAGTTATGATACAAAAGGTTTTTCTCACTATTAATGCTTCTAGCTTTGCAGATGGAAGTATTCTGATGCACTTATATCTTTTTTTTAAAACATAATTTTAGGTATAAACACACATGGCTCCTGGTGCTTCAAATGAGAAGAAAACTGATGATGAACACGCTTCAAAGTAAGATTCAGAAATTAATTACTTTGTCTAAGTTTGCACTTAACCTTCCTCCACAAACTCATTACACACTTGTACAATTTAAGATACGATACAAACATTGATTATAACATCAAATATCCAATAGGAGCTGCTCTGACAAATGCATGCTTTATTACTTTACCACACCTGTACAGAGGACTTTGTTGACTAGCCATTTTCCTTTATTTCAACAGTGAATTTTTCCAGGCCTGGGTGATGTTTTTATTTATTAATGTATTTTTAATCTACTGAAATGCCAGCTTTGGTTGCTGCGTATGGCCAGACTTACCTACTTCAAGTGTTCAAACAAACATTTCAATGTGTTTCTGTAATCCTTACTTTAAGCTTATTTTACTAAAACCATAAATGCATGTTTAGTCTTCAGATACTCAAACCCTCAGAAGTTGTAGGTGCTTTACAACAGCTCAAGGGAGATAAATTTTCTGCTTCTGAGATTTTAATGCCAAAGATTTTTATCAAACAAACTTTGCCTCTACTGTAAATCCATGGCATTGGTCCTATGTACACATAACAATATGCTTTTTATTGCCCGTTTTACCCCAGGGTCCAAGTCTACAATTAGATGTGCAGATAAACTGTGCAAGTTGGTAATGCCCCAGTGCCGCGGTGACGCAGTGGGTCGGAGAGAGTTGTTAGTGGGGAGTGAGAGGAAAGGGTAGGATATAGCCCAGGCTGAGGAAGGAGGCTGTGTTTTTGTCAGGCATGGTGATGTTGGCACATACCGCATGAATTTCCCTGTACTTTTAATGGAGGCCTCACCTCTCCCCAGTTCATTTCCTGGAAAGAAACTTTTATTGCTGGTGTTCTCATAAAGAAGGAAATATTTTTTTTTTGGTCACCTGAGAAGAAGTTATAAAGTGATTTCAAATCATATCCTATTTGTATGCAAAAGCCATTCCAATGAACATCAGCAGAGCCAGATATTGGATCTGCATTAGTGAGTGACCCAGTAAAAAAGGGTAGGGAGTCCCACACAACTGAATAGGAACAATTCAGGGGAGGCAGCCTGGGAATTCTGCTCACATAAGCTAGCAAATTCCTATGCTGTCTGTGCCTTTTTGTCAAGCATGAAACCTGCTCTTTAGTTCTTCCAAGCTCAAACAGGTCTCTTGGAAGGAAGAACAAAGGCAGCCAAAGCTGATGTTCCACCTCGGACAGGATTTATAGGAAGAGAGACAAATGGAGTCCATGAGAGATGGAAGGGAATTTCTACTGAAGGGGTCAATGGACCAGCTGCCTGGGTGGGCAGCATCTTCAGTTGCTGAAGGTGGTCATCTCTAGTGGGCAGGGACAGATAGGGTGGCTTGGGATGACACAACCTCTTTGATGCACAACCTCTTTCCTTGGTTATGCACTTATTACTAGCTAGTGACATTGGAGAGAGAATGCCAAGAACAGAAGCAATTGCTGTACTCAGAATGTTTGGGTTGTAACTATTTGCTTTCTGATGAATGGTTCAGCGACCTCAGCATGGGCATCTTGGCCACCGTTGGCTTCCTAAGGTAATCCCCACTTCCTGTGCAGGACTGGCAGATAAGACATGGGACCTACAGGAAAGCACTGCCTTTCTGGAGAAGCATTAGAAGGCAGACAAGAGAACCTAAACCAACTAAAATAGCACTAAACATCTCTGTTTAGGCCTCAGAGTTGTTCCTGCAGTGTCTTAATGATTTTTTGCACAAACTCCAGGTGAACTGTTCTGTTTGTCTCCTCTGACAAAGCAGTTTGAGTTTGCTGAGCCATGCTGTGCCTGCAGTGATGCTCCATGAAGCTATTAAGTCATCTTCTTGTGTCTGGAAGCTATTTACTGCTTGATTCCATCTCTCAGAAATTACTTTGAAGTATGGGCCAGGGTTCTGCTTAAGCTTGTGATTATTGACTATTCTTTCCTACCTGTTTCAATTGAACTTAAAACATCAAGCACAGAACTCAGACAGTTTATGAATCATTCAGCTCGTTTAGTTAGTCCCCTGTTGAATTTTCCATGAAGGTGATCCCGCATGCTGAGTAGTTCAGGTTTTCCTCCTTGCCCTGTCATTTCCTGGCTCTTCAGACAGATTAATTTTTATTTTTCTTTTAAGCTGTATCACTTCCTTACAAGAAGCAACTTAAGAAGAAATGAATTCTTTTTACCTCTTCCTCTCTTTTCCTTTTTTGTTGAATTTTTTTTCTCTTCTATGGTTTTCTCTTTCCTTCAGATTTCTATTTCCTCTTTCCTCTCTTGTTTCAAATTCTCTGTACCCTGGTTATCAGTCTCATGCAGTAGGATTTTCTCCTCCTGGGTGTATGACACAGTGGGACAAATTGACAGAAATTCACTTTGTGCCTATCTATAAAGCCCAAATGATCCCATCCTTCTCAGGTAGCTGGTGGTGGTAGTGGTGAGTTTCAGTCAAACAAGGTCATTTGCTTCTCAGCTTTGCTATTGATTGCCTTTGTAGTAAGATGGTCCATTGAATATTCCCTGGTTCTGCTCCCATTGTTCTGTTCACCATAAAGATCCACCCTGATTCACAGCTTTAATATTGTGTAAGGTAAAGGTTGTACATTTGCAAATGCATCCTAACATCTGAGCTTTTCTTCAGCAATTCCATCCTGTGCAATGAACGAGATGTTGAATGTCATATGTGGTTTATTACAAGCTGTAAGGCAGTTATGAAATTTAGGATTTCCTTAACACAATGCATGAGGAAACAAAATAAGGTAGTGCAGGCACACCTATGTGTGGCATTTCCCAACTGTGACTGCTTGGCTTTGAAGGATTGGCATCTGTTCAATGTGGAGGCTTGTATATACTCTATATATTTCACAATGCTGCTGTCTTGGCAGAGAGAATTTTATCCATCTCTGCAACCCTCACCTGGAGAAAATGAAAGAAGACATCCTGTACCATTTTGCTCTTGGGACTGGTACCCATGATTTTCCGGCACTGTTTGGAGATGTAAAGGTAAGATGCTTTGCTTCATTCAGCAAGCCTGAGTTTTTCTGCAGAATGTGAAAGTGGAGTTGTCTTCAAAATAAGACTAAATGTGTCAGCATACCACTGACAGAAGAGTGAATGCAAAGGGGAGAAGGTTTTGTTTCTTCTTGTCACTTTCGATATCCAGCAAAGTTTGGGATAATTGTTTCTAACTGTCTCTTTACAATCAGTAAAAAGACAAATGCTGTAGGCTCTATTCAATTAGAAATCCTGTTTGTTGCATCTTCATAGCAATATTTGTCTTTTACTAATTTAAACAGGATGAAAACATTTGAGTGCTATATAGGCAGTTGGTTTTTTTTTTTTTCCCCATAATGTATCTTCATGGTGTTTTAGAATGATTGTGAGAAGAACTATATCAGGGATTGTGTTTACTGAAGGTGTTTGCATGTACTCATGTTGTTCCTCACATGTTCTTTGACATACTGGATTGTGCAACTGGTTTTGTTTTGTTGAACACTGTCTGCCCCAGTTTGTGTGTGTTGGAGGAAGCCCTTCCCGGATGAAAGCTTTTATTGCCTACATAGCAGAGGAGCTGGGGCTGGGGAGCCCTGGCTGTGACTACCCCAACATCTGCGCGGGCACCGACCGCTACGCCATGTACAAAGTGGGACCTGTTCTGTCTGTCAGTGTAAGTACCTCGCGTCACCTGATACACAGTGCAGTGATACTGTTCAAAGTAGAAAATAGGAATACATGTTTCTTTGAAATGCTTATGAGATTGAGTCAGGCTCTTAAGTTTGTATCAGCAGTGCTCAAAATAGTGCAGCCAGCTAATTGAGAACTTTTCTTTAGCCTGAGCTTCATCCCTTCTTGCATCCTTTCCCCTCAGTGTACCACTGAGGTGTTGCAGGAATGGTGTTATCAATGTTTTGAGGAGATTTACTGTTGCCTCATACCTGTTCTGTACCCTAAATAACGGTGGAAAAACGTCACTTGATGTATGTGGGGTATTGGAAAAAATGGCCGTATCACATCCAGAGCTATGTATCTGCAATGGCTCTGTCAAATATGCTCCTATAGCTTAAGAGTAGCATTCCGTGGGACTGGTGCTGCCAACTCATGTATGCATTTTAAAACTTCATACCTTTAATTTGTAAACACAATTACATACTTCACTTGCAATTGCAAAACTGTAGTAGTATTCTGCACCCTTTCTTTTGAGCTGTAATTATCATAGCACTGTGCAAGTTAAGGTGGACTTATATTTGCTGAATATTGAGACAAAACCATGACTGTGTTTTGAAAAAAAATTATTTTAACTATTCACTAGCATTTCAGGTTGGTGAAAAATCAGAGTGGGGTTTTTCTTTGTGTTTAGGAAATGTTCCATGATGAAGTGCATTAGTCAGCTATTGGGAAAGGACACTCTTTATACTTTGGATAATATAAATGTTTTATAATTCACAATTCTTAGAAATACTGTATTTCATCCAAAATCTACCAAAGCCAGTGGGAGTCTGTCTGTCTACCTGTAGTAGCATTTCAGCAGGCCCAGAGATAGGGGATTTTGTGGGAGTGAGTTAGGTGAAGTTTGAGAAAAAATACCAAGAAGGAGAAAATGTCCAGCTCCTTTTTCCATATATATTTTGCATTGTCTGTGTGACCGTGGAATATGAATTTCTGCTTTCTTTTCAGCACGGTATGGGCATTCCTTCTATTTCAATCATGTTGCACGAGCTGATCAAACTGTTGTATCATGCCAAGTGTTCCAACATAACCATCATTCGCATTGGTACCTCTGGTGGAATAGGTATTTCTCCTCTTGATTTCTGTTCTATTTCTGCAAACAAAAGTATCTTTGTAGGAAAGTGGGCATCTCTGCATGTAAGTGATTGATAGCTAGAATAGTTTTCCACAGGAGATGAATCATTTGTCTTCCGTAATTTTGAAAGTAAAGGCAAAATCTGCCTTAGGATAGAGAAAATGCACTTAAGAGATCTGATGTGAGAAGAAGGACCTTTCTGTCCTCTGTGTAAAATATAAGAAAGAAAAAAAGTAGTGAAAAAGGAAAAATTTTATTATTTCAGAAATGATTTGTAATAATAAACTGAAGCAGCTGGGCATGGGCAAAAAGTTCTCCTGGTGAATTCAGTGGCAAAATTACCACCTTTAAAAGAAGCAGGGTTGGGTCAAGATGTTTTCTGTGTGGAAACGAAGTGTTGACAGTGTTGTGAAGTTATGTCTGTTTCTTTTTACTGCAGGTCTGGAGCCAGGCTCAGTGGTTATAACTAGGCAGTCTGTAGATGCCACCTTCAAACCTCAGTTGGAACAGGTTGTTCTGGGAAAGACAGTAATTCGCAGTACCAACCTGGATGAACAGCTGGCTAGGGAACTGATGCAGTGCAGTAAGGAGATTGGTCAGTTCAACACAGTCATTGGAAACACCATGTGCACTTTGGATTTCTATGAAGGTAGGGCCGGTGACAGACTAACAGAAGAGTATTGGTAAGCAGCAATAGATAAATATATTAACATAAACATCGATAAATATCTATAAATAGATAAATATGTTAACATTAAGCTTCCAGTTCACTGAGAAGAATGCATTCCCTACTCTGGGTTGTCTCACCAATCGTAATTAACCTAATTTTCATCTACATAAAACCAAGCAGTTTGCTGTATTAAACTTTTAATTTTGTGGAGACTCCCCTCCAGCTTTAGTAGATCCTCTGAAGTGCATACAGTCTACTATACACTTCTCATTTACAGTGTATTTGTCACAAATTTTCTGCCATTTATTGAGGCATTCTAGAGGACTAGAGAAATGAGAATTATTTGTGACTGGTTGGCATTGGTTTTCTTTGCACTGGTTAAGTAATTAAAGTAAATATTTTCCAACAGAGTTATTGGAACTTTCTTCATTTGAGAGAAGCAGTGATCAGACAACTGAAGACAATATTTTACTGAGTTGTGTCAGTGCTGCTACGCAGGAAGCACAAACCTCCAAGGCTTACTTTGGATAAACATACAGACATTCGGGTGCTTTTCTGATCTCCCAAATCTAGATGTTTATTCAGAAACATCTTTCAAACCTCACGAGAAGAGAGTCTAAATGGCACCTGATCCCACTTGCTCTGGCTTTTGCTGAGCAGATGATGAAGGGTGCAGTGTGGGGGGGAACACGCGGTCTTCATCACAGTGCTCCAGCTTGGGCAGAAGCACACACTGTCCTTTTGTGTATTTCCTCAGGCACCAGCTACAGGTGCAAGAAACTGTAAAAAAACTGTCAGGGATGTTTTCAACTCATACAGCAAAAGCTGAGAACTTTTAGTTCTCAGCTCAAGGGCATTAATTCAGGAACACATTTCCCAAAACAAAGAAGATACTGAGTAAAATACAATGTAATTTAACTTTACTATACGCAACTTGCTGCTGTTTTATCTGTAGGTGCTATTCTTGACTAAATCAAATAAAAATTTTCTCAAAAAATTATGAAAATATTAGCTAGTTAGCTTAAGAGACTTTTCATCTCTTACCTTGGAGAGTCTGTAACTAATAAAGTGTTCATCCTTTCAAGGTAGAAAGATGGAAACATTTTCAAGCCTGGCAGGTTTTTTAGACAGTGATTAAACATATAAAAAATGCAACACTTCCACAGAACTTCAAGTTTGTTGCTGAATTTTGATGCTTGCTGCACATGTGGGAATTTACTATGTACATTTTCCTGTTTATGAATTTGAGAATTTAAACTGAAGAAGACCAATTAAATTACCATGATACACATTATAAAAAATACAAGTATTATGTAGAAGCTCTAGCAATAGCTAAGAATCACTTTTTCCTATTTGTCTTGTGCACAAAAATAAAGAGTAGTAATAAAAGCTGAATTCTGTATAGGGAAAACTGTAATAACTGGATGTTTTCAAAACTGAATTTGCTCTGTGACTTCATCATTCTGAAATTTTCCATAAAATTACTTTCTAGGACAGGGCAGGTTGGATGGTGCAATCTGCTTATATAATGAAGAAGAAAAACTACAATATTTGAAGAAAGCTTATGATTCTGGTGTCAGAAACATCGAGATGGAGTCTTCTGTATTTGCTGCAATGTGTAACCTCAGCGGTGTCAAAGGTAAACTAACTTGGTCACTTTATCCAAGCTGTAGGAAGTTTTCTGCATTGCAGGGGATTTGTGGTTAAAAACTACAAATGAAGTCTTAACATACCTTCTGCGTATAAAAAAACCCCAAAAACTAAAAAATAAACCCAGTTCTACTGATAATTTTGTTGCTACAATTGCTTGATTTGTGTCAGATGTGTCATAACTTATCAAACTTCCTCACATAGGTTTTGCACAGTTTACTTCTGTCATTTGCTATTCCAGCCTCTGGCAACCATGTAAATCATTAAAGTACTTAATTACCCATATCATTCATTTGTTTTCTTCACTTATCTTTTAAAGTTTACAGAGAGCAATTGGTTAGTTTAAGCAATCAGGCGATTCTCATATATATAGAACTATACTGACTTTGTATACTTTCATATCAAGTTGAAAATATAAGTATCTTGTGTAGACTTAAGACTTTGATTCTTAAACAATTGAGGATTTTTAGTAGCATGAATCAACATTTCCAAATCATAAAGTGAGTTTTCAAATTTTTTACACAAGTTAACTAATTTCCAGTTACAAATAATGTAATAGTGTCTTTCTTCTTATCATGTAAAATGTCTTCTCTCACTTTACTGAACAAGAAGTTTGCCAGTTTAAAATGCTGATGTTTCTCAAACTTCTTAAACTCAAGAAGGATGAAATGAAGAAATACAAGCAAAAACATCCTTAGTTCTTACTGATTGGAGTGATTAAAAACCCAACCAGTGCTATCCGTGAGCCATTAGGCAGTCCAGTCCTTTTTTCTGTCTCTGCCTTGTAGGTCTGTAATGTGTGCTGGAAATTGCCAGTGGACAAAACCCTGGACAGCACGGTGATAGGGTCGAGTGATAAGAGTTCAGCAGGAGTGAAAGGAGGGGTGTTGCTTTTGGGGCTCTGATTACTGAAAGGCAGCGGATGAGCCTAAGATGGCCCGTGGGGTCCTCATGTCCTTGCAGCGCTCCCTGTCCATGAACGTGGAGGTGGCCTTGCTGCTGCTTCCTGAGGGATGACACCTTCAACACAGGCACTTGTGCTGGGGTTAGGGTAGATAGTGGAGGGCTGTAAGTACATCTGATAGAACAGTGTGTCTAGTCACTTCCTACCAGTCAAGTCCTGGATACACGTGAAATACCCTTCCTATGCAGAGAAACGTAAGAATCATGATATAACAATATATATTATCTGCAGCTGCCTGAGAGCTCTGGCTTTTTTAATGTAGCAATCTCTTGAACTATTTCTGACTTATATGCTCCACAGCATGCTAGTACCCCAGCATCTTATGGTATACACTCTCTTTTTTGGGGTTTCTTTTCTCTCGTATTTCCGATCTTATAGCTGTTCATTCAAATGCTTATGTTTTTGGACATTACAAGTGCATCCCTAACTAATCCTGTCTTTTAATTTCTAGCTGCTGTAGTGTGTGTCACCCTTCTGAATCGGCTTGAAGGGGATCAAATCAGCAGTTCACATGATGTCCTTGTGGAGTATCAGCAGAGGCCGCAGAAGTTAGTGGGATATTTCATTAAGAAGTGTCTTGGGAAGGCATGAAATGTCCATCTTTGTTTTAGAGAAGGGGAAGGCTTTTGGACAGATAAAGTCACAAGTTTGTGCATTACAGGTCTTTTGCCTCAGGATAACTTACAGCATTCCGTGCGCCTGTGGAAGTTAATAATTTATGTCACTGTTCTTTGGGAACTGAATGTATTGAATGGACTTCAGTTAAGTTTTGCTTAGTTATGCATTGCTGGATATAAAACTCCCTTTTCCATGAATTGGAAAGTGGATCTGTTGTGAAGGACAAGCCTGCTATAATGTATGAAAAAGCTTTATTTATCCCTGCTGTAAAAGAAAAAACTAGGAAAGAAATCAAACTCTACTGCCAAGTAGTTGCAAACCACCAAATGAACTTAAAAATGCTAATCTCTTCCTCATTGTTATAAAAATTATGTAAGTTATAATTGTCTTTGTTGCTTCACTTGTGAAAAAAGTGAATGTAGTTTATTTTTTTCCAAACTTTGATGAATAAACGATACTATTTTCCTATATTAAAATTAAATGAAATTGCAAAGTGTGGGACTGAATTTTCTAATCCTTAAGGACTTAACACTGAGCTGTTGAATATCTGTATGTCTTAGATATTGATTCAGCAATATTTTAACTATATAATTGAATCAATATCTAGGAAATATTTATGCATTGAAGAACTTGCAATCTTTTGCTGAAGCAAGGCTTCTGCTTATGAAGAGGAACTGAAGGCCTTCAGGAGATGCACAGCATGTATTACAGTAGCTCTTTTTTTTTTTCTTCTTGTTTTTACTTTATTTCATTTTTTTAATTATTTTTAAAAATTAGTTTTTGTCTCCATGTTTTCAGGACGAAGCACTCACTGTTGCAATGGTTTCCAGTTCTGAAGAACTGGAGAGTATCTGTTGACTGTACATGCCATCTGCATTTGCATCATGCAAACCCCTTCTGCAGTTGCAGTTTCTTCCAGTACCATAGGCCTAAGTGTTTGGGGTATTTTTAGAAATCATACCCATTGCTACTTTGCTGCTGTGCTTAGAATACACATACATGGTCAGCTAAAGAAAATGTGTTAATTTTTGGTTTTCCTTCTTTCTACTGCAGTGAGGTGTTCAGTCCTAGCAGGGGGCAGAGGTCAAAAGGGTCTGAATAAGCTCTCAGAACAGCTACCACTAATCCAGCAAAATGAGATTTTCTTTTTGAGGATTGTGGTCTACGATGCTATTAAGAAGCAAAAGGGTTAGAACTATGAGGGAGTGATGTTAGTAGGCATGTTCACCAAATGACAGAGACTGGAAGCAGCGTGATGAAAACATTGAAAAAGGAAGGGTAACTTTCATGAGCAGAAACATGCCAATGAGAATCAGTATTCTTAAATTTGATGAATTTTCAGCTGGTGAACAGATCTTCTTTTTAGTCTTCTTTTAATTTTAAAATCACACTCTTGCCTATGATCAGAATATACAGTGCACGTAAGTTTTCAGAAAACCTTTTTTTCCCTAAGCTTAAAGGATAGAGGAAGGTGAGAACAGCTCCACATTTTGTTTGAACTGTCTGTCCCTTATTTAAAAAAAAAATAAATAAATCTGTTTAGCCATGCCTAGTGCTTGCCTAGTCATTGACAAAGCCTGTGAGGTCCTTTGGGAAGCATGAAACAAAGCACATATTTTCTCTGCAATCTCCTGTTCTAGAAACAGTAATGAGATAAATAGATCACTTCAGAAGCAGCCTGCTGTACTCTAGGGTGAAGAAAAGCTTATGCCAAATTAACCAGTATTAGTTTTGAGGAGACAGTTTGCTGTTGCACAAGAAATACTTACTAAGAAGTAACTAAAGAGAACTAAAAATGCTTTACCTAGAAAACAAACAACCACCTAATGTGGCTCTGTGGAACTCTGTGGAAGCATATTACTGCAGTTGTCCTGGGGAGTATGAATCCGAAATGGTGTGATTTGTCTTTTTAAAAGAAGGAAAACAAGAATCTGGAAACTGGTTAAAAAGAGTTTCTTGAATCATTTTAACAGCATGTGTTGTCAATTGAAACTACAAAGCTTTTGTGTTTACAGTCATATAAAATAGGCTCTTCCATTTTTAGAACTAATATGAAAACTCTTACATGCTACATGCTGAAATATAAATGGTCTTGTGGCTTGGCTGAGATGGAGCTAAGGGTCAGGCACTCATGGGGTGATGCAACTGTTGTATTAAATCAATACCCAAGATCCTGGCAGAAGCCCCCGGAAATCAAGCCATTCACCTGTTGCCAATGTCTCCTTTCTCCTTCCCACTGTTTCTTAGGATGTTGTACATATCTTTCTGCTAAAATACTTTTATTCTGTGCTTCCTATCAGATGGAATAAAGGGATGTATGATAGCTTAAAATTAAAATTCAAAAGAGACCTAGTATCCTGCTGTTTCTCCTGCTGACCATCCTCTGATGCGGTATTCCTAATGCAAGAGGGGGTTCGACAGACACATCTGACATACAATAAAATACCTTTCCTAGCTCAGAGGAAATTTGCCAGAATGCTACCCTGATAAGAACAATGTTTATTTCCTCTTGTGACTGCAACTGGACAGGGAGATAAAGAAATGAGTCAGCTGCGTGCATCCGGCTGCGAAGTTACCTTCCTGTTGGTTTTATGGAGACAAGTTTTATATGCAAGTCAATAATATTAGCCATTCACATTCTTTCTCTAGAACATGACTCAGGATTTGAAGTGGTGATATTTTTAAAAGCATATGTGATGTTACATATATGTTCAATATTACATAGTGCAGTGCCTCCTGGTACGTTTAAAAATCCTTCAAACCCCAGAAGCCTCTGTTTCAAATTAAGGGCCTACTATGGTTCTCTGTGCCACTGTGTACCTATAAACAAACTACAGAATCAATTTAATCCAGGGATCAGAAGGGATAAATGCAAAAAATTGAGGATACAAGATATGAATAGGGTGGAAGAGTGAAGGGAGAAAACAGTGGTTTCTACCAGTGGTTTGTTCTGTAATTCATGGTGTTCTGGCCCATTCTGACCATTTTGTTAAAGAAATGCCTGAGACCATAATGAAGACATGCTATAGTGCAATGGTTTCACATTTGCCAGAGACTGAGAAAGTGCAGTAACTCAATTAGTGACTTAAAAGGAGTGGATTTTTACTTTTGGTATCTTCATATATTTCAAAGAAGGATTTTCTTTAATGGAAAGAGTGAGAAATCCTGGAAAGGAACATTTTGAAATGACCTATGTCCAGTAGTTGTTAGACTGTAAATGTTTTTATCTGTCTTTAAAAGCCCAAGCGAAATAATTCTGTAGTTTCAGTAATTCTTGCAAATATCTTTTTTTAAACATTTTTCCTTGAAAAGGAATTTCAGTGTCTTGTGTAACAAAACTGTGTTTTCGTCTCAAGTCTGGATCTCAATATATGTTCCTAAATAAAATGCTAATATGATTGAATCAGGGATGTTTTTAATTTCCATTGACAAGTGACAGGTGAATGCTTTCAGATCTGCCCATCAGCAGTCAGTTATGTTCTGAATGCAGCACACAGCAGTGCAAGCAGCAAACTGGGCTTGGGGGACTGGATCTGCATATAACAACTGAGTACCAAAAAGCACAGTAGTGTGATTTGATGACACTGTTAAAGTTTGCTACAAGATATAGATGTTTGCTTTTCCTAAAAGTTTCTCAGTCTTTCAGTGACTAAAATGCGTGTTTTATCTTTCTAAAATAATTACCATTTAACATTATACTCCAGAGTATGAACTAAATTACAGCTCAAAAAATCTTCTGCCTGAAGAGAAAGGAGGTCACTGAACAGGGCAACATTAAATCTGAAACTCTGTGGTACAATAATAGAAGAAAGAGTAATGCTGACAGGGACAGGGCTTTTGCTCAGGCTACAAACAAAATGAAGCAGCAGCGAAAGACAGACAGAGCCGGTTTTACACGACACAGAAACCTGATTCCAGATGCTTCTTGTTGGTGCTGAGCTTGTAACTGTGAGAAAATTTTCATTTAATGACATACTATCAGTTTGTCATTTTACAAGAGTAAAATTCCTATAGCTTCCCAGAAGCACAAACAAACCACTGTCCTCCTTGGGAGATTGGGTCTGGTTTGCTCGTTTGGTGTCTAGCTCCATTTTAATCAGCCCTATTATTTGACCACAACTAACATTTTTCATCATGCCCTAACTTTGCACAGAGGAAGCATCTCCCAGGAAAGATGCTAATTGTTGTCATCCTGCAGGCACTTTGTCTGCAACGCTGGTCTGGACCATGCAAATATTTGTAAGTAGCACTGCTATTGATGTTAAAAGGAAAGCCTTGTGATCACTCAATAAACCTTGTGAAAGAAATGATGGGTGGTGATAGGAAAATAGACTAGTTTGCCAGATTCCCATCCATATTCTCACATGATTTGACTGCATTCCTGTCTACAAAACAGTATTTTTGGCTGCAGGGCTTTAACCTATTTAACACATGAAATTATGTTTCTTTGAATGTGCTTGCCAGCCTACTCTAATTACATTGTATTAAAACTGTAGGCTAGACGTGGTGTGTTGATGGTATGATATAAAGCAGTCAAGTTTCAAAATCAGATCTCTATGCTTGCAGGTTTTCTGCATTTTCTGCCCCGGTGGTTTTAAACAGCTTGCATGTATAAGAGTAAAGTTTTAAGTTAAAACAGAGACAAACCCTGCTAAAGCTAAGCAGAAGCAGAAAAGAGCAAGTCACTCTGTCTCAAAGACGCAGTTCTGAGAAGATTATTTTTTTTCCCACTCCAGAAATGGAAAATTTCATCATGAAATGAAAAATTATGAAATCCATGACTTTCTAATTTGCCCTGCAATATTCAAGATGCTGCTGTTGACTACAGACAGTCTGTCAAGGAGCCCTGAAAGCATAAAGTTGATGTAGCTATTAGCTGTTGATTATAGTGAAATAATTGTATAGTTAATATAGCTATTTAAGGCTGGTTCTTGCACAAGATACTGCTTGATGCTGTCCTATGAAATCTAGGGCATTCAAAAGAGCTTCCAGGATGGCAGCAATGTAGCTTGCAAAAGTATTCAGAACTGATTTACTGTTCCTGCCTGTGTGCTTCATTTTTAATATTATCATCTTTTTTTTGTGCAAAGGGTTTGGTTTGTGGGGATGATGGTTTGATTTGATAATACTCATGTGTCTATGACATTGAAAATAATACAATCAAGCTCATACAACTTTTAGAAGTAATTTCCCAGTCACTGCAGGGATTGTTCTTGGTGGAATGTTCATGGGGTATCTTTTGCTTTCTTAAATTTTTTTTCTAGAAAAAACAAGTCTGCTACTGGTAGGATACCATGCTAGGCAAGAATTAATTTCTGTAGGAAGGAGCAATGAAGTAGGAGGACAAATGAAGTCAACAGAACTGAATGGTGAAAGGTGTTTGTTGAGTGTCTTATATAGTAAAACAAGGAGTCAGTAGTTCATTAGTACTGGACACTAATTGCATACAAAATAGTTGCATCCTGTACCCATGACAAGCTGTTTAGCATTAAAAACAGAATGTCACATTTACGAGTATGTGATTTTATAGAGCATAATAAATTATACAGATCACACAGTCAGATGAGCAGAGATTTTGCAGAATGGCTTGTTCAAAACCATTTAGCAAACAGTTCATGTGAGCTGTTTTAGCTCAAACAGTCAGGAACTGTCTTCTATATCAGTTGCCCTGATAAGTAACTTCTCGAAATTCATTATGCTGAGTAGTTTATAATTTCCTTCAAATCATATGCTATAGATTCTTCTCCCTGGCTTTCCAGAATGGCTGTGCGAACCCACACAAACTAAAGTACACGTTTCCATTTCAGTTATTTAAAAATATTTGTTTAAAAATGCATAATTTAAGTATGCACAGAATTTTCATCTCATTTATCTCAAAATTTCACCTTTGATCCTAGAGAGCAAAATTACTGTCCATGCTCTGAAAAAGCAGGGATTTTAGCTTTACTTGACTGACAGAAGAAGTGCCATCCAGGTGTGAAGTGGAGCTCTTTGGTGAGGTATTAATTAATCCTGCCTCAAAGGTACAGATATGCTTAATGTCATTCAGGTAAATACTAAACTATTTAGTTTTTTAGTATGTCCCAAGGACTTTCACATTTGTATTTAAAGCTACATGATTACTTCAATATTTTTTCAGTCTCGGAGCAAGGAAAATAAAAGGAAATCCCACCATATTTGAGAATAACTAGTTATATTGTGCCATGACTGCATCTATTATTTTTGTTTTGCTGGGAGGTGATTTTGACCAATAGGTAAAAATTTATGAATTCATGACACCTACTTAGTCTGTTTTTTCTTTATTCCTTAAACCCATGAAAAAGGCAAAAATTAAAACAGAATTTTGCACCATTTCAAATACAAAGATTTTAAGAAACTAATCAGTCAGTTTACCATGAGGTGGAGTAATGAATCTTCACAAAGTGCTCTGGCCGGCCAAAAACTGCTGGTGGGTGACCAAAATCCAGAGCCTGGAAAAGGGAAACTAAGGTATTGGACACTAACTGATCCTTATCCCATGGAAACTGGCATAACTCAACAGACCTGGGGATGTGCAGTTGTTCATTGCAGAAATATCAGACTTATTAACTTTTTTTATTGCTTAAATCTTGTGGATGTCGAATTCCTCTGTGGCGACTTCTGTGTCCAAAAAGTTTTTGCATTTTGGGGGATTTTACTCCTAATGTGTCTTTCATTCAATAGTAATACATTTTGCAAAAACTGCAATGATGCAATTAACTCGGCTATAATGCCAAATAAAGAGCATCATGTTGTCTGTCCTGTGTGTGTGTGCGCATCATGATTCAGATTCTAGGTAATTTGAATTGTCTTCTATGATGGCTGTGTTATGTGTCTCTATTGACCATAGAGAGAACTTCTGGGGATCAGATTCTATCTTAGGCCCTTTGTTTGGGTAGGGCAAAACACACACGCACTTTATTCCTCTGCTCATGGTGTCATTCCTGATGGGCAGAGTAGTCATCCTCTGCACCACCAGACTCCTGCTATGTCTCCCAGTGGCCCTGCTGCCACAAGTCTGCACAGGCTCCCCCCCTGCACATCCCCTCACAGCTCCAGGAATTGCCATCCACCCTCTTTGCTGAAGGAACTGCTGCTGTAAGGCTAATTTTCATCCTGGGTGGCATGTGACAGTTAATTAACATAGTTTTATGACTTGTCAGAATATTCCGCCTCTATGTAGGTTATGTACACTGGAAAAAGAATGAAATGTCAAGCATACATGCTTCATAAGAGAAAATTCAAGTCATATGATGATGCAGTCAGATCACTAGGGTGCAAGATATGTACTTATAAGAGTGTTATAGAAGCATACTGACATTTTTAGGGCTACTTACTTTTCTACTATTCTTTTTTCCCCCAAAATCTGAGCATATGCAAACAAAGTGACATACACATGAAGTGACAGAAAAACACCAAACTTCAGAAAAAGGCAAATGTGTGTTACATGTTCTTTTTTTTCTTTTTTTTTTTCTCCTATCATTTGCATTGATTTTTATTCCAGAAAAGTAGAAACAAGTGCGGAACGTATGCTGTGGAGTAAAGCATCCTGAGGGCATTTATACAAACCCATCCCCTTACTGTTCATTGCGCTGAGAAGCAAACGGAAAGATGAGATTCCTCAACGAATGCAAAACAAGAGGCAGAAACATAATCTCATCTTTTCTCAGGAAGCAGGCAAATCTCTTGCACTATTCTCTAGTGCTGGAATTAATCAGCTTCTGAATAATACGTTTGGACTGCTTTGCGAGATGATTTGGAGTTAGAAAGTCCCCCAGAAGCCACTCTGCAAGTGGATAAAGGAAAGAAAAGAGAATATGGGGCACGCTGTACACCAATTCAAGGCTCTGTTTTGGAAAAATTGGCTCTGCCGTGTGAGGCAACCGGTGAGTGCTTGAAACTCATTAAAAAAGGAATATTTTAAATCTTTTAATATCTGTTGGAAAGGGCATATCTATCAATTTTCCCTTTTTACTGCAGATTGTTAAAGACAGGCTGGCTGCAAGGGGTTCCTCTTTTGCCTTTGGTCATCTAATTGTTGAAAATACAAGTAGAGAATAACAATTGTTTGTTCTAATTCTAAAACGGCGGAATACAGCAATGTTCCCCAATTTGCAGATGAGATAGGAAATCTCATAAAAGTTTTGAAGAGCCACAGCTTATGTTTGAATTAACATTAGATACCAGCAGTGTTGGTAGCAGTGGAAAGGATGAAAATAATTTTTCTTCACATTACAGGTATTCATTGGTAATGTAAGAAATCTTGCATGACTGTGATCAAAATCTAGCTACAGGGAATACAGGGACAGTGTATTAAAATTTTATATACTCCTAAATTTCCTTTATTGTCCATTCTGCAAAGGTTAATTGAAACTTTCAAATTCCCGTATACTGAAGAATGTGACAACTACTTTGACAGCAATCGAAATTAAGGATACCTAAATATGAGATGTCATTTGCCTTTACTGTGATTGGAATGATATTTTAGTTTAAGATAGAAGGAAGTGACTTTTCTCAAGTGAAACAACATTTTTTTTTTTTGTTTTGGGGAAAAAAGGTATAATTTCAATTAATAGCTTCACATTGATTTCACTTCTTTGTTGATGATCTGGGGATTTGCAAGAAAGCATGTTGCCTGCTTTGGATAGAACCGGCTACCTCAATTAAATAAACACAAAACTTTTAGTTCCAGAAATATTTACCCTAAATAAAATTGTGGTTTAGTGAGAATTTCTTTTCCAAATTATTTCAAGTGATGTCTTTTAATAGAAAAGACATTTTTGGGGGGAGGGATGCTGTTGGTCATATTCTTCTCTGTTCCTAAACACTTCTGTATGTTCAATCGGCGTGCAGCAGCTCCTCAGTATCTCCTGTTCACCTCCATGTGGCTCTATTTGTCTTCTTGCTCTGTATAGTTTCTCCTCATATATTTCTGGAGGACAAAATCTTAATTCATACAAGTTTTAAGTTTGCCTAATTGGTAGCTTAGGGCTCACTGAGATGCAGACTTCTACAAACCAGGAATTACAAGGGATAACCCAAAGTAAACTTAATTCTGCCTGTTCAGAGCCAGGAGCTGCCCTGGGGAACTTGCAAAACCTCTTTTATGTTCTTGTTGTGCAAGCATTGAGCTCTGAAGGTGCTCCATCTGCAGTTACACGAGGAGAAATCCAGGTGGATCATCCACCTATGCAAAGGGAGGTCAGATCCTTGTGAATATAAAGAGAGATCTCCTGAATGACCTGATGCGCTTCAGCTCTGTTTTATATCATGTAGACCTGTCTGTATAAGACAATGGTCTCCTCCTTGTTATTTATCAGTAGTTAGGGCTAGCAGACAAGTGGGGTCTGTTGAACTAACAATCTGTCACTAATGTCATGTGGCATTAGTTGATATTTCACAGTGAAAGGTGAAGGGGCTGTGACAGACATAAGTGTTCTGTAAGGAACAGGTCTTTTGACTGAAATTCAGATTGGCATCAGCACCTCCTCTTAACATGGTTCAAAGACAGCACAAGTTATTATGTACATCTGGACGTCTGCTGGAGTCTGAAATTGAAGTTTTGCTGAAGAAAACTTCTCATTTCTGTTTCAGAAGCTTTTGCTTCAGAACTACAAATTTTGGAAGCTCAGGAGATACACACTACTGAGCAAATGTGCAGCTTTAGTTTTATATCACTTAATTTCTTAACTATTGTTTAAATAGCTATAATAAATAATTTATTAGCATCCAAATTTGTAGCTAGGTTAAGGATGAAAGATGGTTTCCAAGTTCTCTTGTTCTGATACCCTAATTTAGAGGACCATTGCAATTAAAATCATGCTGTGAAATCCTTGAGTGTGTAGTTACAGATATGGTTATTAGAACAAAACAGAAACATATCCTACCCTCAAACTATGCCTTTTTAAAAAAGTTTTATTATTAATATTTTTTTGTTTTGGATTAATATTAAGCATAAGAGAAAATACAGGTGTAATGGTTGTTCTTTATCTGCCCCTATGCCGAGTGTGATCTTTGCCCTCTGTCTTTTACAGTTCACATTCCTTTCTTTCTTCCACACTTTGAGACATATAAACATCCCCTGAAAGTTGCTTAGTGATGAACAGTGAAGAGTTACAGAGTTGTCTGCTTTTATCAGCTGGGTCCTAAAGTTCCATTACCAAACTCATTATTCCTCCCAGGTGCAGCTCCCCAGAATGTCATGAGCTCTCAGGCCCCAGTTTCTCCCCAATGCCTGGGCAAAGCAGCTGCTCAAGGACTGCAATCCTGCAATCTCACAAATGCCCATTCTTTGGACCTTCTCTGGGTGCTTTTTTTTTGAACACCAGTATGCCTTAAACAGCAGCATTACTTTCCCACGTTTTCCGCAAATAACTTACTTATTAAGATCAATTTTGCATGCTTAGTGTCTGCAGCACACTGATGGTTCACTGAGTCCTCCAACCTGTTGTTGCCTCTGCAGCTGCCTTCTTGGTTCTTATCCCAAATTTCTGTCAGCAGGAGCAGCGGTCTCTGTCCTAGCTGTATGCTCCTTCCATAGGCTCTGCCAGAGGTGGCAGGGCTGTATTTGACCCTGACTGCTCTCACTGCAGGCTGGCTTCCTGCCTCAGCCTTAGACCTGGCTCACCTGGAGGTCCAGCTCCCAGCAGAGCCTTGCCTGGGCACAGAGGACAGCCCTTCCTGACAAGGGCCGTGCTGCCCTGGCACCCCGTCTGGCTCCCTGCCCTTCAGAGAGCAGCTGGCTGGTGCTGTGCCCTGGCTGCCATCCAGGATTGCCCTGAGCCCCAGGGTGGGCACCAGGGAGCCCAGCCTGTGGCTGTCCAGGGCCTTCCCCTATAAGCCCCAATGCACTTTGGTCTCCCACCACCCTGACCCACCACCTGAGCTTCTCACTGCCTGGCTGTTGGGGTGATGGTGGTGGTGTGTGCTCCCAGGGGCGTCCTGGATCCTTTTCAGCTCCTCCTGGGTAGCCTGGTGACATTCCCTTCAAGTCTCTTCTGTAGTGCCCCTTTTCTCAGCTGCTGCACTTGGCTCTGTTCCCCACAGGCAGCCCATGGATACCCTGCAGCCATGGCTCTGCTCCACTACAAGGGCACTCCCTTCAGCCCTGGATGGGAGAAATGAGAATGAACAATCCAAGGAGGAGAGGATGCTACCAGTGCCCCAGGGCTCTGCTAAGCTTTAGTGGCCCTGAGCAGCCTCACCAGGGCCGAGGGCCCAGACAAAGTTGGGCTTCTGTGCCTTCTGCTCCCACCTGGGTGTAGTCGGAGGAACACTGCTCTCCAGCTCAGCCCTTGCGCGTGGCCACTCTCTTTCTGGCTTGACCACGGCCCTGCCATGACATTGAGGGTCTGGACTCCTGGTGGAGGCTGGCTGAGGAGGTGGACCCTGCCCTGCTCCCCTTGGGGGCTGCTGTGATGGGTCCTCTGCCCTGCTGGGTGATGTTGCCATGCACGTTTCCCTGCCTCTTGGAGAGCAGCTGGCCCTTGCTGATCCCTAAAAATTTGGAAGAACCAGCCTTTCATTGGCTTCTGTATTGTATTGAGTGTGATGAGTTTAGGTAAATGGTGATTACCCTAAATTTCAATAAACCTGCAGTTTCCTTGCCTCATATTTGGCAGAGAAGTCCTTCTCCACAGGGAAGACTCTTCCATTGGATTTTATTCTTAATCATTACGCGGCTGTTCTCAGGCATTTTTTCTGACATGTCCAAGTCTAGGAATGGCTTCCCTGATGGGATTTGGTTCAACTCTTGACAGTTTAGAAATAAAATCCTTAGTATGCTTCAGAGAAGTTAACAGCCTCCAGTGGGAGATTTTCGGCATGGCTGTCAGTTCTACTGTGTTTCTGTTACTGAGTTCACTAATCGCACTTTCCTAGCATTGTTATCAGTGAATCTAGAAGTCTTTTGAAACTTGGCTGAATGGCAGTTTCTTCCTTTCTGCTGCTGAAAATTGAGACAATTGGTCTTTGTGGTTTTTATTTCTGTGCAATCTGTTTGGGGCTTTGTGTCCTCTCTGCAGAGGGGTGAACACACTGTGTACATGCAATCTGCTCAGAGGAGACGCACTCAAAATCTGTAAGTCCTGTGGTGCCCCGGCTCGGGTGCCTTATTGCGGCCCTGGAAGTGGGAACACTGGGACATGAGACGTATGGTGGTGTGCAGCCTCAGGCCTGTTAGCTTGATCACTTAATCTGATCTCCTACTGTTGGAGGTGATGAAAGCAGCTTTTCGAGAGCAGTGACTTCAGGGGACAGAAAAGGTGTAATGGAAGCAGGAAGGGAGCCAGAGAAGGACAAGGAGGTGTGCCACCAGCCAGGGTTCAGGAAGGCACGAGGAGTTGCTGCAAGGTGCAGAATGCCACTGGCTCCTTAGGAGGCTCAGGTATGGGAAAGCCAGATGTCACTGTCATTGCATTGTCAGTCACTGTGTTGACCAGAGTGACTATAAATAGAAGTGAAAACTATTTTTCTATTCTGAGAGCAGTGTATTTCACAAAGTTATAAGGATTTTAAATAGAAGCATCTGTTATTAATTCACTTTAATGATCTTATTTTCCCTTAAGTAGTTGTAAAGGAGATATTTAATTTTTTTTATTAAAAGATATATAGATTTTAATGATTTGTTTCCAAATCCTGTGTTCTATAGACTGATGATGTTTTGATTTCCCCTTTCAGATCCTATCTCTTGCTGAAATACTGTGGCCATGTGTGCTTTTCTTGATTCTTGCTGCAATCCGCTTCCAGGAGCCCCCAAAATACAAGGAAAACTGTATGTTTTGTTTCACCTGTGTTCTATTTTGATTGCCTCTGCTTGTAAAAGTGTTTAGCAAATACTAATGATATCCTAGAATGGGGATTATAATCTATTCAGTTTATTATTCTGTTATTCACCAATGTCAGTAAAATGGGGATAAACCATCTTTAGCTACATTAAAAACCAAATTGGTAGAACAATTCTAGATCTGTAGAGTGAAATAGCTGGAGAGAATCTAGCCTGCACTACATACATTCACTTTGCAGAGAGATATGGATAATTCCAGAGATATGGAAAAGTGGCTGTTTAGATAGTCATAAATACCCTGTTGTCACAGTCTGACACAAAGGTTACTCTGTTAAATGGGACACCTGCCATTGATACAACTTCATTGCTCACAAATAACAAAGATGCTGTTTAGGAGAAGGAAACACAGTGTGATGGTACAGTTTGCAACTGCCACGTTGCTGGTCTTGATTATGCTGCTGCTTGGTTTTAGGTTACTTAGAAGCTCGTGATTTACCAAGTCGGGGCCTTTATCCTTTCATGCGGACCCTTTTCTGTAATGTTGGTTCAAGATGCAAAAATACGAGTTACACAGTGCAGGAAAACAACCGCTTTCGGTAAGTTATATGAATTCAACAGAGCTGTCAGTATCAGAGCACATCTTTTTCTATAGCAAAGGTTCCCACTGCCTTGTAAACAGGGAAAACAGAAGCACTGTTTCTCTGTGCTAAAATTTTCTTTCAGTGTCTTTATGAATGCAAAAGATGTAAACCTTAGTCATGCCTCTTTCTAATTTTGTTTGCCTTTCTTGAGCATTTGATGCTCTTATTGAATATTGAACACTGTTTTGGGGTAAAATTGTAGTAGTACCTTGTCATGTTATTGCCCTTCACTGCTGTCATATGAGAACATCCTTTTATCCTTCACTAGAAAGTCCTTTATTACATGAGGGGAAAACTGAGCAGCACAAGTGTATCATATGTGGATTTAAACTTTGAATAGTTTGGGAGCATATGTGACGGGAGAAGTGAACATAGAAAAGAAAAACAAAGATAAATTTCAAGTAATACCCACAAAGAACCAAAAAGGAATAAGAGAAGCTCTGTAATAAAAAAGAACTTGAGAAAAGTTACCTGTAAGAGGACCTTGAAGCAAGATCCCAGAATGCAGAAAGAAAAAAGAGTAATTTGAATATGGAATTTTTCTTTAAGAAATTTAGTGAATTTATTTATTCAAAAATGTTGTAAAACACTGAGATACATCTAAAGACATCTAAGCAAATTTTCTGCACAAGCAACCTTTCAAAATATATAACAATAAAGTTAAATTAAGGTGAGCTAATCAGAATATGTGTGGGTTTATATGCATGCTATTCTTGGAAAATGGAGAATATCTGTCAAAACATCTTAGAGGTCTGAGCCAGTTAGGCAAGTCAGAGCATCATATATTTATGGTTTATTATTGTAGAGGTTTATAGGTAGCTATAAATTTAGCATGCAGCAACTTGGAATGCTTCAATATCACAGTAATAGGCTATGATCCTTATCAGTTGATCTTGATGGTGTGTTCTAGTTATTTGTACACGCAGAGAACTGTTAATTTAGTGTAAGACTGGGCAAAATAAATCTTGCTTATGGCAAAACGCCTCTTACATAAAGCAATAATTTATTAGTAGAATTGAAATATTAACAGTTTAAGACACAAATCACTATTAGTCAAGATGTGTTATTACACGAAATAATTAGGGACAGAAATACCAGTAATATCCCTTACAAAAAATTGTTCTAATAATGATACGACAGTTAAAACTGTTACACGACCACTTAGTTTCTCATCCTTTCCCTGGAGTTATGCTCACATCCCCAGTGCAGCTCTGGGTCATAATGTCAGTGGCTGCAGCTGTGTAGTGATGAGGTTGTTAAGGCAAGTCATGATCTGTAGTCCTTTGCCTGAAAGAATGTGGTGTTGATGGCTTCTTTTTCACTCTAAGCTGTACTTGGGGTCACTTACATTAGCTAATGTGCATTTATACCTTATTCTCCATTTGTTTTCATCTCTATGATGCATCTAAATTTACATGGTACACCTGAATGTGTATGGTGTCTTTTAAATTTTTTAGCTACCTGTTATTTTTTTCTTGATACTTAGAAATTTATAATTTATAGTTCTGCATTTTAAATGAGCACTGGTGAGTTGTGTATAGCCATGGGGTCCTCAGAGCCAGCCTGTGCCCCTTGTCTTATCATCTCAGATTGGTATTCCAGTACAGTGCATCCTATGTCCCCACTTCTCAAGGCCTTTACTATTGTACTGGGCCGATGTTCTTCTGCATGGCTTTGTTAATCATAAATATCTCATTTTGCAATGAATAGTCACTTGCTACTTCTATCTCTATAAAGCTGTGGTGGCACTGTACACTGACAAGTGAAACTAAAGCAAATAGCCATAGTCATCTGTCCAGGAAAATAAAAAAGAAGAGATAAAACTAATCCAAGTAAAAAAAAACAAAACTGCAGGCATATTAAGACAAGTTTAGACAAAGCAAGGGTGCCAAGCCTCTGTGCCATGGTCTTGCAAACTCAGTACTAACCCTGAAACCTGTTGCTTGCAGTGGCAGTACTATATTACTATTATTATTGTAACAGTTACAATAACTGTTGGCCTTTTAAAAAATTGTTCCTGGAAAGGATTCTTTTTATTTATATCACTAGTCCAGGTGCCATCTAAGTGTGTTAAACCTTTAGAAACTGTGAACTATATTGACTGCTCTGCATGATTATTTACACTGCTTTGACTGAACTGCCCAAATTATATTTCAGCTCAAAAGAAATCAGGAAAGAATTCCCTGTGGGCTGTCTTAGACCTACTTAAGAATTGGGGAAATCATTCAGTGGCTTTCAATTTTTCAACCGAAAAATGAAATTCATGCACGTGTCTATATTTATACACTCAGTAGCTTACACTGAGTAGCACTGAGCCTAGGTAAGGAACAAGGCTAAACAGGTAGGATGAAGTTCATTCTAAGGTCAGTCTGCTCCACCAGGTCCATCAGTATAAATTAAATCAACCTTAGGGATGCTCTGACTTATGCTGGATGCCAACAGCCTTAGGAATACAGACTGTCAGCTTGATCAGCCAAGCATAACTGAATCCTACAATGTCCCTGCTGACTGGAAAGATGGGGTGGCGTAGGAACAGCAATACCAATTATCTTCCCTTTGATGATTTATATCAAACAATAAGTTTGATATAGGGACCTTTTTTTGTGTCAAAGATGTTGTGTTTATTAAGGGTGAATCAAAAACTCTGCATAGTTTCCATGGACATTTAACCCATTTGTGTTCACAGTGTGTACCACATTGGTGCTATTAGTTTGAAATGTAGTAGTTGTCTTTGGGACAAAGTAGGAACCTCCATGGAAGCCATAAACCACCCAAATAACTATTTGTCTGCGAGAAACCTGAGCAGGGCTGCTCCATGAGGGAGGCTGAGCCAAGGCTGAACTCATGCAGGTGCAGGCCATGCCCTCACTGTCCCTTTAGGCAACAGCCTCTGATGTGGTAAAAAGATGAGCTAAGTGAAGGCTACAAGTACCTCATTAACTCTGATTTGCAGGAAGTTCTGCCATCTCCTCAGGAGGCATCCATTTTTCAACAGCTCCATGGCTTTGCTCTTTGTTCCTCTCTTAAGACACTGCAAAAGCTGCTGGCTGTCAGCTCACTGATGGGATTCCCTAACCTGATGCATCCAGTGGTATCTCAGAGCAGAGGAGTAAGGAAGTATTAGGAGCTCTCATGGAAAAGGACATTGTTCCCTGTTCTTTCCAAAATGCTCCACTCCTGTGGAGCACAGTATAAAATTGAGAAAATGCAAATAAGATAAAACCCACACAGCACAGAGGCCTATGGCCTTGCACCCACATGTTTCTGTGTGCTGCACAGAAACATAATGTCTTCCCAGTAGTCTGAATTCCACTGCAAGTCTTGCAGAATGTGATGGGATTTGTCCCTGCATCTTGAACTCCTAGATCTGTATTTGTTAGACTTCTCAACACCCCCCCCAAAAAAATTAAGCTTATGCTTTCTCAGACTTAGAACTACAAAGATCACAAAAACAAGACTCTCAGATGTTATTTCTAAGCACCATTAGTTTATTTCTCTTTATTTAGCTACAAGTAGTAGCAGGCTGAGCAGCCTCACCCAGCAGGTGTGCTGGAGACCTGGGTCTGTCTCTGGCACTTCTGCAGGATGGGCCACTCACACCCATGTGGTAGCTTTATCTCTTTTTGCACCAGATTGGGCTCCTGGGCTCATCCTGCCCTGTTAGGGCTGTCCCTGGAGTCTGTAACACACCCCCAAATCTGCCTGCCTGCTGGAGTCCTGGGGGATGGTGGCCCATTGGTGAGGGCATGGACTCCTTCAGGGCTGCCTAAACTCCTAGCTTGGCTCCCCTCCTGGAGCAGCCCTGCTCACACCAGTCCCTTTCTTCTTACTGGTCTAAACCTTTTGTTTCATCAATACTCTGTTCTTTGTGGTTCTCCAATGAAATAACTTTAGAAGAGCTCATGTACAAGAGCAGATGTGTAGCTGGAAAACAGAAGGAGAAGTAATTTTCATGATCTTTCTTATAGATTGTCAGAGAGTCGAGGAGAATAGGAAACTTAAATGTGAGTGTGCTTCATTTTATAGCAAATTAAGAACACTTTTTTTTTTTTTAATATATTTTGGTCCATTGCATCTTGCAAAGGTTATAATTGTATACAACATGGAGAGGAAAGATCTTTCCGTGACAGATATGCAGTATGTTGTTGCCTAGCATGTATATTGGTGTTGATGGAGATGTCATGTCTCCAGGCTGTTCTGAGATGGTGCACAATGGAAGCCACCACAGCTGGGGCTTTGCAATTTTAGAAAGAAATTTTTAATGTGGTGACAGCCGTGAGGTTGAGACAAGAGTTTGCTGAGAGGCTTATGAAAATCACCACTCTAAATGGCATTTCATATCATAGCTAAGATTTCAGATGAGCTCTGAAACATTCCTATTGTCATCCTGAGTAACTTAGTAATTTGGACAGTATTAGCATTTTTGAGTCTTGGCTTTAGGAAACGACAGTTGCTCTTATGTACTCAAAGAGATGCAGAGTCTCTTTGTTCTTTTGCAGCATTTTGTCATGGACAAATCTTGTATGAATGTATGTCTTTAGTTTGGTTTCTATCCTCATGAAATTTGTGGAAATACACAATTAAGGGAAGTGTTACCATGGACAATAATGAAATTCTATGTATACATACACACCTTCTCCTAACACCCCACTTCTAATTATGTATGTCCTCTTCTACAAATTACTGGCTTCCTCCTTTTGTTTTTTTTTTTTTTTTTTCCCTCGTCATCCCTTGCTTCTCCTCTTTATTGTTCCTAGCAACTGCTGTTAGGGACTTCCTTGGAACTGTGACTTGACTTCCTTTACACACACACAAATAAGGGAGCTAATGTCTCCTTCTGCTCCAGAAAGCACACACTTTGGTAGAGCAGCAGCACAACAGTTCAGTATTTTTGTTGGCACAGTGTCTGAAAATTGTTTGCCTCGACCATCCCTGCATCTGATTTTGAAGTCTAGTCTCTTATCTTTCTGGCAAGATGGTGACATCTTCCTGCAATTTTGTGCAACTGGTGCTGAATTAAGAAAATAGTAGTAACTTGTAGAATTCTTATTAGGAGATAAATGTAGTCCTCTATTACCATGTTGAAAATACATCAAATCTTTTAAATCTTAGCATGGCTATTCAGATATAAAACCGCTGTGATATTTTAATCTTTTTCATAAACCTAAGCCTGATAACCACACCCTCGTTACCACACCCGTTGCCAGTTTCCCTCCCAAAGGAGGTTGTGCTCACCTCCAAGAATAACCAGAGGAAGGGCTTTGGCAATGATGGCAAAAGAGGGGGACAAATGGCAGCTGGCTGTCATCTCTACTGCACTGTAAATGCCCGTAAAGCTAATAGCTCACAAACAGCATGTCCAAACTGCTGCTCTCATCCTGCTGAGAGGCTTGCACATGGGAGTATGGTGTTTCTATGGGATTTTCAGATTGCACATCCTGCCTTCTCTTCTGTAATAGCTGGCCCTTATGCCTGGGGTTTGGTCCTCCTGCCATATCCTAGATATCTACACCCCCCTACTGTTTCCGGGTTCCCTCTGCAGTTTCACCATCAACTCGTTTTCCCCTGCACTTAACCCTGTAGGTCTTCAGAGCTACCAAGTGCTGCCACCTGTTTTCTTTAAAGCTCCTAGTTTGTGTATCTTCCGCAGTCCAATTTCCCCTTCCCCATATACTCCGTGGGACCTCTCTCAGAGCAGTAGCTTGTCTTCCTAGTCCTCAAGCCTGGGAACACTGGAAGGACACCCCAAGTGAGTGTTAATTCAGATTATGTAACCTGTTGTGCTTCTGCTAGATATCAAACAGGTGGCTAAAGCACATAAAATTAGATGCCAAGGGTTTTTTTGTTTCCCTGATGTTTATCAACCCCAAATTTGTAGTTCCAGGGTACAGCAGTCAGTGATGGGGCAGGGGTAGGAGTTGCTGACTCCCTCACTCCTCTCTGTGCCCCCTGCTGCTGGCAGGGAGACCAGGCAGCACCAGCACACGAGACAGCAGACAGCATTGAGTGCAGCTGTGTGCTCCTATGTGAGCAGGGTGGCCTTTTTCCCAGAGCACTGTTGTTTGCAATGCTTTTAAAAAAACGGAAATCTCTAGATGGGGATACAAAACTTGTGTCTAGTTTGGAGGTAAAGCAATGTGGGTTGAAATACCACCCTTATGGTCCACTTCTCTGAATACTAGTTATTATAGTAAGTGACCTGTTAGGAGAGTTTAGTTTTCAATTTTAAGTTCACAAAGTATTAAAAAAACCCCCAACAAAGCCCAACTGTCTCCTCCTCGCCAAACCCTACAAAAAAACCTACAAAAAAGCCAACACCTGTGAAAAATCCTATGGAAATTGAGCTAGAGTTTTGGGTTTTTAATGTTCTGACTGGTTTTTTGTTTTAACCAAATATGATTGTTGTCATTCTGGTCAAGGGCTGTCCCCTTGTTCACGCTCCTTCAAAAAGTAGAGTGCCAGGAAGTTTTCAGTATATAGTGTTCCAGTTCTTTGCCAAACACCAGTGTTCTTAGCTGTCTGAAATTTCAGGCAGTGGGATTGTTAATAATACTGGAATTTATGTGGTAGTTTTTGAAAGCAATAGCTAAAGTGCAGCTTTTAATCACCATAAAAGCCACCTTCTGAACAAGAGAAACCCGCTTTTTAAAACTCCTTTTAGAAGGGAAAGAAGTGTGGTGAAGAATTGTTCTGCCTTTAATCCACTGAAATTTGAGGATGGTGAAAGAATTTTCCAAAGCCCTACTGGCTGTCAGCCAAGTCGGGATAAAAATAAGCTGTACTAAAACAATCAAGAACTCGATTGTTTTAAGATTAAATTTTCTATGTATCCCTTAGTCTAAAGTTACAGACAGCTCTGTGGGTGTCTGATCAAATAAGGATCAAGGAGGGAGAGAAAGAGAAATTAGAGAATCAGAAGGTTACTGCCGACAGTTTGGTTTGTGAATTGATCTCATTAGGCTTTTCTTTCAATAAGTAAAAGTTGTCCTGAAAACACATGCAAGCTCTACAAGAAAGCAATGTAACTCTTAATTATATTTTTGTAGGTGGGATAGGACAAGAGGCAATGGGCAGAAACTGGTGCACTGGAAGTTTCACCTGAATATGAGGAGGAACTTCTTTACTGTGTGGGTGACTGAGCACTGGAACAGGTTGCCCAGAGTGTGCCTCACTGGAGATATTCGGGAACCATCTGGATGCAATCCTGCGCCATGTGCTCAAGCAGGGATGACCCTTTCAACCCTACCCATTCTGTGATTCTGTGACAGTTAATTGTGCTTCTAATGAAAATTAGCAATATATTTGCTAGATAGGATTTAACTCAAGATATTTTGAATTTTCTATAAGATAATACAGCATTCAGCTCCCTAGTAACATGCTAAATATAACTGTTCTATTGTTTATGGTGTCTTAGGAGAGTCCAAGTAATTTTGTCCTGTAAAGAGGTGTTTAAATGACTTTGACTTCTGATTTCATTTGAAAGTATTTTTAGAAAGTTGTGCTGTTAAGTAGCCACCAGATAGTAGTGTGACAGAGATGACAGAGATAACATTTACCAGGGTAGTAAGCTAAAATCAGGGAAAAGCTAGTAGTGAGAATAAGATAATCTTTTTATAAGTGGCTGCATGTATTTGAAAAAAACAAACTATTGTCTTAGATGCAATAGGACAACTTGAACTTTCTCATCCAAGAACTGTCACCTGGATACATGTTAAACTAGGAGAGAAAAGTTGAGTGTGTTCAGAAACATTAAAGACTGCTTTGGATGTGTCTGTCCTTGGCTGCTGCCATACTGGCATATGTGAGCTCAGCAATTTTTCATTGCCTTCTTTCCTGAGGTTTTGAGACATTGACCTGTGACTTGCATGCTAACGAATGGAACTAAATAGAAGTTGTATAAATGCATAAGAGCTAAAACCCCTCAGAATACTGCTGTGATTATATACATATTTTTCAGCTACTCGCTTTCAGTTTTTAATTACCTCACCTATCCCTTTTCTTTCTGTCAAAAAGTACTGAGAGTACCCAAACTGGTCCAGAGAGAGTCACTGGACCTGATTTAGACTTCATGAAAGAGATAGAAGAACTTGCAAAGGAATTTATTAATACTACAGAGAAAGCCATGGCTTTAGAAAAACTATGGGAGGAAAACTCAAGGTTTTCAGGTAAGCTATGATCTTTCTAAAAATTCATTGCTTTTCCTATAAGGTAGTGATAACCATCAAACTAAAGAATACTGTTATGTTAAAAATAATTTAGCAAACTAAAATTTTAGCTGAGCTGAAAAAAAATAAAACGACTTTTATGATTCATAACACTGTGGCCATCTCAAAATTATCAGAAAAAAAAAGAAGTTAGCTTTCTAAAACTGTGCGCTTGTTCTACTAGAAATTTAAGAAAACACTGTGAAGGGAAAGGTTTAAAGATAAGGGTTAATAATCAGAGTAAAAGGTTACTTGGTCTAACACACATTGAAAAGTAGTTTAAGAGGCTATGTTTCTGTTATACTGAAGAGTATAGGGATAGAAAACCTCAGTAGCTCATACCTGGGGACCTTAGGTGACCTTCAGTCTTGCATTGAAACAATGAGACTGGAAATACCAGGGTCTGATGCTTCTGTTCTATTTCCACCCACAGTGTGCAGCCTCACTGCTGCACCAGGTGGATGTTTAGGACCTAACATTATCCTGCCTTTCTGGCTGGTTTTCAAGCAGAAAGATTTAGGGGAAATGGTAATTTTCATGCCTGGATGTCTGTGTCTAGTGCTGATCTGATGATTTTGCATCACTGAAAAGTAAATGATAAGCAATGTCTTTTAAAATGCTTTTGTGATCATAGTGAAAGTGTTGAGAAGCACAGAAAATCCAATGGGTCACTATCTTTCTGGGATATTAGTTGCTTCGTGTGCCTTTATTTCTGTAGAAATACCCTTTGTGCACTGCTTGCTGTTGCTTATAATATTGATTCTTCTGAAGTTAATAATACTTCTCCATAAAGGAAAATATTTGATTTTACAGGGCTCCAAAACATCACCACTTTTCTTTCTGTAAGTATGTTTACAGTTTGTTTCTAAATTGCAGTTCTGGGTTTTGAGGCATCTTTATTGTAGTGGTTAGAAAGTCGTATTCTGTCAAGTTAAATAAACTAACCTTAAAAAAAAATTGGTATGTGGTTGAAGGAAAAAATAACGTCTTGTAATTTTGATAGAGGTTGGGTGGTTTGGGTGGTTTGTAGATTACTGATTTAAACCAGTCTAGGCTGTTACTAGCTAAAATCCACAACTATTTGAAGGCTAATCGTTCCTTAGGAGCAATTTAAAAGTGCATTTGCCATGTGCAGCTGTATAAAACAATTTTGCAAAATGTCTTGCAAGGAACTCTTATCCTAAATAATAAACTTATTTAAGAAAGAAACAAACAAAACCAGCGAACAAAAACCCCCAAAACAACAACAACAGAAATCCAACCCAAAACTTCAAAAGGACTGCAGTGAGATTAAAAAGATGAGGCTCTTGCTTGGATTGGATTACTTTGAATTCAGATCTGTGATCTAGCAAATATGGCAAGCAGACTCAAGCTAGGGGTGAAGGAAGAGAGATGTGCCAGATGTAGCATAATTCCTTCCAGAATCTCTTTGACAATTAATGTGAAGTGATTGTGGTCTTTGTGCCGTGCCAAATGCATTAGGCCTTCACTATTGCATTCTCAACAACAAAAGGAAGGGTGAATGGCCACAGTAATGGATCTCCATCACTGTCAATTTTGCACCTTTCACAGATCATGGGTTTCATTTAAAAAGTTTTTTAAAATGCATTTTTTTCCACATTTGATTAACTGTAACTGCTACTTCATGAAACTTGGATTTCCTGTTAGTAACTTGAAATTAGATGGCATTTTTATAGTACCATTTTTTAATTGCTCATAAGATGCTTAACTGAAGGGAGCTGTACCAATATCAAATTTCATTTTGTGAACGGAATGAGTAAAGCATGTATTTCTCAAGATTAAGAAAATGTTTAGTTGACAGTAGCCAATCACTGTTAGTAAGAGTTTGTATGCACAACATTTTTAGTACAAACCATGCTGAAGCTGCCATTATCCAAAAGAGCCCTAGTGAAACATTAATTTAGAGAAGCAAAAACTGTGTAATAAACAAGTGTGATCAATACTGTTTTGCATGGGCACCTTATTGCGTAGTCCTGTAAAGGAAGCTTTTTTATCCCGGTGAGTTCATCTTTAATTTTTATAAATCATCGTTTGAGACCCCTGCAAACCCTGCAAATAGCTGTTAGGCAAGAGGGCCTGTTCTGGGCAGTCCCCTGGTCTTTATACCCTAGACTTATAAATTCATTGCAGGGCTCTGTTCCTTGTGTTTGAGACCTAAAAGATGACCTTAGTCTTTGGAAAAGAGTTACACTTTTGATCAGAAATGTATTCCTTAGCTGTTCTTCCAGCTCCATTTTTCCATTAAAGCAGAGAAAGACATCTGAAACAAAGTGAAATCAAGAAAGTGGGGAAAATAACAGGCATGTGCTTTTTTTTTTTTCTCCTGTTAATGAAATGTTGCATGTAATGTTTTTATCACATAAAGATGGATTTGAATGAAGCAGAGAAAATGATTTCTAGAGCAGAAAATCTGTACAAGCAGCCCTATTTCTGGAACTTTCTGCATTCACTGCGTCGTTTTGAACTGAGCAGCTTTTATACAGAAGATGAGTTAGCTGCCATAGCAGAGTTTCTAAAGGTTATTCAACAGTAAGTACTTTTCCATTCTTGAAAGTCCCCTGCTTTAAAATTTTGCTGCAATTCTCATTCTTATCATTGGTTACTTAATAAAATAAGCATCTTTATCAGTGTAAAGAAGTTAAAATTTTCTTCTCTTTACCAGATAGTGCTTTTATAGAGCTGTGGTAGAGTTTGCACCCACGCTGATGCCTTCATAACTGTATTTTTCATCTCTGCCAAACTCAGCAGAGATGTCCTAGGAGTCTTCAGTAAATAACTTCATGTTAGCAAAGTCTGAAATTAACCCATCACATTATATGGCTTTGAACTTTGTAACGTGCTCTGGTGGTCTTTGAAAGACACAGTATTTACATATGAGTACGAGAAAATAATAGCTTGGATTCTAATGAAGTTAAAATGTACGTAGCACTTGATCAATATCTGAAAAATTACTCAGTTTTGTTTATTAAGCCTCTTACTATCAAAATAGCTTTAGCTGTTCTCTTGCAAGAAATGAAGCAGTAAGAAAAAAAGCACCAGAGACTGTATTCTGAATCCAATCCAGTAAAGGCCAGTTGGATTCATAGGAAAACATAGCATCAAAAGTCTAGACAAAGACACATATAGACAGGAATTTTCAGTAAAATAAGGAAATTTTTAGTTAAAAGTCAGAAATGTATTTGCCGGACTAGGCAGTTGGTTGTAATAGGTTGACAAGCAGGGGCCCAAAGACCAGGAATGGGCCTTTAGCATGCCACTGTCTTTTTTCTAATTTAAAAATATAATAATAAAAAAAAAAGAGATGAAGGATATGATGGCATAACCTTTTTTTTTTTTCAAACTGGGAAATCAGTTTGTCTTACAGTATGTGGATTGCAGTTATATTGGGTCTTGATTTTTTTAGTTTATTAATTTTCCCCTTATACCTGAGTAATTTGTAACCCTATTCCAGCTTGTTCTCTGAGCATGCAAAGCTGTATTAGTTGTGCTTGTGTCCCAAGAGCAGAATTATTTTCTAGAATGATTGCAATCTCTCAGCATCTGAGTGTTCATGAGGTAAAACAGGAACTGATTGTAAGTTTATGGTTATTTTTTCCTCTTCAGTAGCAGTACCTACAGACCACAGTAACCACTGATTCCTCTGGTGGGTGAAGTTATGAATCTGTTAATCCTGACAAGGGGACAAAAGTGAAGGATGTTCACAGTTATGGTGTTTGTCTTCCCATGAAACTTCTAGGCATCCTGAGAGCCTGGCTCCCACATATGGCTGTTGATGAACAGAAGAGAATGAATTTTTGGTTTTGTGTTGCTTGCATGCACAACTTTTGCTTCACTTATTAAACTATTTCTGGGTTGATCCATGAGTCTGTATACCTTCTTTTTATATTCTTCCTCTCCTGTAGGAGAGTGGAGTGAATGAACAGCTCTGTGGTGCTTGGCTACACAAGTGATTAATATGGGGCAACTCAGATATTTACATATGGGTTTTGGTAATTTTGTTTGTTTGAGGGTTTTTTGTAGTTTTTGTTTTTGTTTTTTTTTGTGGTTTTTGTTTGTTTGGTTTGTTTTGTTTAGTTTGGGCTTTTTGCTTGTTTTGGGGTTTTTCTTGTCGTTTGTTCCCCACCTCCCCACCTTGAATATGTTGGAAACTGCTGCTGCTGATCCAGTCTGCAAAACTGGATTCTTACTTGCATAATGAAAAAGAATTACTCTATAGGAAACAATGGGTAAATCTGACATAAACTGTTAAGTAGTAAATTACAGCTATAGCTAAGTTGACAAAGAAATTTGTTTCACCACTAAGTTGACTGAGACTGGAACTTGTAAGAAATTCACTAGATACCCTTTTATCAATGTATTTTGTAATGTGCTTTGTTTAACTTCTTGTGAGTATAAGTGATATGTTGCTTTAAAAGTATCTTTTGTTCCCCTGTATATTGACTGAAAGTAAAATATATGTATTCTGTGTTGGCTTTACCTTGTTATGGGGATAACTGGGACATTGTGGTAGTTTTGCTCCCATTTTTGCTCACACATTTTCTCTCTCCACTTTTTTTTTTTTTAGGAGGATATTGGTTTCCTAGGAGACATTTCCTTAATGAAAATTGACTGAAACTCTAACTGTAAAATCTCATCTTATGTTTTGTTAATGAAAAGTCTAATTTCATTGAACAATGTTGTTTTTTCAACAGTAAAAAAAGTGTTTTATTTTTCAGTTGCTTAAAGGTCATCTCTTTCCAGCAAGTCCTTTCAGGTTCTTTGAGTGTATGGAGAGCTTGATTTTTGTTTTATTTTTTACTTTCAGTACCTTAGCATCATTGAAGGATTTAGCTATGATGCCATTGGGCCAAAGTTTCTATGAAGTGGTGAGGACAGCACTGAATTTAACTGTTGCGTCAGTACAGGATAGGAGCTTAGAAGGTAAGAAATTTGCTGCAGATTTTCCTTGAAGTACCTCATTAGCATGCTGGCAATGTGCAAAAGTAGTAATTGTCAGAGCTTCTGCTAAATTTCTGAAGTCTAAGAACCGAACTGTATTGCTGTAGTCCTAGCCCATTTCTTTAGTGATCTACTTTTGAAATACTAATAACTAAATTTTATCAGCCTCTGGCAACTATTTGATAAAGAAAAGCACAGTAGTCTAATATGTCGTGTTTAAAATGGTCTTTCAGTGGCAAATTTTGCAGAGAGACTAAATCAATACAAAGGACAATTTCTTCCATTAGATAGAAGGATAGCATCTTCTTTTGGACATGCATGTTAAGGATTATGACTGGTTTCCTTTAAACTTCATTCTTCTGTTCTCATAATTTCTGCTCTCAGCTGAAGGGCTATGTATCTCCATCTGCTGTTTCACTATGGGAGATGCGTTTAATTGGAGAAGGTAGGCTGGCCCCAGGACAACTCCTCACGAAAAGGTCAGGAACGAGTTTCATTGGCAAACCGGGGCACACAGTTAGATTCTAGTGCAGGTATTTGCTTTGCATAGAAGGTCAGGCTAAGAGTAATATACTGTCTAAATCCAACTTCACCTGCCTAAACAAAAGCCGAAGTGGTACAAGGGTGATGAGCTGGAGCTCTTGCACAAAGGATGAACTTGAATTCTCTGGGACTTCTGGTATTCCCCTGGTGCTCTCCTTCTTGGCGATGATTCGCATCCAGTCCATACACACACATTTGAATGACTATGTGCAGTTTAGAATGGTACCCTGCTGCGTATGCTGCTAATCACTGTGCAAGGACATCTCACCATCATCACATCAACTGTTGGAATAACATCAGATTAACTGACCTTACCACTAGTGCAAACATGGATTTTATCCTAGTGAAGTTGCTGTTCAGGTGCACAATTCCTGCTGCCCTGCCACTAAAAAGCTGGGAACATGGTGCTTGGATCTCGTCAAGTATGAATCATCAAGAAACAACATGAACAAAAAGAAGGAATTACATAAATAGGTTTCCTTTCTTTCAGGTTTTCAATACAATCTTTCTTTTGGAGATGTTTTGTGGAATCCACTCGCTGTGAAAGCAGAACTTGAATCCAGGTTTGGTTTTGATGGTCCTCATGTTGAGAAGCTGCTAAGGTATACAGCACAATTAACAAAGGTAAATCAGTCAAAAATTTCAGTGTTCTTCTGTTTAATATTTTGCTGTCTTTGTACCCTGAAGAGATTTTTCCTGTCTTACAGAAACTGTAGTCATATCTTAGATTTTTGAAGCAGCTATTAAATATCCTACCTTAATTCCCAACAAAAGCAATATATTTAGCTTCATCTGAAATTTCTGCACTTGAAGATGCTGATAGGTCTAGTTGTGTACATTGATGAAGTTGTGCTTCTCTAGAGTCACAGCTGAGTATGACAAAGTCCCAGGTTTATTATCCAATCCTGTAGAGAATTCTGAACGTTGCCCCACTAAGCTTTTAAACTAAATTCTAGATGTGGATCTGCCAGGATTACCTTGGCTAGTAGCATTTTTCGTCTGGTTTGTTGAATAAAGAATGCCTGTCTCTTCTGTGCATAAATTAAGACACATCAAAAGTCCTTTCTTCTCAGTTGTGCAGTCTTGGTATGAATATACATCTCAGTGGGGCTTGATCAAATATGCCAGTGATTTATCAAATTTAGAAAAAAATCTCTTTCCCTCAGAGAAGGGTTTCTAACCTATCTTCTAGACCAAAGTGGTCTGTTGCGTTGGTCTGGTTTGAACTGCAGAAATGTTGAAACATCTTTTGAATTTCTATTGAAGTCTGCAGGGTTTTTCTTCAATAGAACATATTGGTATTTATGTGAAATCTGCTTGTTCTTTTCCAGATACAGTTTAAAGTTATATTCCAGAAGAGCTCATTGTAAAAATAGATTTAAGCAAAGGGATAAATTATAAAACCCCCTTGACTTTGAATGGGTTTTTAATGAAATATCAGTGATGGCTTCATTGATCAACTGAACTGAATTCATCTGCAGCTTGGTAGCTATGACTGACTGTAAAATCCAAGGCTACTCACTTGCTACCTATTTCAGCTAATATGTTATTATTTTGTGCTTGTGTTAGAGCACTGAAGACCATCAAAAAGTATGAAGGGAAAGGTGAAAGCCTGAACAATGTCTGTTTTGCGCACTTCAACTCTGTATCTAATGCTCCATTTTGTTTGGTGTCAAAACATCTGCAAAACTTTCATAAGTTCTCTGGTCAAAGTTCAAAGGAGATAGAATGTGAAGTATCTTGGAAAGCCAATAATGATAATTAAAATGTGTGGAATTATTTTTGTATGCTTTAATAATGTTAATATGATTGGGAATAATAAATATTTCATTGCAGAATTTAAAAAGCAGTCTAGGAGGAAAAATTCTGATCTCTTGGCCAGTCTGTCGAAACCCGCCAACTTAAAACTAGTCTGCTGCATGCACTCATTGGTTGAGGTGTTTCATACTAAATACTCTTTACATCAGTAATTTTTGTACTTGTGAAGTTGTTCCAATGTAATTCTACTGCAGGTGTACTGTATCATAGTTAAGTTAGTTCAGAACCAGCCTGAAAATTACTATAGAAGCACTGGTGTAGCTACATGTTGAGAATTCCTTTCATATCCAGGTCTTATCATTCTGCCTACTGTATGAGTACCTTAGTGGGGTCACTGGTATTTTATACAATGGCCTGCATGTGGACTGCTTTGAAGTACATATCCCAGAATATGATGGTGGATTAAATGGGCTTTGTTCTCACTGAAGAAGGCTATGTGATATTCTTATTTTCACTAGATAAGTAAGTTGATAGCAGAGATAACACTCAGCAGCTCTCTTGAGATAATCACCAATGTCCTAATGTTCCTGCCAGATTCCCACAGGAGAGACACTGGAGGAGTTTGTGTGCTCTGCTCTGTCCAGTGTGCCAGAAGATGAAACAAACAAAGAGAATAATGAACAGGGCTGCATTTCTGCACGGCATGAGGCCAAATTGTATCTTGTTCACGCTGTCAGCAAGCTCAGACTCTATACACAGGTACACTTTAATAAGATAATAGATTGAATTCCTAATTTTTGTATGTAGGCTGTCAGTAGTAACTCAGTTAAAAGATCTGAGTTATCTATTCAATATTATTTTCATGAACCTTTTTCATCTTGCTGACAAGATGAAATAATCCTTATAAAGAATCATTACAGTGGAAGTATAATCTATCACCATGTGTTCACTTAATCAGATTTTCTCATTAACTGAAATTCAGATTTGAAATCTTACAGGGAATGTATTGAAATATACTGCACTGCAGAGGCCTGTCATAGGGAAGATCCATTTACTGTCCCACCTGAGACTAAATGTTGTGTGAAACTGAAAGCTGGCTAGAGGCCTCCACTGATATAGCATATAATTAATTTATTTTTAATACCCCTTCACTATCTCTGGCAATAGTGGCCAAAGAAGGCTGAAGGACGTCGGAGTTACTTGCTCATGGGCTCAGCCAAGAGTTTTACTTTAAAATAGATATAGGGTTCCTTAATTCCTCAAGACAGCATGAAGAGATAAGCCACAGACTTGTTCCCAAGAGGTATTTTTATGGATAATTTAGGGGAGAAAATAAGGGAACTTGGCAAAAGGTCAAAAGGGCACCACACAAGTTAGACAATACTGACCCAACACATACTACAATGTTTAAGTCAAAATCCAATCCCTCCAGCTCCAAGCCACCCAAAGCATCAAGAAGGGAGCAAAGAAAGGGAAGCATAGAGAGCAAGAAGACAGAAGGAGAAAGAGGGAGACACAGATCAAACAGCTATCACTGAACCTTGTGGAAGGCCAGCTGTCACACATCCAGATGGCAGGGTGGTGACATGTGGCACCCCTATGCCTTGGTTTTATCTGCTCTGGTCTCTGTGGCCAAACCTCCAGGTGGATTTTGCCCCACCAGCCACTTTGGGGTCCCAGGCCAGGGTGAGGGACTGTGTCCTCATTGTCCCTGCCTACCCAAGCTGGGTCAGGAGCTCCAGGAGCTGTGAGTTGTTATGGTTTTCCCGGGCTGTTTGTGACTGGCAGCTTCTCTGGTGCTTCCCCTTGTGGTCTCCAGGGGCTGCCATGAGGGATACGATGACAACCCCACCTCTCCCACCTCCATGAGGTTCGACCCATCCCTGCTCCCTCCACACACACACATGGACCCCACAAAAGGTGGTTCTGATCCCATAGTAACTGGTCTGGTGTCTAAGAAGGGGATAAACCTAAACATCCAGTATTGCATTCTGATCTGGCAGAACAGCTTGGCATGCAGTCTCTAGAAAGACATATGTGTAGTTACATGGAGAAAAGGATAAAACATTCAGATATTTCCTAAGGAAAACTCCTAGATGTCTTAACACTGTTTTATACTGAAATATGGATTTTTTTTCCATTAAAAAATATGAACTGTGTATCAAAGTGCTCTGGAGGTGTTTGCAATACCATCTAAAGAAATTTCCTCAAAAACGTATTCTTTGATAAAGGTTTCCTTGCTGTATGATGTCTTGAAGAAATAATTTAATGTGATCGCCAAAACTAATGCACTAATGCCAAAACTAATTTTCCTATGTAGGAAAATCCATTAATGATTTGAGCCATGATTTTAAAACTCTTAGCAAGGGTTGACATCCTTATGGTGGCAACTTGTAGTACTGTAACCTGGGCTGCTGTGAATTTTCTGGGTGAACAGGACTTAGAGTAAATCTGTAATATCCACTTGGCATTAAAAACAAAGCCAGTAACGATGGAGGATAGGAGAGCAGTAAGTACCTTTTGCTGGGCCTTGGTGTGCCTTTTTCTGGGCCACACAATGGGAGCACGCAGGCTTCTTTGTCATTTCTTTGTGGGGTGGAAACTCAAAAATGTGAAGGCCTCCGCCTTCCATTGTGTTGGCAGTGTAGCCGAAATTCTGCTAAAAGGAAGCCTGAGGCTCTGGAGGTCAGCTTGCAGTTGTTTTCAGTCTCAGGCTATCTTTTTACCATTCTTGGGTCTTTGAACAAGGACAGCACCACACAGGATGTTGGTTCTCTGTATGATGTAGCACGTTACCTTGCCAATTTGCAGATCAGTCAAAACTGTATTAAAAATCAACCTTTGTAAGCTTATTAATTTCAGAGTCTAGACAGGTTGTTAGGGAGAAATTTTGCTGTCATTGTTAATTGTGTGAATTCTTTTAAAGACCAGCAAATTCTTTGTACTGTCTGAACAGGAATTCTCTAACTAGGTGTTCTACTTTGCATTCCATCTACTAGATACTTGAGCAGTGGCTCAGCAGCAGCAGTCTCTCTCAGAATTTCCTTTTGGAACTCAGAAGAATCATAGCTGATTTAGTATCTCAGTTTCTAGATGAAAGGGAAGCCAGGAAGCTTTTTTCAGGCATAAATACCCTGATCCAGCAATGGACTGAGAAATCAGATGCCTACTTTTCAGAAGGATATACTGAATCTCATGTTTGGTAAGTTATACTTCTCTTTCTGCAGCTTGTCTGATGAAGTTCAGATCAACTTGAATATTCATTTTCACATTACATTTAATTGACTTCTGATTTTTGTCTGGTTTGTGGTGTTATTTTTTATTCTGTAATTCAAAACCTCATGTACAGTCAAATAATTGTGCTGATGCTTACATATTTTGAAAAAGAAATTAAGTCTGGGCTTCAGAGTATAGCTACTTACAGGTTTGGTGGAGGACCTGACTACTACATGATCAGGACTCACAGGAATCAGCAGCTATGTATAATTGGGCATTTTGAACTGGGACCTGAATTCTTTATCTTGTTCTGCAAACAAAGTTTAATTCCCACAAATTGTTGCTCTGACTCAGTAGTGCTTCTCACGTACAGCAAGTCCAATGCATGTGACATATTTTGGATTTTTATTGTAGAAGTCCAATTTATGTTAATTGTGCAGGAGATCTTGTAACTGGAGCATACTGTGGAGAAGAGAATTCTAAACACATAGAATTAATTGTATGTATGTAGTTTCCAATCTCATCTAGGGCATTCTGAGGCTATGGTTTCTTTTGATTTTTTTAAACTTTTCTTACTATTTTAACTTCTCCATTTGTTTTATCACATAATGTAAATGTAAGCAGTTTATATGAAGATACGGCTGTAAGTTCTATTCTTATTCAGAATTATATGTTTTGCCAAGCTGTTAAAATCTTCCTGATCTGGAAGGTTCTACAGAGGACTTAAGTTGTAGATAAAGGGAGTTAATGTTTGTCAGTGTTGGCAATGCCTCAAGGAACGTCTACAGCAGAGCCCAGGAACTGATACTTCCCTCTTCCTAACTGCACCCTGGATGACTTGCATTGCTTCTGGGAATTATAATGTTGGCCTCAATTTGCCACTGCTTGTAATAACTCTACTTGTTCATATAAAGCACTGCCACTGGAGGACATATGATTCTTGCTATACAAATAACATCTGAGGATAAATATGAAAGATACGATACATTATATACTGATAAGAGAGAACTTGCAGTCGAGTTGTTCAATAATTTAGTAGTGCATTTGGGAATTTGGTTCTTATTTATAAAAGGAAACTGCTATACTGCTGCTGTTGTAAAGAAACTACAAAGTAGATGATATAGTGACTGCACAACAAGATAAAACTTCATATTTTTTTCATCAGTTTTATGTTTTGGTTTGCAGTGCACAACGTTTTTGTGCTCTACTTCTTTTGAGCTCAGAGTCCTGAATCTGGAGAGAAAGAAAATATATTTAAGGAGAAGGTGTTTTCGACTTTGAGACCCTTGCATTGTAGGGTTCTGTTTTTCCATGCACCTCCTCTTGACCAGTCTTACAGAGCTAGTGGATGCTTTCCCTTTGGATAAATATACTGACATAGTGGAAGCATCATTTGGAGCACTCCAATTTTCACCATGATTTCATGTTTTGGTTTTTTTTTTTTTTTTTGGTAGGTATTAAAATAGCAGTGTTTAGCTATCAGCCAGTCAGTCGGAATATTTTAGCACTCAGTAATTATGAAAAAACAAAAAATTCTTTGAAGTAATAGAAAATCAAAGGTTTTAATCAATTTCATTGCTATGCTCCTTTCTATAAATTAATTAGTCTGTGGAACATAAAAGCTTCACTCTTTTCAGCAACTAAAAATGTGACATACTCAAGGTGTTTGACTTTTTGTGGCTTACAAGCTTGATTATAATTACTGATAAATGCACAATTCATTAACCTAGCTGCCTACAATTGAGTTGAATGTGGTTGTGACTTTTTAGTGAGGTTTTTTCACATTTTTGAAAAAAAAAAAAAAGCAATTGTCAATTTGTTCTATTTTGTGGTGATTAATTTGTGACTGGTATTTAAATTATATTTGGAATTTCTTTAAGTAAACAGAGACAGATTCTAAATTTATAAAAATATATATTTAGCCAATTCTTGTCTTCCTGCTAGATAACTAACATGAAAAACTTGCAATTAATTTTTCAGGACTCTGACATCTTTCAAAGAGTCTTTGAAGAAAGAAGAAAATGTAAGGATTTCTGGTGAAAAGGAAATGGATCATCTTTTACATCTTGTAGAAATCATGGAAGAAATTGTAATGTTTGATTTCTCAGCTTCTTCAAACCAGTCTCTAGTTGAAAATACCTTGCATAATGCAATAGTATGGATGAAAAATTTTACTCAGGGAGAGGAATCTGCCGCCAATTTCTCACTTGCAGTTTCTGAACTCCATAATGAACTACAAAAAAAATTCCAGCCTCTTCAGAGGTTCTGGTCAAAAAAGAAGACAGAAGTTTTCTGGCATGTAGTTGAAATTTTATTCTATGAACTTGGTTCTAGGCTTTCTCATTTGAGTCAAGTGACAGAGGAGGAGGTAATTGAGAACTTATCTAGAATCATATCTCCTATTACAGAAAATAAAATCTACAATAGAAGTATGGTGTTGCTACAAAATATCCTGACTGACTGGCCAGAGTTAAATATTACTGCTTTGAACCATTTAAAACATTTAAGTGAAAATTTCCTAAGAAATCTCTATGAATTCAGATCATTGTCTGCTGATCATGTCAATGTGTCTTTCAGCACAATTCCTGGAGTGAGTAATGCCTCCTCTTTATTTTTCTCAAATGCAACTTTTGTGTCTAAAGTACAAGAATTAGGAGAAATTGTGCATGATTTCCTCAAAAACATCCAAAAGTTAAACATTACTAATGTGGCCTCACTTGTTCCAGTACTTTTCTCTCTGTATCAGAATGATGATCTGATCTTGCATATTAAGAGCAATAGCACTCTGTTAACATTTCTTTACGAGATTTCAAAAGATATCTCATCTTTTCAAGTATGGCATGATTTCCAAAATAGGGATCTAGTTTTTGATTTTCTGTCTGAAACTTTTGACCTTCTCTGGAACCTCACCAGTAAGTCTCTCTGTGAAAAGTTACAATTAATTTACAACTACACAGAGTTTCAGGCTCAGTTTGTCGCACAGACAGAAAAAAAAGAGATGCAAGTCGTCTATGGCACTCTGAGGAGCCTTAAGAGTTTGTTTATAGATGAAGAGCTCCAAACGGCTGCCTTTTGTTATTTGTATGAGTTTCTTGATATCTCACAAGAATGCCTGGTAGATAATGAGTGCACTGATTTTTATCTAGCAAACGCTACTTCTGCAGAATATTCAGAAGAGGTTTATTACTCACTTCTGTTTCCATTGGACCATGTCCTGTCTGATGTGGCAAACTTGGGAGGTAAGGGAAGTGTGCCTTCTGCCTTGCACTGCACTTTTACATGGCTTCAAACCTGGACTGAGATTTTTGAAGAAGCATCCAAAATCTTAAATTTGAATTCAACCTTTTTTGTCTGGCTAAGAAATGATTTGGCAAATCTCTCTGAAAGTCTTTTAAATGCAACTCATGATGAACTGTGCAATAATACAGCTGTGGCTATTGTTGAATCCACAAGAGATGCAATGAAGCTATTAAAAGTTGTATTTCAAGAAAGTGGCAATTTAAATGACTGGAAAGACTTTGAGGTTTTCCTTGCTAGTCTTCAAAGTGTACTTAACAATGCATTTGATATCACAAGCTTGCTTAAAGGTAACAATTTAGAAAGCGTTTTAGAAATTATGGGACTCGTGATAACTGAACTGCAAAAATCTATACTGAAGGTTGTTAATGAGGAGTTTTTGAATTCCTGGCTTGATACTTTCATCTCAGGAGGATCTGAGGGTGAAGAGAGGGATGCTGGTGTATTTTCCATTGGAAACTCCCTTTCTACTATTCTCAAGCTCTCCCAAAAGGAACTTGAAATTATTCTCACTGAGATAAATGACGCATCTGATTTTTTGAAGAGTGTACCTCGAGACAAATACATGGTGTGTATTGGTATTTTCCAGAATATTACTAAACTAATTTTGGACAGTACTCTGAAAAACATAAGCTACTTACAGACAAATTTTTCATCTCATCTTAATTCCTTTCTAAACTTTTATGGTAGAGTGGATGAAGCAGAGGATTGTAACAGATGGATTCATGGATTAACTAATCTCAGTGAAAAATACAAGTTGTCTTTCCACCTTGAAAGTGCAAAACATGTATTATTTCTTCTGCATTCTCTGGGAAACACCGAGAGAGATGCTAAGCTGATGAATGTGATGGACTTTGTGGATTTCATTTTTGATTTGATACTCCCTGAATGTTCCCTATCAGGTTCTGATGTGCATTGTGTAAATGCTTACTTCAATGTCATAGCACAACCTTTAAAGCTTATTCCCCCTGATTTTTATGTAAAAGATGAAATTAGTCTGTTTGAATTTGTTTTTAGACTCCTAAATAATTCTGAGGGGCAAATACAAATGGTTATCAGTGATTTAGTGGGGCACTCATATATGTCAAATAAGACCCATTTTAGTCAGTCAATCCGTGGATTTAACAGATCTTCGAGAATACTCCTTAATCCTTTTCACCGCATTCGGCTTTTATCAATGGAACTTTTGTCCGAAATTCAAACTCTTCTGAAAAATAGAACTTTTGAAGTCCAAGAAAACAGCTCTTCTCATTTGGACATTGAGATTGAACCTTTCTTCAGTGAGAAAAATATCGGTTTGCTGATGGAGTTCTTTCAAGACGTGATTAGAAAACTTGACTCAAGCTTGCAGAGTGAACACAAAACATTTCCGCAGAAACTGATAGAATCAGCAGCTCTGAATATTGAACTGGTAAGGAAGGCACTTACAATTTTCAAGTCTCCCACTTCTACTGGATTTCCGTTAAGAGATGAAAAGGAGTTTCTAAAGCATGTGGTAAGCTTGGTGCAAAACATGAGACATGTGGATGTTGATTTTTTGATAAGTAGATTCAAACAAGTCCAGAGGATCCTAGATAATTACTTTAAAAATATTGGACCTTTTTATATTGAGAACTCTGAGTTAGGAAATTTAACAGACTGGTGGGATGCATTTGAGAACATTTCATGTTATTTAAACCTGACTGGCTTATGGCAAATAACACAACCTTTTGAAAAAGATGAGCTTGATGATGTGGAAGATGTGTTCAACCTCTTCTTTGATGTCATCAGCCTTATGCAAAAATTAGCCCAGGGAAACATTACAGAAGCACTAACTGAAATATATGCTTTCATACTGATTCAGGAAGAAAAGATGTCAATGTTTACTGATGAGGAGTTCTCTAATCAAGTAGAAGGTCTTCTAATGTTACTGGAGACATTGAAAGACATATCTCATAAACCAGCAGAGGCCTCCAATTGTTATTTTGCAGCATTGTGCTGGACTCTGACAACAGCAGCACCTCAGAGTGATCCCACTGTTAAAACTTGTGACTTTGTGCATAGCAATTCTACTCTTAGTTACAATTCAGTTATTGAAGTCATTAAGGAGCTTAAGCTCATTACTCTGGAGGAGAGTTTCTCATGCTCTATGGAAGACTTAGAGGTGGATATCACTCACAATCTGACTTGCTTTTTTCATCAGGTCAAAGAATGGAACTCTATTCTTTTGAAGTTTTCTGAGCTCCATCATATAAATGGCTCAGTTCTCAAAGAGCTCTTCGATTTCTGGAATGAGCTATCCCTTTATGCTGTGCCCATGCAGGTGAATAATTCATATACAGCCAATTGTTCCTCCACCCCAAAGAGCCAAGTGGCTTTAAAAATCATAGAAATACTGGGCAGTGTTTCAGTGGCAGAAATGGAGATGGTCAAAGGTCTTCTGGAACATCTTTATAGTGGCCTAAGTTGGAACAGACATTCAAGAACATCGTTTAAGGGTGCTTTTACTCATGTTAAGAATATGATCAGTGAAGTTTCTGGACTGCTGCATACCGAATCTGTCCTTTCTTTTCTTTCTGTGATTCAGCCTCTAATGACATTGTCATCTGTTGGAAACCAGACATACTCAATGCTTATGATAATATCAGCTTTAAATGAATACAACAATATATCTGATCACTTTGAGAACTTCTGGTTTCCTACAGTTACAAGCATAGAAAATTTATTGGTGAATTTTACTGTTAAACACTTACTTGTGATGATAGACCAAGGGTTCCAATTACTAAAGTTAGCCACTGGACAATCCTCTTCAGTGGATCCTGATGTTTTAATACAGCAGTTTAAGACATCATCTCTAAATAATCTATTAAGAAACTTTGAAGACATACAAGAAGCTGTGAAGAGTGTTCTATGTGAGTGTAACAACCCAAATTATTCTAAAATGATTCATACTCTAATTCTCCTTATGACTAATGAAAGTTCGTCAAATTACCTACTGTTGGCTGTCAAAGACATTGTTCACTTTCTGGAACTATTCCAAAATAAGTCTAAGGAAGATTACACTGATATGTTGTTTGGTGACAGTCACCTTATCAGAGAAAAATGGAATAATACTCATGCTGTTAATTTAGTTTTGCTAAACAATCTCCTTCAAATAATTGCTGATCTTGTTGTTATAGAAGAAGCCTTGCTTGCAAATAATACTGAGCTTCCGATAGTTGACTTTATGGATTCAGTTTTTCATAACACACAACATAGAGAAGCTTCTACTCAGTCCCAAAACAGAACTCTGGAGATCATACAAGAGATTTTGCAAGTGATATTTCAGTCTACCACAGAGCATGATGGGAACAAAACAAAACTATTACTAAAGGATTTGCATGAGGATGTAATGGCAGAAATGAGGTAAGCATTTCCCTTGCACTCATTTTGACAAGTGTGCTGACAGTGACAGAACGGCTCTCTGTTTATGAACAGCTCAGTCAAAATTTTATTAAGGTAATTGATGCTTCATTTCAGATTTTTGCAAATTTATGTTCAGACCAGCTGTACTGGGTAGCAGATTATATTGTGGGACCAGATTAGTGATGTGGTTAGTCATCTCTATTGATACTTAAATTGGTTTCTTTAGAGCTATTATAAAAACAAATATTTGAATATACTTGTATTTTAAAATCCTTACATGTCTGAACACTTAATCCACATTTATTGTGGGCAGCCACCATTTTTGGCTATGGAGTTAATATTAAGGAATGCTTGAAACTAAAGCTTTGTGGTATGTGTTTTTTGGTTTTGGTTTGTTTGTGTAGGTTTTTTTGTTTGGTTTTAGTTTTGTAGTTGGTGGTGGTGGTTTGGTTTTTTTCTTTCTATATCCAAATGTAGCCATCCAGAATTTCTTCAGCTTAAATTTGTTGAAATCTTATTCTATGGTTATAGTGTTAAGTTTTTCGGTTTAACAGATGCAGTTTCTGAAGGAACCTTCAGCCCAAGATCATTTTTGTGTGATTACTCAGTTCAAATATAGTCCAGCTGAAGAGGAAACTCTGCTTCAGGAAAATGTTTACCGACACTTTACTTATATAGAAATGCTCTTAGACTGGAATTGCTGCATTTAGAGAATACTGAGTGAGCCCACAAGATGACTGCTCCAAACAGCTCTAGGGTGTCTTGCTGGTGGAGCTACCTGTCCTACCAACATAGACCAGCTGAGAAATGGCATACTGAAGTTGGTGCATGGCTTTAATGTGGTATTTAGATCTCTATGATTAATTTTGTGCAAATATGTGAAAACAGTGGTCAGCAGGGCCAGGTATTAAAAATATCTGTTGCAAAATCAAAAGCAAATACTGGAAAAGTGGTTTATTTTCCCCACATGCTGATTATCAGGCATTTTGAGTATTCTACTCTTTGCCATCAAGTCATCATATTCTGTGGGTGCTCAGTATTTCTGAAGCTATTACAATTTTCCTTACTTTGTGAAAGTACTTTCTAGCACTCCTAAGGTATCTTTTTTTAACATGCAAGTATTATGTTCTGATTTAAAAATAGTTCAGACAAATGTAGTAACTTGATACTGGAATCCTTATGTGATTAGTTGAAAACTGCAATTGTGCACAGTCATGTGCTGAAAATTTTCTGTGGCACCCTTGTTATGAAAATAATGTTTTCTTATTAATGTTTTTACAGAGCATCTAAAATCTGCAAGATTCTACAGGAACATTTAGACCCTGATAGTGTCCTACTATTGCAGAAATTGCAGTTTACCATTTTGAGTGTTCTCAAAATCTTTTCAGGTTGGTTACCACAGTAGTGACTGTATAGGTCACCATACGTGTTAGCACTGTGAAGCTGAAGTTTTACTCTAAGCAAGCTTTTGAACAAATACATTAATTTGGGTGATGCCAAGAAAAGAAAGCATGCTGATGCCTGGAAATTAAACCAACAAGAGGCACAGGAAAAAAGAAATTATGCAAATCAACAAAGGGATGATTCTTTTCTGGAGTGTTCATGTTGATTCAAAATCTCGGTGGAAGCAGAAGGTGTTGCTGCTCCTCTTCAGCTAGTGAGCTGAGTCATGTCACAGAGCTTTATTTTAATCAGCCAGAGTTGCCACAAGGCAGCATTTAGCTGACAGTAAAATAAAATGGAGCAAGTATTTAAAGGAAGTAACACCTCCCTCTTCTGGCCATGCTGAGCCAGCGCCTTGGCTACAGGCAGCTGGATAAATTCACCTTCAACAACTTTTCAATTTTATTGTGTTTTATTACTTATGTATAGGCCCCAAAGATGCACGCTTTAAGAAAGGCTCTATCTTGACCTGAGTAAAATTTTGCATCATGTTTACTTTGGAAAACAAAACCTGTGCTTTTCAAACCTCATATTTTAACCAACTATGCCCACAATTGCTTGTAATGTTTTATGCCAAGTTGCTTTCCAGAAAAAGCCTAAGATGTGATTAATGTGATTAACACCTGGTTCTGACTATCTTCTTCACTCTCCTGTGATCTATGTAGTTTCAAGGAGTAAAACAGTAGCGATGATGTGTGTTGTGAATAAGCCATACCAAAAATGTGTGCAAGTACCAGGGCTCTGTCTTTGACCTCTGAAAAACAGTCTATTTATTGAGAGAACCTAGATTAAGAACTGAATTCTTGTCATTCTTATTTCAATACTCTGATCATAGGGATGTTTCTTAATGTTTCATTAGTTACAGAAAACTGTATGAAACCTAATGAGAAAAGACAAAAGCTGCTTGACTTGGTTTAATTTGCTGAGTTGTATTATATCACTTCTATCAGCAACATCAATGTTTGCTTGTTTTAGAAGCAGTGGTGAATGTTTATTATTCTTTCTACTTGACTTATGAACCAAACATAAGGGAAAAATCCCTAACCCACATGGGTGAAAAAGCTAACTTGTTCCTGCCATAAATGAGAACACAGTAGTCAAGCCAAACTCCTTTACTGCTATCCCATTTACAAACCCACTACAGCCAGGGGAATGGACCTTTTTTCCAAGGACATGAGGGCTGCAACTTTGGGTAGAAACTGGATAATCAGGTGATAAATTTCCCCTATATGGGTTCCTTATCCTTAGGTATGGAAAATGTCCATGTAATGCTGCTTCCCGCCCCTTGGAGTTAGGATTTGAGAGTTACTGTGCACTGAAGGGTTAGTGACATCCCAATGCCTCTGTGGGGAAATAGGATTAGGGAAACCTGTTTGAGGATGAGGTAGGTGTGGTTAATATACTCAGCTACTCACAGTTGTGCTTCTTGCTCACAAAGATCAAATCTGAAATTTTTCTTCTCTAGTTCTGTAGCAGGTATTGATGTTCTTATTATTGATCAGGAAAGTGTAATGGAGAAGAGTAATTGAAATTGCATCAAACCAGCCCTTCAGCTAGAAATATTTCTTTGTGCACTTAATGCACCAGATGTTCTTTGCTTTTAAAAACGTTGCTGTCCTTTATTAGTTGGCTACCTTTTAATTTGATTCCAGCATTTCCTCTGGGTTTTTTAACTGGTTAAACCTGGGCATTTTCTCTTACAGAGGAACCAGTTGTCTTTGGCAACATTTTCTGTGTCATTGCAAAGTGTAAAGATGGATTAACAAGTCACTTGCTCCCTGCTATCATTGAAGGGATCGCTGTGGTTCAAGATCATTATCAGGTCTGAGTGGTTCCCACACCTACAAGTGTACTTTACAACATGTATTAAACTCTGGAAACTTACGGAAGTTTCCTTTTTCCCCACTCTCTAAATGGCAAGTCCCCATGGTGGCTACATAAAGCTGAGGTTTGTATGGGTATAACTGATGGTTTTGATAATGATATCCAGGAGAAATTCCTTAAGTAAGCAATGGTGAGCTTTCCAAGCTGTGAGTATGACTAGAATTAATAGAATTCCTATAACTAGAATAACTGGATTGTTGATCAATATCAAAATGCAGCCTATTTTTAATTTCTATAAGTTTTGTCATACTGTTAATTTAATGGATTAAAGTACAATTATAATTTTAAGTCTTCACAGGAACAGTTGTGAAATCAAATGATATACAAATAAAGCTTCTTGGCCAGATTAATTCCAGCTAAAATAACAGTCACGATTCCTAGTTGGGTTCACTCTGTTTTTCTTAACCAGTGCATGAAATTACCAGCCAGTGAGAGCAATATTTGGCATATAGAGACTCATCCAGAGTTGAAAGCAGGCCTTTGGACAGCACACACATACCAAAGTAATGCTTTTTAGTATAGAATTTGCCTCCTCTTTATGAAATAGCTTGCTACTTTATTTGCCCGAACATTTTGCTGATATGAATGGTCAACCTAAAAAAAGAAAAAAAGAGCTTGTTTCATTTTGAAACAAATTTAAAATTAAAAAAAATTAAATGTTGACATTTCTGTTAGTGGATAAATCTCCTAAGGCTAGTTCCAATTCCCAATTTGGTTGTTTCCAAAACTCAAATATTTGAAAATCCCTTGGTTCTTGAAAACTTCTCACCCAGTTTCAATTACTCATACAATGAGTAAGAAAGTGTTACCTTACCCATAGTCTCACTTGAAAATGTGCATCATCTAGTTGCCAAGAGCTGTTACTTCAAGCGATAACACAATCTCATGAATTTACTAACCGTACCACTCTGTTTTGCAGGATGTTGAAAGATTGTCGTCTACTTTCAACAAGGGGGATTGTAAAAGTATGGCGTATATAAACCAAAAACTTTCTAATACTTTGGAGAGCTTCCTGGGAGCCTTTGAGAACACCAGCTGTAAATGTCAGCTAATGTTGGGGAACATACAGAAACAACTGCAAATGTAAAGATTTTTAAATTTTGGTACTCCAAACAGTTTTTTATTGCTAGCAGTATTATTCTGTGCATACGTCTGTGTTCTAAATTATGTAATTGCAGGAGAAATACTGTCTCTTTAAGCTTTGTTCATTTAGCTGGAAGTTGAGTGGATAAAATGTACAAATTATTTAAGTAAACTACAAAAAATTCTGAATATTTCTAAAAGCCCTTAAATTTTTGCTGAGTACTTGCAGAAGATCTTGCTGCTCCATTGTCTGAATGCTTTGGATCACAACTAAGAAAGTTTTCAGTTTCCTATGACTTCAGTTAGGTAAAAATTTTGATATCTAAATTTTTTATTTAAAGCTGTTTTGGTACGGCTTGTCCTTTCAGTAGCTGGATATCTTTTTGCAAAACATTAAACATTCAGAGCAGTTCAGCTGTCCAAAGAGTAAATTGATGGGATTGAACTCCAAAGGTTTTCTTATGCTATTCGCTTGAGGAAAGATAGATTTTAAGTAAATGAACAAAACTGCTACGACAGAGTGCTTCAAAGTTCTAGCAAGAAGTCAGCTAGAAGGGGTCATTGTTACAATATGTTGCTATACTAGTTTGACTGTTGGATTGTTTTCATAATGAGCTTGAATCGTGTCTGTGAATTACAGTAACAATACAGCAGAACTTGAGCTTAGATGCTGCTCCTAAGGACCATGGACTCATGTTTGAAGAGTAAATAATATCTGATGGGTGCATGGTCCTTCTTACTTCAATTATATAAACTTTATTCGTCTTGAACTGCGGTGATTTGTATCTCTGGCTTTTAAAAATGTGTGTTCAGTAGGAAACATGGAGGTGAGATATTGTTAGACTTGTCCTTCATAAGCTACTGTTTGCTAGAGCCCTTAGCCATTAGGGGAAGATTCCGACATTTGCAGTCTCATCTAGGCTTGGAATATAAGTAATCCCTTCGCCATATAAGTACAGCATGAAGAGGTGCTAGTATGTGCTAGAATACCCTTTTGCCTCATTTAGTGGCTGTTTCACTCTTCATGTTACTCTTTATGCATAGAAATACCAGTGGCTTAGTTCTGATAACTTGTGAAATTAAGGCTATCATTTCAGGTTGGCTGACAATTTGGAGCTACAGTTGTCAAACAATCCAACAGCAGCTTTTCTCAGCAATTTAAATCTCTTGAATGGTGGGTTCCAGTTTTCTTTACTTCTTTATAAGTATTTATATATACTTTATAAGTATTATATTTTATTCTTATACCTTTTTATATTTTACTTTTTTTATATTTTTTGTGCAATTTTGCAGGACAATAACTGTTTCTTTGTTCATCAAACTTCAAAGGTGCACTGCTTTATGTCGACTACTGGCTTAATGCCATATGTTTTCATTGTACACGTGTGCATGTACTTGTGCTTGAGTTGGCACTGAACAACATAGCGTATTCAACCAGGGCCTTTCCAGTAAAATGTAGGGATTAATTAGAAAGAAGAGAGGACCTAAATTAGCAGAAGGAGAAAATCTTAGAGGACTAAAGGCTGTTATATTTATTGCAGATGTTTTTGTAATATAAGGATGTGGGATAATCTGTGTTTTTATCAAATAACACCGATTCACAAGCTTTTAAGTCAGCTAGGGGAGTGACCTTTAAATTTGAAATAGGAGTGAATTACATGATGCTAAGTTTTTGTCCTTTATCACCACTCACAGTAAATTGAATGAAAGGGATACAATCTGTGAGAAATCTAATTAATCTTGGCATTATTTTCCTTTTCTTCCAGATGTGAAAGTCAAAGAGTGTGTGCAGAATCTTACTCAGCTTAGGCTAGACATTGGTTCTTCTGTCAATATTTCTGAAGAAACTGTTGATACCATCTTGGAAGCCAGTGTCTCTCATTCAAAGGTAAAAGATCAAAAAGAGGTGTCAAATTATTGGGTCACCCTCTAGCCTGATGTGCTAGTTGAAATAAAATAAGCCACATTATGTGGAATCTTATATTTTCACTTATCATTTCTATGTGGCATATTTTGTGAATTTTAGGACTTAAAAATGATAATGCGATACATTAAGAGATCAATTTACAGCAGCACTTGTCTTCTGGTCTAAATGGCACTGCTTCCATACTTTCAGCAGTGTTTTATACCCTCTTGTGCTGACACACAGTTTGAGCTTTGCTGTCTCGGTCTTGTAGAAAAGATGAGGGGTTTCGGAGATATTATTTTGTATCTTACCACCTCTGCTCCTTGCAGTATGGAGTTGTTGTCTGCAAATTTTTTTTTCATTCCTTTGTGTGTTGCTCACTGTTCTTTCATTATCTTACCAGTATCTTCCTTTACTTTCACTTTATCTGCTGTCCCTTGAGTACTGTAAGTTTTCTGAGTGAAAGATTGTGTGTTATCATTACTGTTTTCTGTGATTCCCGTGATCAGTAGAAATCATGAAAAAAGCCACCTACTTAACAGGTTTTCTGTCCTGTTAGTGTTTGCATGACTGGTAAGAGCTGTGGGTACATTTGGAGTAAAGTGTCAGGTCAATCAAGCAGCCACTGGGTGTCAGTGATGCTCCACTTGCAGAAACTGTAGCAAGTCTTTTTGTGAAAAGTGCAGCTATTAAAAAGGCAGTTCACACCATCATAACTACTTATAGATGATTTGTTCTTCTGCTTCTTTGGCATTCTGACTGCCTTTATTGTTGGCTTGTTATTGTGATACCAGTAAATGGTAATGAGAAAAGTCATCTGAAAGCGATTCAGTTAAATGGGATTCAGTGCACCTTTGATCTTTTGGAATAATAATACTAATTGACTGCTTGTCAAATTACTTTCCATGCTTACTTTTTGCCAGGGAGCTTAGATATATACACGTCTCACATTTATGTATTTATACAGAATTTTTTTTTTTTTTTTTGCCTGTGTCTCTTACTGATTATTCAAGCTGCACAACTATTTTTTAAAGCTATAACTTAGGCATGCCCATTAAGTTTTTGGTCCATATAGTCACTGTCTGATAACCCTAATGATAGCTGCAGGCCCACTGTAGTCCTGTATTTCTGTGATTGAATACTGTACTCTGCTTGCCTCTGGAACAGTAATAATAAGCCTGAGAATTGTTTGTCTTTATTGTGCTTACCTGTAATTTCTGCCATGATACTGTGTGTTGGCCATGCTCACTGCCATGTGATTAAGTGCTTTGAAATAGCTCAAAACCTATAACCTGAAGACTGTAAGCATTCATTTACTAAACATAAGGTTTGGATTAGCTCTGGTACTCGCATGGTTGGAAGGAAAGTTCAAAGAAACTTAACCTAGTGGGTAAAACACTGAATGGGTTACAGCAGCCCTGAAATGGTGATGTTCATGTGGGGTGTGAGGAAATAAATTGTATCATGCTCAAATTTCCTCCACAGAAAGAAGTCCATATCAGTATATTCATATTCCATTCCTTGAATGCACACAAAACAGTGACTATTTAAATATGTAGGAAATCCTTTAGAATCACACAGGCAAAATTGTGTTCCAGAATAAAAAACAAAAAGTCAAATTAGTAAGTTGGGAACCATAATGTTCCCAGGAGTTAAAGAGTTAAATCACATATCCTGACCAACTTTGGCTCCTAAATGGATATTCTTGCAGATCCTCTCCATTACTGGGTACTGTTAATAGCAAGAGATGCATTCAGTGGAGGCAGTAGAGGTAGGTTCTGTCCTAAGCAGGACAGTGAAGCCCTTTATTTTGTTCTTTATAGGCTCCTACAAAAACTTGTAGTTTTTCTGGACTTTTTGGTAATGGGTAGCTAAGAACTCCTGAGGTGTCTGACTTCAAGCACTTGTCCTTTGGTGTGACATTTTTGTAGGAAGAAAGAAACCATCATTACTCAAGGTGGTCTTCTTGTGGTCTCACCCAAGGTCTGCTTAGGCATTTGTCCCTTCATCCACTATTAAATAACACTTCAAAGGAATGTTCAGCTGAGAAATGTGAGCAGGCTCAGAGGGAACATTGGGTCATATAGGCACCCCCAAGTGTTAATTTTGTGTGTCCTTTGAAAGAAGGAATATTGTTTGATTTTAGTGATTCATACACCTAGATTTTTATCTTTAGGTGTTTCTGTAACAAAGGAGTATATCTGCTAGAAAGAGTATGTTCAGCATTGTAAATATGCCTGCTTATGGAATAGTGCTCATAGAATGAATGATCGATCTGTGAACAAATGAAAGTAAATCTTTTAAAGAAATGTACTTTATCTTTTTATATGTACGTAGAGTATAAAGTAAGAACATACCAATCTGATATAAAGCTGTATAGTTTATTACTTCAGGTCTGTTGGTGACTGCAAATCATCATGTTACTGTGACACAAATTTTCACCTTATTGACTATAAAAAAGGTGATGCATTTCAGGGAGAAAAAACTTTTAATACATATACCTTGTGATAGGTTTTTTACAGTGCCTTTGTGGTAGCTTTAACTGGAAGATGTGATGAAGAAGTACTTAGCCTGCTCCTAAAGCTGCCTGAAAACAGTAAAACTTCCCTGGTAGTGGAAGAATTATGTTCCTTACCAGCACTGGACTTGTACACCATGTTTGTACTGATTATACAGAATTTGAACTTACGTCACATCATTTACAAGGTGAGATGAATAAAAGAGCATTTGGTTCCTATGTTTTTCTTCTGAAGATGGTGTAAAGCACACAGGTAGATATATTGATAATTCTATTATTTCTTCAGATGTTCTTTCTCCGTGGATTCAAGCAGTGGACATATGGCACTGTTTGTCTTCATTTGTCTTCAGAAAACAAACACAACAGTTGAGGAATGCTGTTGATAGATGCTAGTGCATTCAATCTCTTGCTTCCTCAGAAAAATTATCACTGAGGAGTTAATTATTAAAGCTTTACCAAAAACAGAGGGGGTCAAAGATGTAGTTTTATTAATCTTTAGCAGAGTTTGCAGATCATGCAATTAGTTACTTCTTTATTTTAAGTGTAGGAGACTGATCTGACATCACTGGAACTAAAACAAACATAGAAGCTCACATCACAAGAACAAAATTATTTTCTAGGAAGAATTCATAGCACTGTCGATGCAAAAATCTGGAGCATTCCTGTATTATCTACACAACTGTAGATAATCTGGGATCTGGTGTGGGTTTTCAGTGAGATTTTCAGTGAGGTTTTTCTTTTACTTAGAAGAGCTAAATTATTGGGTAGGCTTTCTTATAGTTAAAAAACATTAATTTCAGTTCTTTTAGGGTAGCTGATTGACAGAACACAAAGTGTTGTAAGTATGAGTAGCTGAAATAAAGTTATAACATTGGGAGAGAGAATGTTTTGTTCTAAAGCCAGGTTATGTTCTGGATGCTGCATGCTCAGAAAAGTAAGTTAACCACAGACTTAAAAACAAGACCATTTCCCAGAGTAGGTAAAGGTACCAGAGAGAAAAGAAAATATTTTTAATTCCTGAATTATCTGCAAAACTAGAGGGGGAAAAAAAATAAATTCTGATGGGTGTTTCTACTGAACCCTACTGAAACATACAGAATTCCTAGCTAAGAATAAAAAATTTTGTCAGCTCATCCTAAATTGTAATGGAAGTTCTGCTATTTTTCTGGCTGAATAAGATGTGTTTTTTTTTTTGTCTTTTACTGTGTAAGAGCAGGTGAAGGTTAAGAAGAAAATTGAGCACAGACATTATTGTAGGAAGTCCAATAAAGGTGGATAAAGTAATGCTAATCAGAAGAAGCAACTGAAAGTATATAATGAAATTATAGTATTTTTATTACTTCACTTAGGCAGGTAACAATGAATTAGTTTGTGTTATTGTATCATCTAAATAACCCACAAAAGCAAAGAGAATAGAGAGAAAATTCATAGTTGCAAAATTTGCATGGTGAAAATAGCCAATTGAACTTAGGTCAAGCAGGAAATGAAGAGCACACAATCATTTCGGGTATGAAAAATGCTAAGGCAGGACCTGTGTGACAGGAAAGTTAGTTGCTTTAGGAGTCATATTAAACAGTAAAAGTGGTTGCTAGATTTAATTTAGCTTACAAATTATTTTTAATATATTAAAGTGTTGTGTTGAGCATCTTTAACCTGGTGAAAGAAAAGTTCTCATTTACACTGAATTCCAGGGGGACAGAATGTTGCAGATCCCATTAGCATCTTGGGTTGGAGAGCTCTCTTCAGCTTGGCAGATCTAAGCATGTTCTCTGAATTTTAATTCATGATTTGTCATAGGCCAGTTCTAACATCACCAGAAAACCTTTCTTCAGCTTAATTTGAGAGTAACTGGGGAGTTATAATAAAAGGAGCTTTGTTAAACATGATTTGTAGGAACACTGTATAACTGTTTCAGAAAAAGGCTCAATAATTTTGAGTGTTCCAATGAAAGGTTAAAATTTGGTTTTAATTGGAATTTATTGTGATTTCTGTCCTTTTCCAAGATCCAGATACCAGCCGAGATAGGCTATGTACTAAATACGCTACTGGATGTGGTTTCTAGTATCAGCTCCCTTCTCAATAAAGTCCAGCATGTCATGGAAAAGCTTCCAGTGTTCCTCCAAGGAATTCAAAATAACGGTGTGCTTGACATCTCAGCATTGCAGAAGGTATGTGTGTGACTTCAATATGCAAAATTAAGTCCCATTCTGAGCTGCTTAGTTGTGGATAAGTGCTTAGTAAGGAGACACAGTAATAGAAATGGTGCCCTAGAAAGTTGGGAACTGAGAGAGGAGAGTCCACAGACCCTAGGAAGATTAATTTGGTCCCTTTCAAGCATTCTGGTAATTCTGAGACTATTGATATGTTGTTTATGTAATTTCTTTTTCCTTTGACTTATGAGATCATAGCCTAAATTACGACAGTGTTAGTATACTGATTAACAATAGCATGTATTATCTGTAATTTGAAGATAGCCATTCCTTTTCTGTTAATACTGTTTTTTTTTTTTTTTTTAATGAGCAGGCCATTACTTTGTTTATAAAAATAACTTTGCTTTTTTAAAGGATATAAGATTTCCAGGTAGCACGTGTGTGCAGTTCTTGTATGTGCCATGTGTTTCTGTTCATGTCACCTAAGGGCTTTGTGTGATAGTTCTGCCTGAACTCAAAAAAAGAGGGCCATGAGGTGTAAGTGAGGATATTTCTTTTGTCCCTGCCTGTAAGGACAGTTGTTGTATGTGTATCTGAGCAGCTGGTACAGTGGTGAGCCTAGTATTAAATCAATGAGAAAATTATTTCTCTTTCTAGAGCAAATTCCAGTTCTAGAGGAAGACCTGCTGACCCCAGTGGCATTCCCTTTTGGGTTTCCTATCCTGTGTGGAAACTTGAGAATTGAGTCTGTTTCTAAAATTGCAAACCCCTAAAAGATGCCTCAGTGGTAAATGGTGCTATGTTGTTTATTATGAGAGAACAAAGTAAACACTGCCCTTAAAGACTTCTTTTCCTTAGTGATATGAATCTTTTTTAAGACCTAATCTGTGTGATAGAGTCATGTTGAAAAGTGTTGTTTTGGTGCATATTAGTTTTAGTTTTAAGCCTCTCTTTTCGGGTTAGCTCTTTGGCTGCCACACTGAATGGTGGCTTTCATCAGATGCTTACATCTTTTCTGTTTTCCTTAAACTAGCTCTGTTTGTGTTAGGCTTACTTTCCAACAAATGAAGTATTCTTTTTGGACTGAAATCACAGCAGTATTTATTTGATAGAAGAACGTTCTGAAAAGGTGTTCAAAAAAAGTTTGCAAAGAAACAAACAGAACAGCAGAGGGCCATCTACTCACAGTTTTAAATTCTGCTTCCATGCCACCCTGTTACCATCCTGTAGTATATCACAGATGTAACCTGGAAATTTTTGTCCCTTTTTGATCTTACCTTTTTTGATCATTCTTTATTTTCTAACATTTTGTTAAATCTCTTTTTCTTGAGAAATTGCAGTTTTCTTTGGTCGCCTAATAATTTGGTGAGGATAAGAATAACCACTGTCTATTTCTTGTATGAATAAATTAGATGTTTGATTTCAAGGGCTCTTATGTCTCTGCAATTTATTTTTTTTTTCCTTTTCAGAACAATAAAAGGTGTTTAAATATCCTTTCTTTCTCAGACTTCACTGGATTTTTTCTGCTTTCCACTAATACTTGTAATTGTTCTTTTACTTCTTTTCTCTGGTGGTGAAACTTGTGCTACTGAATAAATGTTCTACTGAAGTACAGATATTGCTTATGCATCTCCCTCCTGAAGTGTTTTCCTCTATTTCCAGAAGAGTCCATCCTTCTGGATTTTTGTTTTCCTGATAACCAAGCACAAAGTAGTTCAGCGACCTAGAAAGATTCCCAAATAAAGAATGTGTTTTTAAAGTAAAAATATGTCAACCTTCAACACAGAGTAAGACAGATTGACAATTTTGAAACTAATTTAAAAAAATTAATTGCTTCTGTAATGAAAGAGGTAATAGTCAGTTATGCATGTGGATTTCTGTCTGAAAGAAAAAATTAAAATGAAAAAATAACTTTAATATATCTGTAAAATATGAAGTTGAATTGGTAATTGTAATAAAAGGTGCTGTAAAAATGGTATATCTGCCAGTCAATAATAATTGGAATATGGAGTCACATTCTACACATATCTGAGTGAACAGATCACTCCCTCAGGAAAAACACAGCTGATTTCAATCATGATTTTTGCTTGTTTATTTGCTGTTTGAATTATTCACTCATATTTCTGTACCTAATTTTTGTAATGCTTGTCACTCATGAATAGATAAGCTGGAGGGGACTTCTTGTGTTACTGAATGCTGTCAGTTGTGAGAAGTGGCCTCACTCTGTAATGCTTCCACTAACATGAACAAATTCTCTGCTAAACCTACCATTGCTGAAAAGCCTGTTGGGCTTGTATAAAATTCTGACTTAGGTTTATTCAAGGCTGTCGTGCTTATTCTTGTATCAAAAATGTTCTGTAGTATTTTTAACTTCTCTGCCTTGCCCATATGTTTGTGGAAGACTGGTCACAGTACTTCTCTGCTAGGTTAAATAGACTTATTTTAGTATTTATTTTGTTTGCTTTAGCTTTTTTCTTTTATAACAGGCTCTCAGTTACCTCAGACAGCCTAGTGTCATTTCCTCATGCTGAGTTCAGGCTAACCTTGAATGTTTGAAAGAAGAAATGTATACAGCCCTTGAGGGGAATTATGACTGATGACTTGTAGCTCTGCTCTTTCACGTCTATACCTTTCCCAATCTTGCATTCAAGTTTTTCATAAACTGCATACATTTTTGTCTCTCAGATGATCAAGTATGAGTGATGTACTCAAGTAAGCTTCATTTTATAACAGCATCTCATGATTTAAGTTTATATCAACATCTCATGATTTCAGTTTTGCTCTGGTAATCTCTGGCAATCTTTGTTCACTTTAAAACTGGTAATTGGTTTCTTGCTCTCTGGCATCCTCATATTCTTTTCCCCAGCAATGCCTTCTGGATTTTTATTAAAGATAGGCAAATTTCAGTAATTTACTCCTTTCAGGTCTAAATAACTTATCACAGTGGACCCAAAATCAGTCTCCCAGGAATAACACTAATAACTTCTCTGTGATCCAGTGTTTTATTTCCTGTTTATTTCCTGCAACATTTTCATAACACCACTTTTTACCCACCACGTAGCCATTACATTAACACTGACTAATATTTGCTAGAACCAGAGCATTAATTGGTTGTTGGAGTTTACACAGATGAGAGATAGCATCTGTGTTTTCTGGGGAAAAAGGACTTGCTCTCCCATATAAACACGTCAGGAGTGATAATCTGAGAATGCATTAAATTCTATGTCTCAAATACTTGTTGTCTTTAATGCTCTCCACTTTAAAATATACTGCTTATCTTGCCCTGTTAAACATCAGAACCAGATATCCATTATTTCCTGGAGCATTATGCCACTCATTCTTGAGTATAAATGATTTTTCTACTTTTCAAATAGTGCCATCCAAATTTGATAGGCTTCTGAAAAACTATTTAATCCAACCAGCATTTTTACTATTTTTGCCCTGATTTGGTCAATTTGATGACAATGAAGTCTTTGTTCTGTTTGTGGTTTTTTTCCCCAGAACCAGGAATTTGTATTTCTCTGCATTTGTTTCCTTTAGCCCTGCTATTTAATCAAATTTTGAATTATCTTTAACCTCCTTGTAGTTTTCCAAGAAAATTGCATTATCTTTTCTCTCTCTTTAATGTAATGATCCTGAATGTATTTTAGTTTTATGTGCAACCTAAAGTTTGACTTTAAGGTTTCTTTTGTTAAATAACTGATATTTGTATTCCACATGATTTTGTTTTTAGTTATAATTTTTTTTTAGGTATACAGCTGTCCAGTTAGGTCAGAAGCCCCTGTGTCTTATGCGTTTTTTGCCTCCATATGAGAAGTCAGTTCTTGATAGCCTTTTGTCTTCAGTAACAGTATTCCTCTTCCATGAATTTGTCAAAGTCACCTCCTTTACTGATTACTTTGTTTGTAGGAGGTTGGTTGTTTGGACTCATCAGTCTTGATTGTAGTCTACTTTATGTAGTTAGAACTAGAACAACTGGATCAAAGAAAACTTTTTTTTTTCAGTGAACCTCCATCCTATACAGTTCTCCCACTTTTTCAAAGTCAAATTTTAGGGAACATATCTTTTTGAGTCAGTGGATATTTAGTTGAAAGATAGTAAGTAAATTCAGCCTGTTAGTGGCAGCTTACCACATAAATATTCATTATTTGAGTTTCAAGTTATTTTGATTGGAACTGGAATTAATTAGCAAGTTTGTGCTCTTTGACTGAAATAAGCCTCATTTATCCCTCCAGCTCAAATAATCGCAAATAAAGATTCAAACCCACTTTTATACAGCATTGTACATAAGGTTTATTTCTCCAGTGAAATCCATGCCAGAAGATTCATTCAAGGGCCGTGCATGATGGCTTTATGAAATCTGGGTATCATTTATTTACTATACTCTGTGCTGAAACTGTATGCTAAAAGTAAGATTTTGGGAGCAGCTAACGCTGAGTTTTAAATAACACTTACTAATATTCCTCCAGGATTACTAAAGAAGCACCTGGCACTTCAGTAAATGCATTGATCAGGATAAACTGTTTCTAACAGCACAATCTCTAAACTGTGTGTGATTAAGTCTTTATGTAAAGTGCTGTACTACTTTGAAAATTGACTCTTCTGTTTTAGATAAATTCCAATGATAAAATGCTAACTTATTTCAGTGTTGAATGTGTGTGTTTGACATATCACAGTGTTTTTTCTATTTGCCAGTTGTGGAGTCTTTAAATGCTGTCTGATAGTCTAATTATGTCTTTCTTGACAGGCATCTGCAACAGTAATGAGTATGAGGTGAGCCAGTGCACCCTTCACTTATACTCTGGCAGCACGTTCCCTTACAGTTGTATCCTCTTAGAACTGTGCACCTGTACACATTCCATGAGACAGCAGTTACTACTGAGCACATTGTTTGAAAAGGAAAGCTGCACAGAGGATGAGGCTGTTGTTTGGTTTTGTTTTAGGGTTTTGGTTTTTTGGTTTGGTTTGGTTTGGGTTTTTTTCTGGAATGTGATAAGTGATGGTGCTTAAGCCATAACAGAGCAGACTGCTCTTTCTCCTCATTAGATAGATGCCAGTCATGAGTAAATGGCAATAATAAATGCTGGTATGACTCGAGATGTGTGAAAACTAGAAGCACACTAACAAGGTAAAGGATGTACTTGAAAAATAGGCTTTCAGGGCATGTGCACAGGAATATGTTTTTTTTTTTCTTCTTAGCAACTGTCTTCACTGCAAACTTTTATTGCAAAATGGATTTAGTTGTTTCTGCTGCCTTTGTGACACAGGAGTAGTCTGCCAGAAGAGCACACTTTGTGAAAACTGACAATGGAATCAGGGTATCTGCAGTCCAATTATCTTGACATTTTTGTTCCTTTTTTGCCTAACTGATATATAGTATTTTTCAAAATTTAATGTAGTACATTATACTACTGTCTTTCACTGAGTATCCTGATAATTAAAACTACATTACGTTTCCCCATGATAAAGGTGATCAGAAGAAGTGAAAAGAGCACAGAAGGCCCTCATTCTTAAAGGCAGTTTCAACAGCCTAATTTTGTCAATCTCCTTGGATGCCAATATTGACAGAACACCAGAGCTACTCCCTGAAGCTACTAAAAGCAAGTTTGTTTCATCTGTACTTCTGTTCGTTTGTTCTAGTTTTTGCAAAGTGGGCAGTTCAGAAGTTCAACTGTTGGATCCCTGGAGTCTGTAATCAAGGCAGTGTGTAAAGAAGAATCTTCATTCTTCAGCAATGCAAACCTGTTCATTGACATGCCCAGAATCATGGGACTCTTGGAGGACAATATGGCAAAATATGGCATTCCTGAAGACTCATGTAAGAAAAAATATCAATCACAAGTTGCAGGATGCACTCAGAGTTTAGAGAAGTTTTTCCCTCTTAAATGGAAATATTTATATACTAGCTGACATCTCAGTTGACACTGTCATCTTGAGCACAAGGCATTGATCAATAAACGTTATGTGTCTGCGAGATAATTGTGGATGAGGGAAAAGCAATTCTGGTTGTTTTCTATCTTTGCAAATAATAAATAAGAATGTTCCTGTCTTTGAGACATATTTATTAGAATTTTTAAAGCACTTGTTATTAAAAACATACCTTGGAGATAGAAGATTGAGAATGTATTGCTCCTTTGCCTTTCTTCTGTGAACACAAAGCTGTGACATTATTGTGCAGTAAAATATGCAACACTTCTGTATAAAAGGAGTTTTTTAATAGCTGATATGTGTATTCTCTTTTTCAAGTGCTCAGAAAAGTCTCATTGCTCCCTTTCCTCAGTACACATTTGACTTACCCTGATTAATTTTAATATTGTTAATAACCTTGTTAGTGCCTCAGTGGCTCTGTGCAAGAGATGAATACATTGATAGTGTCAGTAGGGAACATTCTGTTGTCTGTTGGTTTCCACAGCCAGAAAGTGCCTCTGGCTGGGCTGGAACCCTTGGGAGAGGGCCAGAGCTCTGCCCTGGCCTTCACACTTACGTGTGTGTGGGATACAATGGTAAACAAGCAGCTCTGGTTTTCTTTCCTGTCTGAAGAATGAAGTCAGCAGGATGGCTGATTAGACAGACTGTTTGGGACTCGGTCTCTTTAAAAGCCCCTTAGGCCAGAAGCACTGTTTTGTGATGAATTTTTTGGGTTTTTTTTGCAAGCTGTCACAACTGTGAAGTGTTGTGAGGTCTTTTACCATAGGACCTTGAAATATCCTTAAAACATCAGTCAGTTCCAGCATTCCTATGACTGAATTAATACTGTTGCCCTTATTTTACAAATTTGTAAATGAGGCAATGGAAAATGAAAATAATAATAAAAAAAAATGAAGCCATGGAAACTTGATTCATACTCCTTCACAGTGATTAACTTGTATGTATTTGTGCATACCAAACACTTCCTAACGATTTTCTGAAAGTCACAGCAAACTTGTATTAGGAAATCTTCTGTGCCTTTAACATATTGATGTTTCTGATTGGCCAACTCGCAGCCTCTTAATTCTTTGCTGTCACTTAGCAATGATTGTGTTTAATAATGATTGTTTCATTCAAAAAAGTAGAAATTTGGGCAAAGAATTGGTTGTTCCTAATGAAACCTTTCTTCTTTCTTTAGTTTTTGTCAGGAGTTTAAATTTTTTGGCCTAGTTTTCCATTATATAAAACGATTTGTCTTCCTTGAAGAATTAATGACATTATTTAATATTTCTTCATAGCACTAGAAATGACATATTTTTAAATCCACTCATAGTAAATAACAAAAACTCCAAAACACATGACCTGGACATAAAAATCTAAATGTTTCTCATAGGGAACTCCTTGCCTTTACATGAATACAAATGCAGTGGGGTATCTTAGAAACTATTCATTAGATCTGAAGGACATGCACCCTAATGTATCAATAGCCCCATGTGATGCAGGAATATGTTTTGGGTTTGGTTTTTTTTTTTTTTAATTGAGGAATGGAACAGTGAATTGATAGATTTTTTCAACTCAAGAAGTTAAGTGCCATGACAATATTTTTCCTGTCTTTTTGGTAGGTTCTTATGATATTATACAATATAAAAGTCTGCATTCACAAAGGAATTTGTGTATTCCTACATCTTTCTTTTGTAGGAATACAAAGATGCAGAACAACAGAGGGTGTGGAGGAAGGGTTTTTTCTTATCTTGTAAGGTGACTCTTCCCTCTGGATTAATTTTGTGGACAGAGGTTTTGCATATGTCCTTCTGCTCTAAAATTCACCGATATAACTTTTAGGATAGACGGGGTTCACAGGCTGGTTTCACGAATGTGAGGAGCTCTTTGGATTCTGATTATTTTTTTTTGGATTTAGTATTCAGAGTCTGCATCCTCAACGTTATCATAGGCTGTGGTTAAACAATTTATTTCTGTTCAGGGACCTGTACTGATTGCTTAGTGGTAGTTGGGTGGTGTTTGGCATGGTGCTGCGGCAGACTTTAAGATGAGGCTCTAGCTTTGAATAAAAAAAAATAGAAATCCAATGTCACCTGTATTGTCTGTCTTAAATGTCTGTCTTTCTTTTTGCAGCTCCTTTTTGCTTGAAACTTTATCAGGAGATTTTGCAGTCTCCTAATGGGGCTTTGCTATGGACCTTCCTGAAACCTTTATTACATGGGAAGATACTGTACAATTCAAACATCAACATGGTTGACCTGGTGATGGAGAAGGTGAGTATCAAAAAAGCCTGCTGCTTCTATTAATTGATTTTGTCTTTGTATTTCATTTTAAACAACCAATTCTTTCAAAGTAGGTAGAAGCAATTGGGTAATTGCCTATCAGAAAAATAGATCCACCCTGCTCCCTGAGGTCTCACCTATTTCCCACTTTAAGCTTAATGCTTCTGTAACTTTCATTCTACTTGTTATGGTGGTTTCACCTCAGTGTGAACAGCAGAATTTTGCTCAAAATCCTTTACACCTTGTATAGAAAGATTAAAAAGAAGACATTAGGAGAAGTGTCATGGGAATCGTACTGAATCAAGGTGTAGGGTGCATGTATTCTGTGGCAGACTTTGCCTTCAGCATTTTCTTACGATGGGAACTCTAATGGGGCAGCGTAGAGATCTGTGGGAAGGGGTGCCCCAGGAACAAAACCCTGTTATGAAGGAGTCACTGAGCTGCATTTCAAAACAAAAACCCAAGAAACCTACAGTGCATCCTTCCTGATTATGTTTCTAACACCAGCAGTGTGAATTATCAGTCATAGCTGAGGTGCTGTAGGAGTGGATGCTGATGAGTTGATACTATTCACCTATTTTACTGTCTCTGCAGTTCTGGTATGGTCTGTGCTCTTTCTTGAATGTGATTATTGACAATAACATGTTTCTTCATGATTAGCCTAGAGGAACTTGTGTAAAAGAAGGACTGCGGACTTATTTTACATATACATCAGATTTCTGTGCAACTTTCACATTGATTTTCCAAATATATGATTTTTAATCTGCAAAAATGGCAGTTTGTCTTTAATTAAAATCCAGAAAAAAAGAACTGCTGCTTGCTTGTAAGTAGTGACTTTAAATGTGATGGTAGCTATATTCTTTTTAAGAGGAGAACTTTGTGGTATTCTGACTTGTGTTCTAAAAAGATAGCAAAAGCCTAAGCCTAAAAGCCCAATCTACATAGCAGATACTAGATGACTTTAAAGTTTCTCTTCTGATTAGGAAAAAAGGATTCAACCATTACATATTTTGCAGTTAAATCACTTAATTTGGGGAACAAGCTATCGCTCTGGAGTTCAGTATAATTAATTTTAAAATTTTTAGTCAGTTAAAAAGAAGCTGCTCTTGGTGTTTATTGATGGAAATCCTATAAAGAACAAGTTATAGGAAATGATAAAAATTCCACATCCTCTGGAATACTTAATCGTATTCTATGTTACAAAGAGTTTTAGAATAATGCACTTAAGACATTTCCACATTTCTTGACCAATTTATATGTCAAACCTCCATTCTGAAAAACGTTTCTAAGAAAGACAGATATCTTGGGTTTATTACAGAAGTCTATCAGCTATTGCTTGAACAGAAACAAAATTCAAATGCAAAATATTTCCCCAGGTGTCTTAAATATAGCTACTAAAACCCAAGCCTGTAGCCCTCACACAGCCTAATCTCCCACTGAAATTGTAATCGAAGTTCCAATTTCCTTCGGAGTGTGTGACCACGTGACAACTATTTACTAGAAGAAAGAAGTAAAGGATTAAAGCTTCGAAGCACATTGATGTTTGTATAATAGGATATATTCTGTAATTTTTCCACATGGTCTATTTAATTTCAAGACCATGTAATTGACCAGTCTTCGATAAACTGTGAGGTTACTGCCTTTTGCCGTCAGAGAAACCAACAGTTCTGCTGTGTGGAATAGCAATGACTGTCACAGATGCAGAATGTGCCACTGATTGAGGGCAAAACTCTTCTCTGCCAACTGGTATCCGGGTGGCACATGCCAAAGGCCACATGTGATGTCTTTGATCTTTGCTTTCACTACTAAACATTTTGCTCCTGATGAACTGATCTTATGGAAGTATTTCTTATTTCAGAATATTCTCAGAGTCGATCTTATATTCAGGCACTCACATTAGAATGACTTTCTGGTATTTCCAAAAGCTTTGGGGGCAGACTTGCCAGGACTTTACTGCTATAATTTGTCCACTTGTTTTTTTGAGTTATATAAACCCTTAGTATTCATTGTGCCTGTAGTGAGTTGTTGTGCATCAACCACCTCATCCTCACTTGCTTGTTCTTCCACTTCAAACTCAAGCAACTTCTGTTTAAAAATTCTGTGTTATAATTTCCCAACTGTTTTTATTTATAATCTCTATTTACTACTACTCTTTGTTGTAATTTATTATAAATATTAAAAAGATTTAAAATTACTTAGATTTCAGAATTATGAGTCTGCACTCCTCTTAACATCTTTATGGTTAACTTTGCATTTGTTATTTCCCATGTCCCTGATAACAAGGGAATTTTATTCAGGAGGGTACACTACAGTTGGTACTTCAGCTATCTAATCCTTGAGTACTTTTCGAATTCTTGGCTGGACATTATCTTGTCCTGGAAACTACTCACTGATCATTTTGTCAAATTGTACAACTTTTTTATACTTTTGAAAGAGATTCTCCAAAGTGTTCTGCATGTAGAAGGTTTTTGACAAAGGTTCTTCCCAAAGGCTTAGTGTGGTGAATGAAATAGCAGAAAGATTTTTAAACTAACCCCTCCTTTTATTCCCCCTAATCTTTGGTTTGTATGTTTGTTTGTTTGGATGTAACCTTCTTTTTAAAGGAAGTTTTCTAATAGATTCCTGCTTGTAGTCTGTGTGTCTGTATACATATAGTCTTTCTCAAACCTTTTTCTGATAGGCAATAGGTTTTGTTCTGTTTCCTGTATGCTGCCTTAGTCTCTGTAGTTCCTGCACACACTTTAATGCTTTGCTCTTTTAATTTCTTTCAAGTAAGTGCCTGCATTATGGAAAGTTCATCTTTTCCAAAAACCATGCTGCTGCAGTAATCTGGGACTTTTTTATAGTTTGTATAAGGAGGTTGAATACAAGCACATTATAGTTATTGTAGCCCTTTGAAAGCAATTTCAGCACAAAAATTAATCCTTTGTGCTGTTCAGAATCAAGTCAAGAAAGACTAAGCTCTGCTAAGCTGAGATCTTACAAGCTACTTGATATAACAATTTCTAGTCATGTCTTAAAATTTGATCTCCTTGTGTTCTGATGTGACCTGTGCTTGTTCTGTCCTGGGGAGACAGAAATCTGCAGTATTCCCTGTTTGTCACCCTTGCAGCCTTCCTGGTCTTCATCTTGTCACCATTGTGCCTGGTCTG
>JAWWEW010000078.1:79538177-79667705 GCA_035583185.1 Anabacerthia variegaticeps
AGAAATCTGCAGTATTCCCTGTTTGTCACCCTTGCAGCCTTCCTGGTCTTCATCTTGTCACCATTGTGCCTGGTCTGGGATTTCAACCCACGAGGTTTCTGTGTTGCTTCTGATTGGAAGAACTTTAGTCGATTTGACGTGACGTTTAGTTTAACATTTAGGATTGCTTTCTCTTAAATTCTAATGCATGATGACTCTTTGAAGTGGAATAGACATTCTCATACAAGTTAAATGCATGATGTTTTTCAGGAAAACAAAATTACATGTAAGGATCTCTTTGGGACCTACTGTTTTACAAAGAAGAAGGAGCCACCACAGATAGTTTTCTCATGTTGGGCTAAGAGTGGGATTTTGTAAAAGTCACTTAAAATACTATGGCAGAAATTGCATACTTTCAATAGGAATTATTGAAAAAGTGTGGTCTTAAATTGGAGTTTACAACTCACTGCAGACATTCTTTGCTGGGAAATGTCACAATTTCTACCATAAAAACAATGTTGGATTGTTCTTAAATGCACTTCTGTGACTGATAACACCAATTTAAACAAAAAGATACTGCAATATTTTCTAATCTTGAGTACACTTGTGATCTTTTTAGGACAGGGTGCAAAAAAATTGCTGGTTGTTTGCTAAGAGAAAAATTGTAGCCTATGTTTGGCTGAGACAGAAAACATTTTGCCTCAACCCAGTCTTTCCCTGTGAGAGTATTTTGAAATAGAGTGATTAATCTGTTGAATTTATTGTCCAGACCATGCTTCCAACTCTCATTTTTATTATATATTCAGTTGAAGTAGTTTGAATAAGAGACTCACAACCGTAAAGGCTTTGTTTTCAGATATGTCCTGACTGTGTTTCTTTTTCTGTGATTCTGAAGCCACTCTGTATGAAAAAGACATTATAAAATAAAGAGGTCTTTATGTTACTTCAGGTAAGAAACATACACAGCACAGGAAAACTTTTCTTTGGTTTGCTTGGTATTACAAAAAATACATTCCATTTCTTAAGGTAGGAAAAAAGAAAACATGGATGTTCTTACTGCTGAGTGTCCAAGTGAAATGGAAAGGAGTTGCAGAAGTACTGAAACATGACAATTTTTCCTGTTTCTTAAGATTTACTGTGCACACTTTCAGCTTCATTTTTTTCCATGTATTTTTTTTTCCCAGGCTAATTTCACTTTTAGTTTTGCGGAAAAATTGAAGACATATTCTGAGACATGGCTTAGGATGTCTGAGGTTTTTAAAACCAGTGGAAATGTCCTCACAGTCTCACGACTGCAGGTTGGTGAACTGTGGAAGAGCTTTCTATTTTCCAGCTTTTTACTGTGGGATCTAGGCAGTATTCCTAAACATGTAAAACTGCCTATATATCTGACTTCATGTTTAAAAAGAGCTAAAAAAGAAGCAGATTAGCTTTAAGTTATGAGCCTACAGTATGCTGCTGAGAAACTTCTGAGGAGAACGTACTTAAAAACAATGTTATCTTACTGTCACTGGTATCACTGTGGTATAACTGAATAATTGTATAAATAAAATATTTTTGCTTGGAGGTCTCAGCAAAATGTGCAACTGATGAAAAAACTGATCGGGGAAATGCTGAGTGAAAAAAAACCCAGCACATTCTTGTTGCTGGGATTTTTTCATTCTATATATTTGTGTGTCTTCCCCTGTCACCTCCCCTTCCCTCTTCTCTTCCCTCCCCTGCTCCCCCAATTATTTGAAATGTGTGGAGTTAACCTGTTGGGAGGGGAAGACTGAAGGCTTGGAGAGGCTAAATGACTTCTCCATTGTTATGAGGGGAATCTTGATAATGGAATTGAACACGAATGCATACGTATATTTTGTATTTCTTTAGAGCAGATAAACCTCATGTAACATCTATCACTTTTTATTTTAGGAAGCACTGCAAAGCAGTTTCATAAAACACTTCATAGAAAGTAATTTGGACATTGACATGGAAAAACTCCTTAAAAAAATGCAAGCATATGGTACGTATGTAAAAGTACATGTACTGATTAATCTTATTGGACTTGAACTTCAACTTAGAACTACATTTAGTTGAAATCAAGGGTTCTACCTACTTCAGTGATACTAAAATAAAGTAGTAAGAGCCTTTACTCTCTTGAGTTTGTCTCAAATATTTCTAATTGCCACTCTTTTGAGTGGATAATTTAAATTTCAAAATATTGAAACAATATTGGTAACAAATCAGAAGTGCCAAAGTGTCATGGGAGAGTTACAAACATAAGAGCTATACTTAAAAGGAGTGAAAGGAGATGTAAACCCAGTAGCCCCATTTCCATTAGGTAGAAGTAGATTTTTGTAGTAAATTTTGAATGAAATAAATAGAAAATGAGATTGTGTTTGATCAAAAACTGCCTGTATTTTTTTTCTGTGTTCATTGAGAATCAGTTGTGCGTGGTCTCCCAGAGCTTCAGAAAAGCCAGAGATAGGGTAGTAATCAGGGAGCTGCAACTTCAATAGAGAGAAACCAGGGTCAGTCCCAGCCCTGGGATGGCCCAGTGGGGCCATGGGGATGATGCTGAGGCCAGGACATCACTCCATGGAGAGCGGTCCGGGCCCAGGGCCACGCTCAGGTCCACAGCCAGGTGTGCTGTGGCGGGAGCTGCAGCCTGGGGCACACCCTGGCACAGATCTATGGAGCTGTGGTGGGAAAGGAGTGACCTTGATCCAGCTGTTTGCATGGGGCTACCGAGCAGCCTCCCCTCGGGGCACAGGGATCCCTGTCTGCCCCTTTTCTGCATTGGTCCTGAGCCCTGGCAGCCAGACATACAGGGTTAAGTAGGTAGCCCAAGGAGAATGATTCAGGATTATTATGACGAACTTGGAATATACAAGGATTTAGGTAGGAGAAGAGAAAGGATTATGATGTAAATTTATGTTGCTTAAAGATTTTCTAAGAATTTGATAATTGAAAAAAGATTTGGTTATTTCCAGTTGCCAGTAGGGCAGGTGCATGAGCATAAAAATGCTTGCCAGCATGTGCCAGAAGGAACAGTCCATACCAAAGCAAAGGCCAGTGTCATTTAAGAAAAGCCGATGATTTTGGGGATTAGAAAGATTAAAAAGTGGGATAAAATGCAATAGCAGATAGTGTGACATCATGTACAGAGGGAACTGGGTACTTCCTAGAGAAGGATTATGGTAGAGAAGACAGATCTGTGCAGTTTCTAATCAGTGTTAAGGATAATTATGAGCCCAACACAAATCTGTCCCAGACCCTTTCTGTAGGGGGGCAGTGATGAGCTCTCAGGTGCTCTCATGCAGGGACTGTGTGGCCCTCCTTACTTTAGAAAAATGGACTTTACAGCAGTACAAGTTATTAAGTCTTCTTTACAGCCAAAGAATTAAGACTAGAGCTAAAATAAATAAATCTACCTGGGGAGCAACTTTTACTGGATTTCAGTACCTGCCTCTAGGCAGGAGATGGACAAAATCCATGGAGCCTCCTGAGAGCTTGTAAATTAAGTGTCTTCTCAGTCTTAAATTGTAGTACTGCCCTGAGCTGGTGCAGTCATGGTTTGAGTGAGGTGGTGCGGTTTTTCTTTTGCACACGGGATTAATTGAATTTGGCCTTTGTTTGAAGGCCACGTTTGAGGAGTAGGACAGGCTGCGCCCACTTTCACTAAGAAAAATGGCAAACTGTTCAGAATTCAACCCAGAAAGGATCTGGGCTCTGTGTCCTCCTTCAGTGAGGGACTCAAATTTGAATCTGCCCTTTCTCAGGATAATTTTCTTCACCAGTGAACTGCTGGCTAGTCTGGGCACAGCTCACCCCTCGCGGTGAAGATTGATCATAGTACAAGCCCACAGAATCACGCTATTGGAAAGATAGGAGGCAGGAAAGAACAAGTCTTTTAAGCTGTAGGGCCTGCTGGAAAAAGACCTGTCTCATTATATTTGTTGACTAATAGATGGATTTTGTTTGTTTGGATCTAACACCAAGAACTACATGATAGGTTATGGACCAACAATATTTCATTAAATAGGTATCATGATTTCTGTAGTTATCAGATCCATCTTTGCTGCCGCAGACATCACGGAAATTTGTGCCTGTGTTTCTCAAGTTATAGCTTCGTAATAGAACTAGAAACATTTGATACTACGTAATAAGTGGTTCATAGTCTTGAATGGTCAATACAGAATATGATTTAAGTAGAGTGTTTTCTGAAACTAGAATTTCTTTATTTTAAGGGAATACAGTTGATAAAACTGACATCATATAAAAAGTGAAAATCAATATAGGCTATAGATCACAAGAGCATTTATGCCTTTGTGAAACTGATCTCTCTAAAGTGCCAGAGTAGTCTTCTGCATTTACACTTTGATTACACTTCTTTTTACAAATTTACTTTGTCATTTTACTTCTTGAAAAATAACTATGCACTGTTATTTTTATGTTAGTTTGTGTATTGGTTGTTTATTTTATTAGTCCATAGCTGTTACTCTATCTTTGTACTAACGTTTGTTTTTATTTATTTATTTTATATTTCATTAATCTTATATTACATCAGCTGTTTAGACCTGTAATTACCTTGCTTGGATCCAATTAAAGCCTCAAATATAACTATATATGTTACTGGTTTTGCCACTCACAATCTGTTTTTTTCTCTATCCAAGGCTAAAATCAGCTGATCTGTGTGATTATGTATTTTGTCTTCTGACTTAAGCAAATATTCTCTTGTTCTATAACATCTATACTTGCATTCCAATGACTTCTAATTGTTCTCAAATCCAACGTGTTTGTATCTTTTTTTACTTCTCTGAAATGCTATAAAAAATGTTAACAGGCTTGGTGAAATGTTATTCATCCTGCTATTCCTGCGGAAAGTGTTGTGGATGGAGTGGATAGACATAGAACTCTTCCAACCTCTCTATAAAATCACGATGCTGTAAGACCCTGCAAAGTTATCAATTTCTAGAACTGTTTTATGGCGTTAGTGTGTCAGATTTACTCATGTGGAGCAAAGTAAATATTTAGTTGAAGGCTGAAAAGATTGTGGTTTTCTTTTTAAATCCTTCTTTATTTTCTAAGCTAGCTGTGTGTAGGCAGGGTGACTGTTTTCCTCCATGCCTGCTTTTCCAGCCCAGAAATTTGCAGTACTTCTCTAATGATTATATATAAATCCTGTCCCACTTGTGAGCTACTTGCTGGGCACAGCCCTTACAAACCTCTCAGGAGGCCTGTGCTGCAGGCTTCTCTTTTAAATTCTTGCTTGTTGAGTCTCTCTCTTCTTTTTCTATGATTTCTCCCAGATATGAAGTGTTTTTTCACAACAATCCAGCCTGTGTTTATAGGGGAAAATACTCATTGGGCTATATATAATTGCACACACATGTATAAAAATATATATGAAAGCTTAACCCTACCACCTGGACTTGATGTTAGGCATATTCTGTTCTTTCTAATGCCTTAAAAAAGTAGCATCCTAGGTGTTTCCTTTATTGTCCTCCTCAAGGATAGTAATAAATAAGATATATAGATTCTCTCTTTGAATTTGGTTTCTGTCAACCCATGAATTCATCCTGTCATTATTTGCCTATCTTTTGAATTCTAGACTGTCAGTTCCTCTATTTTTCTCCTTGTGCTGCTTATCCTTTCTCACTGTTAATCATTTCTCTTATTCAAACTGCTTCATAAATTTTTTCCACTTATCTGCCTTCTAATTGTAATATTTCCTATGCTGATGCTAAATAATGTTTATAATCCAGAATCTGTCTGTCATCACTGTTATCAAATGAGGCCATCACCTATCCTTTTTAAAGGATCTTCAAGTGAGTCTTGAAAAATTTAAAATGGAAAATTGTGTTGGGTGTTTTATAAGATTGTTTATTCCCTGAGAAATTCAGATGTTTTCATTAAATCCAGATGAATTAAGATTGTTTCTAGATTATGCCATCCTTTTAGTTATTTTTTCAAACATAAGGATATAGCACTATCCCTGTTCTCTACCAATGGATGAAGATCTGAATTCCTCTAAAGGTTCAGGTGTTCTGGAAACTGGGCTTTGGTTGAGGTATCCGTAGATAAAATCAAAGTAAAAAGGTAGGGGTTCTAGGCTTTTTTTTCAGATGTTTTAAAATGTGGGACTCCAGTCAAAATGCTTATGCTCTATATAACAAGGTTCTTGAAATATTCACAGTGTCAAGGACAAAAAGAACTGACCAATAGGTCATTAAATGAGAGATTAATCTCTACTGTGATGTTTGAAGTAGAGTGATTCCCTTGTATTTGCGGGAGTAGCTATGGAAACAAGGAAATGTTAGAAGTCCTAGAGCTTCAAGGGCATGGTCTCTTTCTAAAGCTTTGCTCTAATTTGTTACGTTTTTGTTCTTCTGAAACTGAAGAAAAATGTAGCTGAGGCTTGTAAAAGCCACTGGAACATGAACTGCCCTTCCACAAGCTCACACTAAAACTCCTTTGTTTTTAAAGCGCCTTCTTTTTTTACATACAAAAGGGTATTTACTGTTATAGGATGTGCAAGTGACAACACACCTTTCTGTTCCAATCATTAAAACTAAGGAAGTCCAATTTGTTTTCTCATTTTAGAAACTATGATGAACAAGATGCTTAACAGTTCAGCAAGTAAACAGATTGACCTGTTGTCACGGCTTGTAGTAAATATCTCTTCCTGTGTGTTACTGGACCGTTTCCAGCCTTTTGACTCTGTTGTGAAACTAGAGGAGAAGGCTCATGAACTCATGCAGCAAAATAATCTTTTGGCTAGTAAGTACCTTTTGTAAAATGTATATTGACAGAATATTTCAGAGTTTGTAGTTGTTGTCTGTGTTTATTGATGAGTGTGTATTAAAACACATATGATACAGGCCAAATAAAGCACATTTGAATGCTGTAATACATGCTGTAAATGCAAATTATATTGTTTTAACTGTGGAATGGCCAAATGAATCCTTGGAGCTTGTTATTTCTAACAAAATGTTTGAAGGAATGGTCACAAATGTTTAAAGTAGAAAAAGTTAAAAATATGTAGAATACTGAGGAATTTTGACTACTTATTATGACAATATCATCTAGTTAATCTAGTTTCCATGTTTTCAAAATTTAATTTCTATATTCTTGACTTTGCAAAAAGGAGGAAAGAAAGGGGTTTTGGTAAGGTTTAGTCTTAAACCAACACTTCAGAGAAATCAGCTTCTTTATTCAGAGAAAAGAAATTCTTAAGAAATAGATATCTTTCTTGGGCCCCCCCCCCCCTCAGAATTACACTCTCTATCCTTTTCCTGCATTATATGCTTATTGCTGAGACTCAATTAATTGTACAAAAGACTTTAAAAGGCAAGAATGCTTCTCTTAAGACACACAGTTTCTCATCTCGCAGAAAATAGCATAATTTGCATGTAGCCTTTCCAAAAAAGAGGCCCATTTACATCTCTATAAAGCATGCCCCACAACATCTTCCCACTGTTGTTTTGGATTTTATTGTCTCCCTGGACTCTTGTAAGTATACAACAGAAAACGTGAGAAAGAAGTTGTAGGGAATGAAACTATTCAGTCTGGAGTCCTCTGCTTGTTCTGTAACCTGCACAGTACCCCCGTTCACAGAATGTTGTGGTGGTCACCCTCCATCAATGTAAAAACAACAGGCCATACTATGAGATAAGGAAAATTGCTCAGCAGTACTTTGTAGGAGGAAAATTGTTTGTGCCTTCAAGGGAAGAAATGGGCAGATAAATCTTGGCCCTCAGAAAACTGAATTGTCAAGTTTTTAGATCCATTTTGCTTCTACTTACCTGGGGAAAGGCCATATAACATAAGCCAAGACATTTCTTGTGAGGTTTGTTTTTGGTATGCTGGCCTTATAATCTCTTCCAATTACTGAGAGAGAAGATGGCAATTTAAGGGACCTAAAGTGTCCAACGTGTCAATGTTATGTGCTTGAAATAGGCATACATACATTCCATTCCACAGTAAGATGTTAAACTAGAGTGGGATTTTCCTTGCTTTGTTTGTAGTCTTCAGAGCCTTCAGAGCCTCATGAAATGTTTTAGGAAATCAACTGTTTGTATAACTGGGAAATTGAGATTGACCAGTTGAAAGAAAAAGCTTTGCAGCAAACTGTTTTTATTTTAGTATCTTTCAGAGAATGAGATGGTAGGTAAGACACCTCTCCCCTTTCCTAAGGATAAAAAGGACAACATTTTGCATTCATCAGGAAATCCTAAAGAGTCTGGGTCATTCAGAAAGAAAATACAACCAGTTAACCAGTTTTGTGTATTTGGCTTTGTCTTTATATTTCATTTTCTTTATACAAAGCCAGAGAAAATAAACAAGAAAATTCTGCTGCAATAAACCATAAATTTTGTAACTGATTTGAAAATTAATATCAGACTAAATTTTAATGGGTTAGTACTGTTTACTTTGTCACCCACTTCCAGACGTTGCTATCCTTTGATGGAAAAATTTTATAGCTGCGACTGTCACTGTGGAATTGAGATCAGTCCCCAAAAAAGGGTTAAATCTGGGTGCAAAGAGAAACTGCAGTTCCAAAAGAATGAATCACAGAATAAATTTTCACAGATAAAAATGATTGTTTCAAACCCATGTATCATGAATAATTTTTTGCATTTCCTATTTATGAACACAAAAAATGTCTCTGGGACCTACCATTCTTGTGTTGAGTGTCAAGAAAGTTTAGAGGCCTTCCCTGACAGATGATTGCATCCTATATCGTATGACAATTAGCCATGAGTTAGCTACGGAAATAGCATAAATCATATAAGATTAGTTACAAAGTTTTCTTTCTTCCTGTGCCAGGTATCATCTTTGATACATCAAAGAACAAGAGGCAAGATTCTAGCAAAGTCCTTCCAAGGCACATTGCATATACAATTAGAACCAGCGTTCTCTATAGCATGAGAACAGATTTGATTAAAAACCCAACATGGAAATCCCATCCCCAGAAGTTGCCAGCTGATGGGTTTAAATACAACCACGTCTTTATTCCTCTTCAAGACATGATTGAAAGGGCAATTATTTCAGCACAGACTGGGACAGACACCTCAGAGACAGCCATTCAGGTGCAAGCCATGCCTTACCCTTGTCATATGAGTGATCTGTAAGTAAACTTTCAGCTTTCTAATTCAGTGTATTATCCTTATTAGATTAGCGGTAGAGAACTTGGGAACCTACTGGCTTCCTACTCTGTAGTGGGTGAATGTACATCTTGGCACAGGATTGAACCAGTCTATCCAATACCAGAATTTTACAGCATAGCAAATGTTGTCTAACAGACATGTTTAACATAACATGTTACATAAATTCTGTTTGGCAAATGACCCCTTACAAGCTGTTTGCAGCTATACTGCAGAGCAGTCTGCTGGACAGAGGCTGTCAATATACAGCAGCTAACAGATTATTCTAAGAGACCCCTTTTCCATCCTTAGTTGGCCTGTGCACAAACTACAAATTGGTCCCTGGCATGTGTTGGAATACAGTGTGAAGTTGATTAAGCAAAAGAAAAAGTGTAGGGTTGCTCTTTGTAAAACCATCAAAACATCACGAGTATTGGATTTTAAAATTAGTCAGTGGTAAGAAATCAATTAAAGTGGAGTAAAAGTTGACTGGGTCATGTTATTCCTTACTGTCCAAAGATATTATCTGAACTCTGTTTGACCTTGAATGGAGCCCTGAAGAGTAATTATATCAGCTGTATTGTTGAAAATACTGATATAATAATATAGTACCAATACATATGTTTAGCTTGTTACATAAAAAATAAGTAATTCTAACCAGGACAGGAATAAATCTTATTGTTCATGTCAGATCTTATTCTGTGCATATGTTGAGAATAGTACCAATATTAACCTATTAACATTCTGCTAGAAAATATTTTACCTTTGAGGGCTGACAACTCTGCATTTATGTCCTTTCATAGATTCTTGAACAATATAGGGTTTTTTTTCCCACTTATGATGATGTTAACATGGATGGTTTCAGTTGCTGGTATGGTTCGCAAGCTGGTTTATGAGAGAGAAATTCATCTTGAAGAGGTAAGAAGCAGATTAACCTCTGAAAAGAAAATTTATTCATTATGGTGCACTGAAATGCAAAACTTGTGAGGCACTTTTATGTACTCATAATCCAGATGGTTTATTTTCACTTGTTTCCTCTGGGCAGTAGGTTCTAGTTCTAGCTTCCAACTCAGTTTCACAACATTGTTTGAGCATCAGCATGCAAATATTGCCCCTGAGACAAAAAACAACAAGCAAATGAACCATAAAAGTTGAAGGTGGAAACTGTTGTTTGGAAAAGGTCCTTGTGATTAGAAAGTTTTTTATTTTGGCTTCTTTTTCATGTTTCCTCTATGTGGTCTGTAATGATAAAACTAATAAAACTGAATTAAAAATTTGTCAGTTACTGTGTAATTATCAGAAATATAAGGAAGGCCAACATTAAAACACGAGACAATTATTTGCCTTTATCAGCTAGTCTTCACAGGCACTAAGCATATAGAAGGACGGGGGGTTTTGTGGTACATTTTCTATGTAAAATATACTTTTACACAGAATTTAAGAATTACACTGGTCTCAGTGCATCAGCAGAATTACTGCTTGAGTAAGCTTTTTAATTTGGGGAATTATTGGGGAATTGTCTAATTTCTCCAATCTTTTTATTGTAAGATTGACTTTTTAATGCTTCAAAATATTAAATCAACTTTGTGAAGTTGATTTTGATCATCTTATGAAAAATCTTGCAGAGATTTTATTATATTGTATCCAAAACCTTTTTTTTTAAAAAAAAAAAAAGAAGAGTGATAATTCATACCCAACTAAATCATGGTAATAATTATGGTAATACGTAAAGGTTTATGAACATATCCTTATATTAGTTTTAGTAAAGCAAGAGGCTGGAAAAAAATCCAGTTGTTTATACAGTGCTGTGGATATCCTCAGAATTGTTAGAGTACATAAAGGCAAACTCCTCACTGGAGGAGCCAGTAATCTGACATCTGGTCCTGCAAAAGAGAGTTGTGCTGAACAATGTGTTTCCTTGTGTTTGTATGTGATAATCTCAGAGACTGCCCTGCTCAATACTGTGTCTGATCCAGGAGAGAACAGAGGAAAAGAGAAAAGTAATTTAAGGGGAAGATGACGTCCTTTGGGAAGCTGGTAGTGTCTTGGTCACAAAAAGAGAGAGAGAAAAAAGAAAATTTGTTTCCTAACTTTTACTCTCTTTGCTGTGTTGTCTTGCAGTATATGAAGACAATGGGTGTACATCCAGCCATTCATTTCTTTGCTTGGTTTCTGGAGAATGTCATTGTCCTCACAATAAGCAGCTGTGCCCTGGCCATTATTTTAAAAGCAAGCGGTATATTTGCGTATAGCAATGGCTTTCTTATCTTCCTTTTTCTCCTGGAATTTGGAGTCACTGTTATTATGTTAAGCTATTTTTTGGGAGTGTTTTTTAGCAGTGCCAATATAGCAGCTCTGTGTGCCAGCCTTGTGTATATGATTAGTTTTTTACCCTACATAGTTTTGTTGGTCTTGCAGAACCAGCTGAGTTTCACCAGCAAGATTATAATGGTAAATATTTGTTTTCATTTTCTAATTTTTCTTCTCCAACCAATCTCTGGATTTCCATAGCTTAGAAACTTTAGACTATAATTCACTTATTTTGTCCCAAGTTTCTCTTTGCTTGTCTGTTCACTGGAAATAAATCATATTAATAAATATTCAGTTGAGAAAATATTTAGAATGTAGAAGGAACAAAAAATAAATTTTTAGAAAGATTTTGTAAACCTACAGAAAATATCAGGAAGTTGCATTCCTCATGCTCACGAGTTCTCTTAATGTTTTGGCTTCAAAGTATTTACAATGTAGGGTATTTTCAAGATCAGCTGATGCCATGCCACTTCTGAAAGTCATTATTTGTTTGGAGTAAAAAATTGGTGATTGATTCTCTATGAAGTATAATTGGAGCTTAGATCAGAAATTTGTCTGGTTATATAGTCTGAGGTATATATTTCTTTGGCATAGGTTCTTCAGGTCCTTTCCTGTTTCATGTATGCCATAGGCTGCTATATGTCTTTGTGCTGTCTCAACATACTATATCTCTGAACGTGACATCAAATATCACCATCATACAATGCAAACCATATTTCACACATTATGGTTTCATTCTTTCAAAATAACTCAGGTACCAAATTAAGCTAGTGGAACAGTTCATACACTGTTAAAACCCCCTCACTTTTCTGGTGTCAATCAGTCCGATAAAATATACAGGTTCTTTACATACCAGTAAATATGGATGTAAGACTATAGAATTCAGGCATAAATAGGCAAAGTGGCTTTTTTTCTGTTGCTTTTTTCCCCCTTCCTTTGGGTTACAGAGAGGGAAAAGTATGTATCAGAGAACTTGCACAGCTTAAAATCAGTTATTTCAAAATAATGTTTCAGATATCCTGCCTTTGCTGAAAATCAGAGACAGCAGCATGTAAAAAAGGCAATAATATTGAACAGAGGGAAAGGCCCATCAGGTGAGATGGTGAAACCCTGGCAATGTAAGAGGCAGGGACTCACCTGATGACAATTGGCATGAACTTCTCTGTACAAAAATGTATTCCATGCCAGTGATGATTTTGATTTTTTTTCTAAGAAGCAGCCTATGTCATACTTCCTTCTTCAGAGAGCTGTCAGGATGTGTTCCATTTGTGTCAAATATTGCAAAAACCTTATTTCAGTGCATTATTTTAAAATAGGGGACAAAATGAACTTCAATTTCATCTCACTCTTAAACCACAAAATTTATCACTGAGTGATGTTTACAAATTTCAGTAATGCTTCGGATCTCCCTGTCAGGCTTCGTGAATTCACCAGTGTTTTTTCATTGATCATCAGTCACACTTTCTGACTATACTGCATCACTGCCTCGCTCATTTTCCATTTAGTACTTTGGGATACAGCATGGCTATGTTTCCTCTTGGAGTTCAAATGCTTGAACAAAAATGCTGTCTCAGCATATATTAACCAGTGTGCATGTTCCTTCTGCTTCTGTCTTTTCTTGAGTTTTGGTCTTACAAAATTGAATAGGACCACTGCTCTCATTACAGAAAGCAAATTCCTTTTCATACTTGTGCAGTGCTATGTTTTCAGTATGTGGTAGATTTATGATAGTCTATAAGTCTTGTAAAGTTAAATAACACTTTCCAATATTAATAACTAGATAAATGTAGCCCTTTAAGGTGTAGCAAATACTATTGAAGTTTGTGGGGGAATATTGTTAAAGCATAAAAGGAAATAGTGATCATTAGCCTCACTGAAAAAAAATAAAGGTCTGTTTATTTTGTGCTTGCTTTATTGTCACAAGTTATTTTATTTCATGGAACTTGTGAAAATGTTTTTATTTGGTGTTCACATCCTCTTTCTCCTCTGTTATCGTAGTGTCTTCTTTCTACAACTGCCTTTGGGCAAGGAATATTTTTCATTACACACTTTGAGGACCAAGAAATAGGTAAGCTCTCCAGAAAAAGCTTTGTAATTATTATTTCAAAAACTACAGTTGGAAATGCTTTTCACTTTGTTCTGAAAAAAAAAAAAATCTCTAATGAGTTAATAGGAGGAATCAAGCCCAGGAATGTAAAGGGATCTAACCCTTTTTTTTACTAACATGGCAAGATCAATATGGATGACAGTGGACGTTTCAAACTACTAGATATTGAAAAAGTATCATAATCGCACAAAAGTTGGTAAGACTGGAAGAGACTGCTGAGGAAAATATTACTTAAAACTTCCAATCAGACAATTAATCAAAATGACTCATCTTTACTGAAGGAACAGTTAATTGTCTTTTGGGAAAAACTGCATTTCTTGACAATTATAGAAAAAGAATTGTAGAAGCAATATCATGACCCACTGTACTGCAAAAAAAAGTAGCATTTTCAGTAAAAAAAATGCAATGCTTTTAATAAATCTACAACTTGGTTATAATTATTTTCCATTTAGCAATATGGTAGCTTTCTGAAGTACCAGTGTTTTGCACCTTCTTTCTTCTTCTCATGCCATCTGCAACATAATAATTTTATGAAAAAATTATTCAGTGAGTTAGTTCCTATTTACCTTTGAATGCAGTCGATGCACACAAATGCTTCCGAGTTAGAATTCATAGATTTAAATTTTCAGATTTAGCATTATAGAAATTAAACTTTGACATTATAGACATTAAACTTTGTGCAATCCTTTTCTTTATAGTATCAGCATAATGGCTTAAAGCCTGATTCATTGCTCAGTGTCCCATTTTGTCAGTGTTGCAGTTCTTTTTCTTTTGCCAAATTAAGGGCCAGCTAAAACTTCCTCAAGAGACCCTTCTACAACAGTTTCCCTGCATTTTCCCAGTAGGACTGTCACCTGCTGTTCTAAACAGAGGCTTGTAGAGGCATAGCAATTCACTTCTATTCATTAGGATTACTGTTATTAACTATGATTTGTTTTGTGTTAGTGCTTAAATACCCAGAAGTGTGTGGTGTTGATGTGTTTGTGATCTTTAATGCTGTACTGATTTAGCTTTGACCTTTAAAAAATCGTTATTATTACTACCAGGAATTCAGTGGAATAATGTGCACCAGTCAATGGCACAAGGAGGATGCATGACCTTTGGATGGATGTGCTGGATGATGTTCTTTGACTCCATTTTGTATTCTATAGGTGGCTGGTATTTCAGTAATATTATTCCTGGTAAGATCTTGGAGTTGTTCTTTTTTCATGTTTTTGAATAAGTTATTGAATAAAATGGATAGAATTGGCTTTCCTCATTTCAAGCAACTAAAACAAAAACTTGTCTTTTTCTGAGTTGAGGTTTTGATGTGCAAAACTGTCTGATTGCCTTTAGAGACTGGGAAATAAAATCTTCCTTCATAATAATATTGAGTAGTGCTAACACATGGACTAGAATTTGTAGCCAGGCATGAAATAACTTTTGTTTGCTTACGAGAATGACTAACATTTGATGGAATTAGGAATTTGTTGGAACTACACAGTAACAGAGCTCAGTCTAATAGCAAAACTTCCTATGAAAATGGTGAATCTTCTGAGTCAGTACTTGGGCTGAACCCCGTGAACAACAGCATGTTCTCAGATCATAAAGGCTTCAGATGGCCTGGTAACTGTATCTTGGTCCCAATCAGTCAAAAGTCCAACCCATAAAGAAAACTAAGTAACTTTCAAGCATGTTTTCAAAAGGTAGTGTGTTTTGGTTTTGACTTTTTTTTTTTTTTTTTAAAAGAGATTAAACAAGTTTTATGAGTATTATTTGGTTGGTTGATGTATTTTCAATCATAGCCTCATGCCTCACTAGCTGTTTAAATTTACCTTTTCTCTGATTTGCATATGTCACCCTTTCTTCCAGCCACTTTTTATTTGTTAAAAAATAAATAAAAAATTGTTGTGGAAGATAGGGGTGAGTGGAATATACAACTGATTTTGAAAAACTCTGTCTTAAATTGATGCCCCCCTTTCAGTGTCAGTGAAATGCAACTGCAAACACGCAGAGTGTGCATTGTGTGATGGGTAAGTGATGCCTGAAAAGACCAGACAATGCCACAGTTTAAGTTGTGGATAGGAACAGGTTTTTGCCCCTTCTGTTTGTGTGCCACAATAAATGTTTCTTATGGCAGCTGATTTATACTGTGTGGATAGTAATTTCAGAATAATATTTATTGCCTGGTGCAGTGGATTATTTTTATAACAAAAAAATAAGGCTCTTTGCCTTGGCAGACCATCGGGTGCATTTTCTCTCCTTTAGGTTACAAGATTATGTTAAGCTGTGCCTACACACTGTTAAGTCTATAATTCTGTTACACTTTGAAGCTGATTTGAAGATAGGATAAGCATAATATCCCTGAGGTTTGATTGTTTTATGGCAGGACCTGGTGTTATGAACAAATGACTTTTTTACACTTTATTATAAAGTTTGTTAAGCGCAACCAAGGATTTGAGCTAATTAAATGGTGTAACCAGGTCTTTGTAAGTAGTGATAGGACAATGGTTGTCTACAAATAGATAAAAATGACTGAATTTTTCAACTGCTTGTGTCATAATTCTAACCTAGGAAAATTTGGATTAAGGAACCGATGGTACTTTCCCTTTACTGTTTCCTACTGGAAGAACCTGTGTAGTGCAGAGAGGACAAAGACACATTATCTGAATTCTAATATCTTTTTCTTCAATGAAAACTTCCAAGAAAAAGGTTTGTAATAATAGATTTTTTTTTTACCCTGAACTATGTGCTTTTTGTGATCAGCCTCCTTTTATCATTGCTCGAACCTATATTATGTGTTTAGATCTCTTCCCTTTCTTTCATTATGTAGTATATGCTATGAACATTATATACTAACTTATATTGTGCTGTCACTTGTAATGCTTGATTCATTCAGTGAAAACTATTGTACACAAATATTTAAGAAAACTCTTCAGAAGAGGTAAAATAAGTACCTCTATGGTTCATCCTGTCCCAGTGTATTGCCTTTCTGCTTAGGATCTTTTGCAGGTCACTGGACCCTGTCCTACTCTTACTGAATCTGAAATGTGTTGGGCTTTATAAATGATTTTTTTATCTGCTTCTTATTTCAGTGAAAAAAATAATTTGCTAATTTCTTTCCCTTCTGTTTCTGATTTCCCCCTTCTGTAATCACTGTTCTTTCTGTCTCTGCTTCTTAACCTTCTGTTTGAAAAGCAACTGTTCATTGTAACTAAATTTAATCTGCCTTCAGATACCTTTACTAGTCTTCTGTATGTGTTTACTTGCTTACAATGAATCAATTAATTAAGTAATTAAACTAAATTAATTAGTTTCTTAGTTTTGTTACAACCAACTCCCCACCCCAGTTCTCTTTAAGGACTTTCTCACATTTAATTCAGATTTTGGGAATGAAGGAGTAAGTCACCCGTGGTAAGTAGTGTGCAGACCAAAAGACAGAGAAGGTAACTGGAAGAGAGGTTCATGAGTAGGAGGACCTTGGAAATGTCACAACTGCTGATAGTGGCTTGGTAGAAGATGACCTCAAGTTTAGCAAGAAGTTTTGACAGAAGCTTAAAATTAACTCTGAAAAGAACAAGACAGCTTATTCTTTCAAGGAATAAACAAATAAATCTCAGAAAAAATATGTAATTTTTTATTTATAATTTCATTTATATAATTTGGGTTTTATATAAAGCATAATTCTCTATTCTCGTAATGTTTACATTTTATTTATTTAAAAGCATTACATACAATATAAATATAAACAATAAATACTTTATGTAAATATATATTTCATATCTATTCAAAAGGATAGTTCTCTCTTCTCATAATTCTCATCCATAACAGTTTTTTTTTCCTTTGGAAATTCCAATTTGGCTTGCCTTTTTTAAAAAGAAAAAAAAAAATCCCACTGCCAGATTTCTCAGTTGTAATGAGTCAATAAAATATTACATGCTAATAATATATTTCTGGGGCTGCTGATTGACTGTGCTCATGTTTGGAAAGTGGTGCCAACCTTTCCTCTTGACATAGAAAGCAAGGCATTGATGTCATATGGTTATCTCAGTTTCCTGAGCTGATTAATCACAACCAGAAAAATGCTGGATATCGGCTGCCTTGAGCACCTTGAATTGTGTTTAGACTAGGCTGCTGGTTTGAGATGTTTCACAGAGATCTGCTTTGCTTTGTTGACTGAGGGGAATGGAGATTAACTGGTTATGCCTCTGAATGTTGTGTCAGTGTTGTGTGCCTGAAACTGGATGGCATATATGAAGAAGCTCATGCAGTTAGAATTTTCTCACACTTATGGGCACGAAACAGTGATTCAAAAAATGTTATTACAAGTGGTTTGGTCTACTAGAAATAAAATATAGCAACTATTTTATGGCCTTATGGAGACATATGAGGATCAGCCCACAGCTGTTACAGGCATAACTGTTTTAGGTTGTTTTTTATAGCTACAAATAGGCCAAATTCTTAGCAAATATTGACTGGCCTGGAATCTTTTATTTCAGTGGAGCTTGTGTCAGTTTGGACCATGTGAACATCTGTTCCAGGCTTTGGTAAATGGCAACAGGGATTAAATTAATTTATTACTCCCTTTGTACACACACATACATTGAGATTGAGCAACCTGCTTGTTTTGCTGCTGTTCCCCACACAGACCCAGAACCTCAAAGCTGGAAAGGCCCTTGCACTGAAGGAGCCACCATTGGTGTTGTGCTGCTGTCTCTCACCAAAGAGCATGTGGATGGCCAGAAGGCTGCTGTTAAAGACCTCAGCCTCACTTTCCACAGAGGGCAGATAACAGCGCTCTTGGGACCCAATGGAGCTGGCAAGACAACAGTCATGTAAGTGTCACAGTTAGTGGTATTACTCTCCCCTCTGATCTCTGCTATGCTTTTCTACTTCAAAATTTTGTGAGCTCTTTGCTATACCCCTCTTTTTTTTTTTTTTCCCCCCAAATAAATGTTTGATAAACTCCCCAGAGCACATAGAAAGAGAAGGCTGTATATCTGTGATACAAGCAATGTAATAAATAGAGAACTGGGTCTTCTTAAACCATGATTTAGTAGTTCAGGAGCAGCGTAAGTAGGAGCTGGGAATGTCTAGTTATGGAGTAGAACACATTTTGGAGGAGTATTCTTTTCTGGCATCCTATACGTACCCATCACATGGAGAGTGTGGAGCTCTATGGGGTTTTGTGCTTTGTTCCTAGAGATTGGAAGGGACTTCTTTCTTGGCAGTTGACCAGAAATGAAAATAACAATATGAAAATGATCTTTAAAAGTGTCTCAAGTAAGAAATCTACGTTTCTATCTTTATGTTAACTATGATCAGCTTTCATCAAACCAGTGATACAGGGTGGGACCTAACTGGGAAATACTCCTCACAGAATACCCATGTGAAAAAGAAGATGATCAGCTGTTATTTCTGTTTGGTGGAAAAAAAAAAAGGATTTCATTCTGGAAGAAGGGAAATGATATGATATGATGTTTAAAAAACAAAACAAAAAACCAAACAAGCAACAAACAAAACAAACAAACAAAAAGTCCCCAAACCAAACCTCTCTTCCAAAACCTCCCAAACCCAAACCAACAAAAGTCATTGCACATCATCTTGCTGAATAAATTTTTTTCCTTAGATCACTGTTGACTGGCCTGTATCCACCGAGCTCTGGTACCATTATTATTGATGGAAAGGACATTCGTACTGATCTGGCTGCCATCAGGACAGAGCTGGGGGTTTGCCCCCAGTACGATGTCCTGTTCAACATCCTTACGGTGCGAGAACATCTGCTGCTTTACGGATCAGTGAAGGCACCCGGATGGACAAAAGAACAGTTGAATGAGCAAGTCACAGGGTAAGTTTTCCTTTAGTTTGTTGAAATCTCTCAAGTAAATTGGTAATGACTATTGCAAACCACTGAAATAAGAAAGTGCAAATGCAAAAACTGTGAGCAAAAGCCAATGGAAACTTCAGAGTTTTGTGGGTTTTTATTACATTTCATGTTCTGAAATCATGCCTTGGAATTAGATTTCGTAGTTTCTAACCCCTTACTTGAACATACTTGTCATGGAACTGTCAATGTTTAAAAACCTGGTATGCAAATAATGGTGTTTTGGTTGGAGTGGAGATGGTTGGCATTGTAGCAGCTGCAGGGATTCCTGCCTCATACTGTCTGCCTTACTTCCCTCCTTGCTGGAGGGGAAGATAGAAAGTAAACTGCTGTGCTTGCCCTGAGTTTTTAGATAAAACAACACTGAAATTATGCATTTATTATCCTTTATTCCCTCACCTGCAGTAGAAGGAAGGTTAGAAAACAAGAAAAGGCAGGTAAAGACAGTATTTGTTGCAATCTTTTTAAATAGGCCATTATGTTTTCTTTTGCCAAATCCAGCCATGAAATATTTCTAATAAATGAAGAGGTTAAAACCAAACAATCCAATAGGAAAAACAAATGAAAGCTCTGACATTACTTCAGAGGATTTGTCACTTGTCAGATCGAAAATGTTTGCTAGGGTTTTTGTGTTGATACTTCTTTGATAAAGGACTAGATCTTATTTTTTTTTTGTTTCTTTTGCATTTTACTAGTAAACTGTACAAGCTGAAAACTTGCTCACTAATAGCAAAACTGCATTTTCTCTACTGCAGGAATAAAATGTGGCTTTTCTAACAGTGTGGCAGTGTAAATACAATTAGGCATATGCAGGGGCATTTGTGGCAAAGTGGCTTTCCTTTTTGTTAGCTATCATAAAAACCTGTTACTTTTAATTTTTGATCAGGACAAACTCTGGTGTGGGATGCTGCATTCTCTCTAGAAACAATTCTCTCGAATAAGAGAGACAAACCAAACCTAGTACTTGGTTTAAAATTTATGCAGAATAATATTCTGTATTTTATGGTACTTAGACTGCTGAATTGTAATTTCAGGAGCAGTCTGTCATACTAATGGCACATGAGAACACTCAGGACTCTGTGGGCCTTGCTACTAAGAAAAATTAAAGTATTTTTAAAGGCAACAAATGCTTTAAAAGACTTCAGAGAAATTAGGAAAATCAACAAAAGAATGAAACAAAATTCTCCTTTTATTAGCAAAAGAAACAGGCTTCTAAAGATACTACGAATAATTTTCAATATATATCTGTAGAACAATTATATAAACCTGCTGTCTTAAAAATGAGAAATTCTCTCAGGGTAAATGGCAAGGCTTACAGACTGCATGTTCACTCAAATGACTCAGGAACTTAGCTTAGGACTCTCGAGCTTTTCATGTCTTCCTTCCCAGGCTGATAGCAGCTGAAAGCTCTTAGGTCAATGACTGCATGTGGAGAGTAATGAACAATAAATTTATGGTCTTATAATGTTGCCTTTATTGAGACTATTTCCACACACTGCTCAGATGCAAGATCATCATCAGAGGGCAAGGGCTGAACTGGCAACATCTGTAAGGTATCTCCAGTCCTTAACACAAGAATTAGATCAGGTTAAATTAGGCAGTATTATTCTACCCAGGAATCACTAATCTATTTATTTCACAAAAACATATCTTCTATAAGAAGAAGAAAAAAAAGCAGCAGAGTTACCTTATTTACTTTAAATGACTACCAATTTCCTAAAACCTTCAGCATTCTCTAAGGTTCTTTATGTAGTTGCAAAACCTGAAGCACTGCTTGAGTTATGAAACTATCAGTCTTTACCATTTAAAGGGGCTGTAAACTGGAGTTTGCTAAAGCTGTTGAAAAATTGGAGTTTTTTGTGTTAATTTAAAAATTTTCTTTACTTATCCTACACAATACTTATCCCGAATTTTGACATCAGATGACGATGAGCATTTATGCTTTGTAGGTAAAAGGACAGTTGTTGTCCTATTTGATTTTGACACCAAACTGTATAATCAATCAGGTGTAGTGATGTTATCACTTTCAATTTACCGTGACTTTTCAGTAATTCTTCTCTGAGCGGACATGATGTGACCAGAAAATGTTTTTTAAAATTGGTCGCTTTTTTGTTCTCCTGTTTCAGAGCTCTGGAAGATGTAGATTTATCCCAACATCAGTATAAACCGGTTAGAGCTCTGTCTGGGGGAATGAAAAGGAGGCTGTCAATTGCCATCTCCTTTATCGGAAACTCAAAGACAGTTGTTCTAGATGAGCCCACCAGTGGAGTAGATCCATGTTCTCGCCGCGGGATCTGGGATGTTCTTCTGAAGTACAAAGCTGGTACAAAGTTTATGCACATAATTTGCTTATTTTCCTTTCTGGAAGTTTGTTTCAATCAATTTAAACTGAATAGTCAAAATATAGCCAAAATATTGTCAGAAGTTAGAGACATTAAATACCAAGGAAACATTTAATTGAACTTGGAAAATTTAAGGCAGCCAAATGAGATTACAAGCATTATCTGTTATCACAAAGAAAGATCCACAGTCTAAAAGAAGATTGAGCTTATTTCTGAGACCTGTTCTGAAGTTTCTTGCCACTCTCCAGCTTCTCAAAATTACTTTCTGGCTTCTGTTTCCCATTTTGTACATATCTGTATATAGACGCATATACACCTCTAATGAAAATAGCCTCATCAATCAACCTTCTACATTAATTTTTTAACTGCCATAAGGTCAAAAAATTGATTGTGGGAAGCAAACTCTTTCTTCAGCTACTGAGCACTCAATTAGATGTAATAATTCACAGTGAATGATCCATTGAGACAGACACTGCTGTAATGTAATTTTCAGGAATTTTTTAAACTCTTAAAACAGCTGGAGCTCTTAATGGCTTAATGCTTCTTGCTATGTATAATACAGGGCAAAGCAAGTTTAGACCTGAATTTAACTCAACTCGTAAATCTAACTGCAGATTTTGTTTGTGACCTGTAGTTATGTTTGGAAGAGTCCTGAAACATGTTCTTTTAAGGCTAAAGGACTCTCGTGAGAGCAAGAGGTGTTTGCCTAGAAACTGGGTTTTGTAGACATGTACCAATCTTTCTGATGCAGGTTGCACACTGATCTTTACCACTCACCATCTTGATGAGGCGGAGGTGCTCAGTGACCGCATTGCCATCCTGCAGCGTGGCCAGTTGAGGTGCTGTGGTTCTCCTTCTTACCTAAGAGAAACATATGGCCAGGGACACAGTCTGACGCTCATAAAAAAGGTATATTAAAAATGTACTGTACAGAACTTAACCTTGCCTGCCAAGCTATTGCTGTGTGTATTTTAAAGGTGCTGTATGTCCCTGCCAGGAAGTAATACGTAATATAGCTTATTAGAGAACCAGCAGAGCATATTTTTATTTGCTTTCTTGGTTGTTTTGGGTGGGCATTATTATTATTATTATTTTGATTAATATAATGACATCTTTAAAAATGATGAATGTCAGTATTTTGCTGAAAAGGGCTTTGTCTCACTCACTGTTCTTCATTTCTGGGAAGTAGCCTCTGCATCCCAGGTGTGATGCAGTTTCATCAGTGGAAATTTTCATGTACGAATTCTGCTATCAAGTCTAGTATTTCTGGTAATATTTAATTTTTGTGCATGATTATCTTTCTTTCCTCATAGCCCTCTATGTTTGACATCCAGGATCCTAAGCATATTGTTCGTGTCACATCTCTGGTACAGACCCACATTCCAGAAGCCTTCTTGAAAGAGAACAGTGGGACTGAGCTGACCTATGTGATTCCAGAAAGGACAGATAAGACCTCTTTTAAAGGTCTTTTTCAAGCTTTAGATCAAAATCTTCAACATCTGCATGTGACTGGCTATGGCATTTCTGACACAACTTTGGAAGAGGTACTTGTAGTTTTTCTGTGCAATGGCATTTTCTTGGTTAGAGCATACTGTAATAGCTTTCAGCTCCTCTTGATTGTATTTTTCATATTCCACAACAATTTCTTGTGAGAAGTATGTTTTCTGAAAAGAACAGGCAAGCAAACAACAACAAAAAAACAAATTGGGCAAAATCTATAGTTTATAGTTTGGCTTTGCGGTTAATTTCAGCACCTACTCTACTATGACTTCTTGTTTCAAGAACCTGATATGAAGACTGATGACTTGTGTAACTTTTAAGTGTTTGTTTCTTAATTAACTAAAGGAAAATTGAATGTGTCATTGATTTAATGAGAAAAACTCTTGTCCTAAGCCTGTAGCATTGGAACAAGCTTGAACTTGCAAGGCTGGAGCTTCAGTTCAGGTGGCTCTTTGTATGGAAAAAAAATTGCTTAGAATGCCTTCTGATTTAAAAGTTCTAAAGCTTAAGACTTGATCAAACTCTGGGGTGAAATATCTAAAGAATATTTTCTGTGTATACTGAGAGAGAGAGAGACTTTCATATATGTATACATGAATATGTATACACACTTATGTGTAAGTATGCATGTCTATGTATCAAACTGACAGAGGAAGAGACTGTTATGCATCTTCATCCCTTCTGAATTTACCCCTGTGTAAATTGCCATATCAGTGAGACGTTGTTTCCCTTGGACTGTATTTACCCCATCTACCACTTTTAAATATCAAGATTCCCTAAACTATCACTGTCCAATTACTGCATTACAGATCCTTTTTCTTTTGAAAAAGAAAAGATCATTTCTTTGAGAGATGGTAGGAGACTAAAGCCAGCTTTCAAAGTTTACAAATGTAGTAAGCATTTTACATAATGCTATGAAGTAAAATACATTCCTGTTATACAACTCTATGACGAAACTCAAAAGTTTATTGAGAAGTTATTTTCATATATAGGGTGATTAACATGTGGTAAGAAAGAATACTGTTCACCTCCAAACTTTATAGATTTTAAGACAATGTAGATACTGAGAATACTTTTGGATTACATCTCCATGGGATAACATAGGACTTTCCAGAAATACAAGTATAAAGTAAATGCGAAGTTGTCATTGGTATGAGGAAGTTTCCAGAGTGCGCTCAATCTACTGCTCAGTTGAGAGCTTGCTTTTAGCTGTTTTGTGAAGGGGAAGTTTAAAAACAGCTTTAAATGTAGTATTAGATATTAATGTGTCATTCTTCAGCTTGAAGATTTAATATATGAATTTGGGTTGATTTCTATCATCTCTGCGTCTCATCATTAGTTGTTGTTACAACCTCAATTGTCCATCAAAAGCCTCTTTGCAATGGGAACTAAATGGATGGCACATAATAGCACTATTTAATCTATTCAAGCAATTCAGTCTGGAAACAAAGAACCTTGACTTTAAAGGAAGAAACACGTTATAAAATTTATTTTAACCTTTCTTTTTGTTCTCTTATGCATGCACCAACAGCCTAAGGGACACTCGCACTCACTAAAAATCATATTCTTCAAGGGAAGCTGGACTTCCATTCATATTTCAAAGGAATCTTGAAGTTCTAACAAATCAGTTTCTGACACTTTCAAATCTCACTAATATTACATTTTCTTCATTTTAGGCATTAGATATTTTTTCCAGCCGTTTGTAGCTGTGAATTTCACAGTGCTTGTAATCCAAAATATTAACAGAATGAAAAGGAGGATAAGAAGGGTGGTTAATTAAATTAAGCGTATACTAAATGCCCTTTGGAGGATGGTGTTTCACTTTCTGGCAGCTCTGGAGATTTTGAAAGTTGTTGCTTTCTTGCTTTGCTTTGAGGAGAGAATAAAATGATTGAATATCTTTGCAAAATAAGATGTGTTGAAATTTGTTAATTGAGTATGACTTTAAATTCTCTTCCTTGAAATGACCTGACAGTTTGCCTCAAAACTTTCCAGGGAAAGCCATATACCTCCTTGAAATATTTCTGCCTTGCCAAGAAGGACTTGGGGTTGCTGGTGGATGATGAGCCTGGACATGACCCAGCAATGTGCACTCACAGCCCAGAAAGCCAGCTGTGTCCTGGGCTGCATCAAAAGCAGAGTGGCCGGCACGGTGAGGGAGGGGATTCTGCCCCTCTACTCTGCTCTTGTGAGACCCCAGCTGGAGTGCTGCATCCAGCTCCGGGGTCCTCAGCACAGGAAGGGCATTGACCTGTTGGAGTGAGTCTAGAGGAGGACCATCAAGATGATCAGAGGACAGGAGCATCTCTTATGTGAGGAAAGGCTGACAGAGTTGGATTTTTTCAGCCTGCAGAGAAGAAGGCTTCAGGGTGACCTAAGTGCAGCCTTAGAGTATCTGAAAGGAGTATACATGAAAGAGGGAGACTTTTAAAAAGATGGAGAGAGACTGCAGTGACAGGATAAGGGGGAATGGCTTCAAGCTGAAAGACAGTAGGTTTAGATTAAATATTAGGAAGAAATTCTATTCTGTGAGGGTGGTAAGGCACTGAAACAGGTTGCCTAGAAAAGTTGTGAATGCCCTATTCTTGGAAACATCCAAGATTAGGCTGGGTGGAGCTCTGAGAAAGCTCCATCTAGTCTAGTGAAAGGTGTCCTTGTCCGTGGCAGTGGGGTTGAAACTAGATGGTCTTTAAGGTCCCTTTCAACCCAGGCTATTCAGGGATTCATGTTCTGTGATTCAGTTGGTTCAGTTTAGTTTGGTTTGCTTGACAGAATTGGTGTGCAGAGCTGTCAGCAAGCAGCTCCAGGGCAACAAATTAGAACGTGGCTTTAGGCTGTCAGGATCTGCCTCCAGGGTCTAATACAGAAATGTCAGGCCAGATATTTCTGGCCTTGCAGTTGTTAATGGCCAAAAATGTTCCCTGAAAGTTGGCAGGTAACAAATGCAATCAATAACCACTGTTAAATGACAATTATATTGACTAAGCAAAATATGGTTTATGTAACCATCAGACCTTAGCGAGTCAAGAAATGTCTTTCAACAGATATAAAGTACTGCACATTGACTGGTTTTATTGTCTATTGTACGAGCTCCTTGGAAAAAAGGAATATTTTGTTATAGCTGGTACCAGGTTCTTTTGTGGGAAGAAATAAATGGTTTATTAATGATTTCTGAAAGTTGCACTGTGGGTATAATTTAAGTCTTGCAACTCAACCCAAACACAGAGAAAAAGCAAGACTTTCATCAAGAAAAAGCAGAACTTTATTTTACTTTTGCTGTTCAGCTAGAGATGCTCGCAGTACCTGTACCTTCTGTTAATTTTTCTTTTCTTTCTTTGTATCTGAAGTTTTTAGATCACTATTTTGATTGTGGTTCAGGTTAAGATGAGACAATTTTAATTTTGTTTTTCATTTGAGCTTGTGAGAAGTGGGGTATGTGTGAATAAGACTAACTATGAAAGCTGTTCCAAGCTTCTGCAAGGCTGAGGGACCAAAAATGAAGTATCTGTCTAGAAATTCAAAGGGTTTTCAGTGGACAGAACTATGAAAAAGGATTAGGCAAGAAATAATAGCCAGAACACAAATCTGTTCGGCAAAGTGTATATACCGCTTAAATAGGTGTCACGAGTATGAAATTGGTGAATTCTTCTGGGTTTTTAAAATATCAGCTATGACTCTCTTCTGTTGTGTGTTCTCCTGCTTAGGATTATTCAATCAATTTAATTTTCATCTAGTGCAGATTTTTAGATTGTTGCTATTATAAAAAAAATATCAGTTTTTTCCATGGTGATTTTAGATAACAGGATCTTATCATCTACCAATTTGGGGTATGCATGCTTACTGTTTTGCTATGAAACACAGATTGTTGCCTCATCGTCTCTGCAGTATTAGTTTTATAGGACTTTGTTCACGTTGGATGTGCCCGAGGATTGTATTGTCCTTTAAATGTTTTTTAATTACATTATTGCCCACATGCTTGCCCAAATCTGGAGACACTTCCTGAGTATCCTTAGACACTGTGAATTCTGTAGGCTCTCAGTTCTCTAGGATTTTGTACATTAGATTTAGTTGTGCTGGTATAATTAGAACTCTTTGGTAGGAGTTCTGGTTGTGCCCCCAGATTTCTATCTGGAGTATCAGAAGAGAGCTGTCAACATGTCCTTGGTAAAAACTGCAGTAACTGAGTTCCAACACATACCACACCTTAGGAGCATGAAAAGTCGACCAAGGGCAGACAGTCTATTGAAAGATAATAGTATATATGGGTCAGCAATTCTTTGCATCTGTTCTTTTGTATCTATTGGCATTTATTTCATTCCCCTTATTCCCAGGATCTCCAGCTTGACTAATTTTATAGTCATATTTCATCAGGGTGGCTACAGCAGTCACTAATAACTTCTGAAAGTCTGGATGGTTTGTAGTATATATATACAGAAAATAGTTTTTAGAAAATGGATTCTAAATTATTTTTTTCTTATTTCATGAAAGGTGTTTCTGAAGCTGCTGCAGGACTCAGAGAAGATGCCCTGTGTTCCACAGGCAGAACACATGGACCATACAAATGGTGCTGAATCAGTTTGTAAGTAAAAAATTATGTACCTTCTGAAGGAACTGGATTTATAATGGTCACAAATGCAAACATAAACGTGCATGTAGTTCCTAAAGATGAGGAGTGCACAAGCAAATGGAGAATACTGCCTACAGCTATCTGGTAGTTTCTTTTTTGTGTGTGTGACATGACCTGCTTTAGGTAGTAGGTTTTTATGTGTCTGCTGTGACTTACCTCTGTCACTTCACAGTCATCTTCCCACCCTTCTATGTACACATGCACACTAGTATTCACTTACTGCATCAGCATTAGCTTACTGCTTCATACCAGTCCCTAGTAACTAATTACCCTCTTTTTTTTTCATAATGATAGTGGACAAATATTGGTGAGATATGCCACATATATGAAATCTATATGCTACAAGAAAGGTGCATTTGTGTTCAATGATTACGCAAAAGAAAGAAGAAAAAAAAGCTGGTTCCCCTTACAGTAGGAGATCATTTCTCCTCTCAAGTGGCAGGCTACTTTAGTTTCCTGTATATGTTTGTTTTTAAACAAATTCCTTCATTCTATTTGTTTCCTGCCCTGCAAGGCTGGGAGAAGGTTCTTGTTAATATTTCTGAAAACTCAGGAAGCTTGTTCTCCTTTGAAAAGTCCTCTTGTAAGTCGCAAGTGTCTTGCCATTGCTTAATACAAGGCTCAGGTTCTCTTAATGTCAGTGCCCATTACTGGTGAATATTTTCTCATTGTTTCTGGAATTGTCATGCTTCTATACTCGACATATTTCTTTCTATTTGAAGATGATATCTAGGTTATAGTTGTATTTGGTCAGATGTCAAACATTCTGTTCTATATGCAGTCCTTTTTGGTTTGTTTCTACAGAACACAGGCACAGAGGGGTCCTGGTTTGTGGATCTTCAACGTTACAGTAATGGAAATAACAATTTTGAGTCAAGCTTGCGTTATTTGTTAAGATAAATTCAATTAGATCTGCCAGTAATAAATTATCATTGCCGAGAACTGTGGCCTAAGGTGACACCTTTTCTCACAAAATGCGAACTTGACTGCATGACTTTTTCTGAAGAGTCTTTTTGCTGGACTATTTCAGTCATTGATGAATCAGTAAAGACGAAACTGCATAAAACTAAAACAAAACCTCGCTAAACCAATAAAATTGCCACTCCTGTCCATGGTGAGAATGAGACTTGCATTCAAAGCAGTTTTGAATATTCCTTTATTTTATAACAGTTGTTTATTTCTTCAAGACTCAGCTAGAACATCCGAACTAATTTCAAATCAAAACAGTCTGTCTTCTCCTCACTGAATTTTCATTAAAGAATAAGATTTACAGTTCCTAAAATAATGAAGACAGAGTATACCCTACCTAAGATCTTGATATACTTTCCCATCTGTATCTCAAAACACATAAAATGGTATTTGCTGCAGTTATTACATTAATAAAGAATCTAGTAATCAAAGACTGCATTTTTTCAGTCTGATAAATTATAGCAAGAAAATGTGATGATAATGCCATTTCTTTTGGGATGAAAGTACTGGAAAAATTGTCATTCATTGCAGATGACTATCATTCATCATTAAGAACAGTTGTGAAGTGTAGGCATAAGGGATCTGGGAAATAGTCATGAAAGGTATCCGTCATTGTCAAAGCTAACCAGAATACTCCATGGGCAATAGCTTGACCTGTATAACTTGGTCTTTGAAAGCAGGTTCAAAGGCAGTCAAACTTTCTGTTGTCAAAGTAGTCAAATGAATTTTCAAAAACCCCTAGAGCAAACAGCTGGGATTATTGAGGAGATCACAGGATGCTGCTATTTGATTTGTAAAGGAATTTGGACTAGATAGATGGTTTGACAAAGCACAGATCTGAGCACAAGTGGGGGTGTTGACTATCCTTTACTGCTGCTGAGCCCTTGAGGTGTCAGGATTGTGTAAAAACCAAAACATTGTCTCTTGTCTCCTAGACTAGGAGGTGAAGTGGAGTGGTATGTGTGTTCCTTTTAATGCAACTGCAGAAAATCAGTAGATGATTTAGGCTGATGACCAATGCCAAAAACAGGCAAGATAAATAATTTCAACAAAATATGACAGTATCTCACTTAATTCAGAGTTTTGATAATTTTTAGCTATGTTTTACAGTGTCTTTATGTACCATGTCTGACTGGAATTAAATTTTTTCATAGAAGCCTCTGTGGTGCTCAGTTTTGGATTTGTGACTAAAAGGGTGTTTTAGCTATGGCTGAACAGTATTTGTGGTGTCGAGGCTTTTGCTTTGTCCCCTTCAGTTCCCCCTTCCCTGCTGTGAGTAAGCTGAGGATGAGGAAGAGTTGGGAGGCGACATGACCTGGATAGGTGAGCCAAACTGATCAGAGCATTACTCAATGTCATATAGTGCCATGCTCAACAATGAAAACTGAGGGAAGGGATTTTTTTTGAGGAAGTAACCGTTGATACCAGACTGCCTGAGCATGTCCACTTGTGGGAGGTGGTGAGTAATTGCATTTGCATCACCTGGGTTGTTTGTTTTTTTGTTTGGGGGGTTATTTTCCTTTCTTTTTCCTTTAGTGCTTACACTGCCTTTATCCTGACCCGCAATTTTTCTCACTTTCTCTCTCCCTGTTCTCTTCCCCATCCTGCTGGAGGAAGGGGAGAGTAGATAAGCAGCTGAGTGGTGCTCATCTGCTGCTTAATGTCAACACAGCAAAATAATGTAAAATAAACTCAGAATTATTTGAACCTTTCTAAATGCAAATGTTAGAGGTAAGTAGCAGTCTATCGATTAAATTAATTGTAACAGTTTTAATACTGGTAAATTTAAATATACAAAGTACACTGTGTAATATCTAGTAGTTTGTTTCCTTTGTGGAAGACTTACTAAAAATATTAATTTTATTCCAATGAAAAATCCACAAAATAAAACTCACCTTTTTGTGAGAACAGTTAAGATTTTGTTTTTAAGTCAGGGATGCCTATGTGTGCAGATATAATACATGCATATATTGTAATGCAGTCATGCATAGTTAATTTATACATAGCTGGAGCACACAATGGGTGGTTATATATACTATATAAATTGTAGATATATACAGAACACAGAGAAAAAAGATTAGACTGAGCTTACAATGACTGCTTGACAAGATCATTGTAGCCAAATAGGCTTGAGAAAATGGAGAAACCAACTCTATAGAGTTCAGTAAAATTATCATAAACCACAGCAGGCAGTATACGCACACAAATAATCAGGAAAGTTAAAAGCAAGTCCAAGGGGTGACCAGCAAATCATGGATAAATAAGAAAATATTCTGAACATATGCAAAACCAATTAATAAGCTAGTGAGTGGTCTCACTGGATTGCTCAGGGACCAATATTATGGAATTAAGATACTCAGATATTTTGCTGAAGAGGCAAATTAATTCACTTGGTAGCATTCAACATCTTAGAAATGTTTGGAAGATCTCAAACTTGGATCTACTCTCTTGTGACAGTAAAATATCATCAGAACCTGAGATATAGGGAAACTAAACCATTGAATATTCAAAATCGATACAATTATATTTTTTCACACAGTGATACATAACATTTGAAATTTCTTGCCATATAATATTATGGAGACCACGAGTGTAGTAATATGCTTAAAAAAGTCTAAGAGTGGTTAGCAGCTATATAATATGAGTAGCTACAGTAACAGAAGTGATATTAAAGCTTATATGCCCTTGAAGTTCTTAGATAAATTAGCCTCTAAAAGTGTTGGCATGGAAGCAGGTTGATGCATAACTAGTTTTTAGTATTACTTCAAACTTTATCTGAAGCAGCTGGTGTTAGCCATTTTGAATGATATTGGGCAAAACCTTACATTGCTCCTGTTATGATTTGTGAGATCAACAATGTACAGTGCTTATAAGGCACACCTAAAAGGTAATTTAATTAAGAAACTGTAGCTGAGAAAAAGCAGTCATTAATAGTGAAACCTCAAACAGGAGACCTTTTTGTGAATTGTGGGTTTCAACTCTGCCTTTTAATTATCTTCATTAGTGATACTGAAGTAAACGTAACCTTGCTGATGAAATAAAGGCAACTGCTGAAAAGTTATGAGTAAGACCAGTCCAAAAGACAGTTAGATCACTTGAAAAGGTGAATCCATTCTAAATATGGCATGCTTTAATGAAGCCAAATCATGGGCAAATCTATGTAATGGGGAGTAGTATCATGAAAAACACTGACTCTGAGTTAACTACTAATCCCAGTGGAGAGGCATTTTAATACTGCTAAGATGATTTATATTTGAGTTTAATGTACAAAAGGACATGAAGAGGTCATTTTGACTATCAGTTCAAAATTGATGAGACCAATGATACAATAGTCTGTACAACTTCTGTGGTCACATTTTTAAGTTTGAATGTCTTTAAGAAGAAACTGAGAATTAGAAAAGTGAGCAGAGAAGAGTTAATATTGTAGGCTCGCAATGAAGTCCTTAAAAATGAACCATCAGGGCTCAGTTAACATAGTTTGTCAAAGAGAAGATAGAGAAGTAGTTTGCTTAAAAAGCCTAAATTTTTTAAATGCATGGAGAGTACTGGCTGTTAATGTATAGTTCTAAGTTTTACAGGGGCAGAAGTGATAAATGGAATAAAGGAAGAAATAAGCAAACAGATAGCTGGAAGCTAAGGCCAGGCACTTCTCCTAGAGGTTAAATGACAGAGTTAGTCTGCCCAGGGAACTGTGTTGTCTCTCCTGGTGCATTTGACACAAACTTGGGGCCTTTGCAGAAAATACCCTATAGTAAAGTGTATCATTATTTTCCGCACATGGGTAACAGAGAAATTTGAAGTGTGTGGATGGGTGATCAAGTAGTTTCTTCTATTCTTAGAGAGTATCTTTTGATCTACTATAAGAAAATTGAGTTCCCTGTAACTATAAAATAAAGGTTGTCAGAGTTTTTGTTATAATATGTTTGAAGTTACATTTTAACATCAGCTTTTAAATGGAACTCCCTTCTTTCAACTCCCTGTAAAATTTGTGTAAAAGAACCTAAAAATTATTTCAATGCTCCACCTTGCAAAGTATAGCTTGATTTCTGAGAAGAAAACTGTGGACAAAAAGCAGCAGTATCTCTGTTTAGAGGAAGTGCCAATGGACATGAAGACTGACATTAAAATTTTCAAACTTTTCTACCTACTGATGAGGAGAAGATACATCATACATTTCAGTCTTCTGGTAGTCTAACAGTGTGGATAACACTACCACTTAAATTCAACACTAAACCATGAAAAAGAAGTGTCAAAATAGCTGGTATAAAAATCTTGGATACATTATATTTTCCTTCAGCTTTTTTTACTATTGTTTTAATTACTTTAACATTTATATAAATTTGTTTTCTCAGCAAGTGTGTAAACCCTACCCTTCTGAAAGTAAATGGTCAGTTTCTTCCACTTTCTTCAGACATGTTTCTCTCTTTTCACCCACTACTTTCTTCTCTCATCCAAATATTTTCCCTATCATTTGTTTTCTTTGTGATTGCTGCCTGGTCCTTTTCCACTTTTCATCCACAATATGTACATCTTGTACTCTCTATTAGACAGGCTCAGACATCAGAAGGCTATGAGAAAGACAATGGAAATTCACTGTTTTCTAATAAGGGATGCCACTCTTACAATGCCAAGAAGCTCATCCGCGTCATGTTCTCCACCTTCTTGTTCTCATGTTATCTCCTTACTTCTAACAAAGGAAAGAAGTGAACCCTGACTGCCTTTGTCACTGAGGCCTCTTGTTACCTTCAGCTCTAGAGAAGAAAATGGTCAGTAAAGTACCTGACAAAGGGGGGGCTCCTTTGAAAAAGAAACTGTAGAGTTCTGCAAGCACTGCAGAATAAGACAGTAATCTCTTCTGAAATTTGTATTTTGAAAGTCTTAGTAGCTCCTTTCCTGTAATTTGGTGTTTTCCCTTGTTCTTAAAACACATGAATCTCGTTTTGAGTGGAAGATATGCTTGAAGCGTTATGTTGTGCTATAGATATATATTGAGACTTCAATTAGTTAGAAACTTAAAATATTAAGCTTCAAAACACAATCTGAAAATGGCTGAAGAAAGTTGTTGCATTGCTCCATCTTATGATGGAAGGGATGGTGCCTCTTCTTTTCTTCCTAGAAGAAACAGAATCCTCAGAGAGACTTTATTTAAGTTGTGGCTCACCAGAACTGGTATGCATGCAACTTCTGATGCTGATGACTATATATTCAATTTCTATATATCTCAGAGGCCTTCCAAACAGAAGATTTTATTTGATATTAACATCTCTTAGCTCTTGCTGCCTGATGTGGATGTATGAGAATATGAGAATATTTGGAACCTGTTTTTTTTCCCCCTCAACAACCTGCTTCCTTTCCTTTGTCATAACCTAGACTGTTTTCATGTTAGTTACTAGTGGTGCTTGCTTCAGAAATGAAACAGTTTGGAAGCTCATCCACTTTGCTCGGATATTTCTGAGCTCAGATATTTTTGAGACAAAGAATACTGATGTGGGTGCATTAAGAATGCTTTATTTATCCAAAGGTAATTGTCAGAATGTGAACATCCTTAAGATCCTGAAAAAACAAGTGACCAAATAATCTCAGCATTTATGTCTTGCCTATAAGCCAGTCTTTGTTTTCTTTTTGACAGAGTATTTTTTTTCATACAGGGTCTGTTTTGCCTCAGGGTTGCTAGTGCTCCCTTCTGTGTGTGTGTGTCTCTCTCTCCAAACTTTCCTTTTTGCTCCAGGTCTTTCTGTTATTTTCTTTCAGTTCCTTTACTTTGTTGAGGCAGTTGCAACATCTGCAGACTGAAAAAAGATATTGACAGCCTATATGATCTTTCATGGTACTTTTAATACCTTGTATTTTAGTGAAATATCCAGAAATCTTGTTCTCCATTCTGAAGGACTGCTTGTCTTCCATTTCATGTTATAATGATTCCTAAGTAATTAAAAAAAAAAAAAAAAGAAGAAAGAAAGAAAACCATACAAGAGAAGTAGAACTCCTCCTCAGAGAATAAACATTTGCTGCTTTTGAGAATTATCTGAATGCACTTTTTCACATTTGCAACATCTTCAAAAATCTGTATTAAGTATATGGTTTACGTGATCATCTGTTCTCTGAAAAGCAACAGAAATTTAAACAGCAATGGGTTGCCTGGTGTAACACTAATGTGACTTGCTAGACCTGTAGTAATACTTTCTTCCTGGCTTAAACAGTGAACTTCTTTTCTGCTTATGCTCTTTCTGCTGCTCAGCAGTAGGAGTTTTCCAAAGATAGAATTTACATCTCGTGTTCTGGATAAACTATTTATCTCCCTCATAATATAGGGTCTATGTGTTGGAGAAAATTTTCACTTTTAGGTAATTCATAGGAAGTCACACATAGGATGTCGGAAAATGTTTGTTGCTAATAACTATTCTTTAGGTTTTATATGCAAAGTAAATTCTGGTCGTTTCTTGCCTTGCATTAGCTTACAGGTGGAGTACATATTTTATAGAGCTTTTTCAGGTGTGACCAGGTCTGTATATGTTTATATATTTTTACAGATGAAGATGTACACGCATGTACACAAATCTTTCTAAAATGCAGTTTTGCTTTATTAATCGTGTTGCATCAGCAAATACAGATACTTTAACTTCAATTATGTAAGTAATATAAATGACAAACTTTTTAAAGAAATCCTTATTGGGAGTAAGGATGCTTTTCATTCTGAAATGAAACACTGCTTAGGGAAGGGTGTTCAGGGAATCTTCTTAATATTTTACTTCATCTAATGAGCAAATACCATATATATGTAGAAGGCACATCTTGGTTGTGCTAGTAAGGCTCTCTTTGAGACTGCTGCTTCCACTTGAAACTAGATTTTCACTAGTCTGGTGAATACTCAAAAATATCTCCTTTGGTGAAATTGTTCTCTCTGCTCTTCTGATAAAATATTTCTTTTGTATTAAAAAATTCCACAAAGACTATCAATATTCGCACATCCATTTTCTCAATACTAGCAAGATTCTGCAGGACTACAAGGTTTTTGTTTCTCGAATTTAACAAAAAAAACTGATGCAGGAGTTACAAGGACAACAGTTGAAATAGATTCAGTATGAAGGGCAGTACGCTGAACAGCCAGCTCCTAGGACTGCACTTCTTTTTGCCAGCTGTTCATACATTAAACTTATATAGGTCACAAGGTGATACCTTGGTAAGGGTTGTATATTACACCCTTGCCAGTTAATTTCTCTTTTGAAATATATGTGGGACTTCATGATAAGTAGTGCTGGACTTCTGTATAGGTGGAAATTTTAACCATGGTTTTTTTTTTTTCTCTCTCTGTCTCTTGATCTACTTTGCAACTTATTTAGGTTACCATATCCATTGGAGGCGTTAGAAAAAATGAATCAGTTGGTTCTGTTAATCAAGATCCATGAAACTGTTTAATACATCTATTTAAGGGATACCAGAATGCCTGAGGAAAGAGACTATTCATCAAACACATTTTTCAATTGTTTCCTATAGCTGCAGGTTTGAATAAAACATGCCTTCTGCAGAACTTTCAGTTTTGATTTGTTTCCCTCTACAAAATTTGATACGATTTTATTATTAATTGAATAACTCCAGTAGAGATAGTATCAAAATATTCTTGATTATTATTAGTCTAAAAATATTCTTGATTATGGAAACTGCAATATTTTAGACAAAGTACTTTTTTCATATTAAGGAAATACTTGCACGAATGCTAAAAGTTATAGTGTCTCTTAATATCCTTGCCTATCAGGATGAAATCTGGGCCCTGCTGAAAGAATTTGCTCCATTTGCTGTCTGAGTTTTCTCTGACAAGCCAGAAGGCTTGTTCCAGAGTGCTGTATACTCTGTCTCCAAAGATCACTCACTGCAAACTGAGCAGCTGCATGACAGAAGTCATCTGCAGTACAAAGCTGGACAACTGCTTATTACATGTCCCTTTTCTGAGAAGCAAGTTACCAGTGGGAAGTACTTGAGAACTCCTGGTTTGAATATATAGGTCTTTTGACCCTTGCTACATGTAATATGTCTAGTTTGAAAATGCTAAGATATTAGCATCAAGTCTCACATGTAATTTTGTGGGCTGTGGTAGAGAGAACATTTAGATTTTATTGCTGTCCTGCTATTCCTGTCATTTTTCACCAAACACTGCAAAAGTACTGTGGGTTGTAGCCCTATTTGTCTGCATTGGATTCAATCTTGAAATATTATAACCTGACTCTACAAGTTGAATTCAGTAGGCTGAATTCTACCAGCTTTCTGAGTATTGATTTACACTTCCAGAAAGAAAAGGAACCAGCCCCAAGAAATGTGCTGCTTATTGTAACAAGAGGGTTTATTCTAGTGCAGGAGACATATCTGATGGTTGTTTGCCTGTGTATGTGCAAATGTATTCTTTCTTTTGGCCAAGTCTGAGATAGACATATAGATACATACAAACTCAGTTGGGATATATTTTTTTTGCAATTCTGATAGACTGTGCTTCTCCTCTACATTTGTACTTTTAAAGGATACACACAGAAGGTACAAATAGGCTTCCATTTTGTAGCCACTATTCCGTGCCTGTTTTTCAACTCTTCCTTCACTTGCCCCCTCCTCAACGTGGCAATTCATTGCAGGTGCATCACTGCAGGGGAGATAGTACTGCAATAAAAGGATATCTATTTGGAAAATTATCTCCTGGAAAATTAAATTAGCACAGTTGTTAATGTTGCAAGTTGATAATGCAGAAACTCAGAATCAGAGACTTAGGGTTCCCAAAACTGCAATAATTTTCCTTTCCAAGGCACAGTAGGAATCTGTCCACCTGGCTGAATATTTGCCTTTTTTTGTTTTGTTGTTTCTGAAGAATATGCCCATCTCATAATGATGAAGGTGCCCTGGCCGCAGTAGAGTTCACCACACAAATCTTCGTTTTTAGCTCCAGCTTCTTTTTCAGTATGGTTTAAGCTGGCAAAAATCCCAACTAAAATGCAGAGATGTGATATAAATCAAGGCAAAGCAGAAGAAAACATGTAAATGTAACAACAGAGATTGTTTTAGGCACCACAGCTGTAGAAACCCTCTATTTATGAATTATGAGAACAGTACATTCAGTAATGTGTCCTCCTCTTCTATCAGGCCCAGACTAGCTTAGGTGGCCATTCATCAGATCAGCTTGGCTGTCAGTGTAACAACCCTATTTGGTTCTCCATAGTGTCAGTAGGGTGATGGATAGGAAGGTAACACCATTTTTTCCCATTTTATGTTTGTGCACTATTTGTGTGCTTATGACTGGAGAAGGCAAGAAAACAGACTGTTTTGTACTAGAAAATTAATTCCCTTCATTGAAAGTTATTACAGCAGTTTTATAACCTAGAAGTGTAACATTCCAAAATAACTATATGCTCAGTCAAGTTTCTGTTATGGCTACATGCCTACCCATTTCCATACCAGTAAAAACAACAAAGGGTGTTTTGACATCAGGTAACACTTCAACAGCAGCGAGGTTGTTGTTTTTTTTCCTAACTGCTGTAGTAGCTATTATTGTTTATTATACTAGCCACAGTACCTTGGAAACCCAATCTGAAGTTGAGTCCTGCTGTTCCAGACACCCTACAGACTAATAGGATAAAAAACCCAGATACTACCTTTGGCAGATTGCAGTCTGGTTTTAAGGCTGAATGCAATGAGTAGATAAAAGAGACAAATAGGTTTGGGAAGGTAAGACTGTAAAACAGGTCCATAAATTAAAAGAAGAAGTCTCAGTTCACTGTCTTTCTAACAATTTTATTTACTTGCTAAATGCCATTTGGGCTTTCTTGCTCCCCCAAATTTACACTTCAAATAGAGAGTGGCTGTGGTGCACATCTGTTCTAAAATTCTTATCTACTACCATATGTGAGATACCATTGCATGGTGTGGCATTTACATTTTTAGACTTTCTGTTATTTTTATATGAGTGATAACAAAGCTTAATGCATTTTTGCAGTGGTATGAGTATTCCTGCATTACATAGAAGGTTAAAACAGTCAGGAATTTCTCTCTACCCTTCAGTATTATTTACATGTGTATTCAAGAGGCTGGCTTACCTTCTTCGTGTCTTGCATGGACATGTCAGATACCTAAATTCATACTTCATATAATAGAATTATAAAGTCTGCTATAGTTATAAACATGCAAAGGAAGGGAAAACTAGACTCTAATTCTTTTAGTTCTTGTCTAGTTTGTATAATTGTTAAGAAATATTTGGCTTGCATTCAGTGTTGCTTATCTATTTATCTATTGTTCATGACTATAATATGTTCCAATTTTGAGAAAATGCGAGTTCTTGAAATTAAAGGATGTTATTGCTAATGTGAACAGGGTGGTGTTCTGCCTGAAAAGAAAGCAAATACCTTGATTTGGGTTCGTTCTTACACTAAAATTCTGTCCTGACTATTTTGTAGATCTTTGCAGCAGCATACTCTGATGCTGGATGGCTGCAAAAAGAGTAGATTCAGATACGGATTCAGATCAAGTTCACCTAGTAAACTGTACAGAAGTTAGAGAGGTTGGTGGGTAGGGATAGTCATTTGCTACATTTAATGAGCTCTTGAGAATCTAGGTGATGTATTCTATTCAGGTTGCTATTTTGGGAATTATAATGTATTCTCTTCAGTTGGGTTATTCAATACTCAAAAATTAGTTCTGATTTTAATTATTTCCCAGTCTGCTAGTTATCTGCCCTAAGGCTACCCCATGGAAGGTAGCATTAAGGTGCAAGAAGAGCAGACTATTTTAGATTGGTGCTTGAAGTATTTGTATCAGTCACATTTTATGTAAAACTATGAGATGAAAATTCCTCATTTTAACACTTCCTTCTCTCTCAACAAAATAATAATAATTTAAAAAAGACTGCAGCTCAATTGTTTGTTAACAGATTTGGAGAATCAGAATCACAGAATTAATTAGGTTGGAAAAGACCTCTGAGATCACTGAGTCCAACCTATGACTGAACACCACCTTGTCTACTAGATCAAAGCACTGAGTGCCACATCCAGTCTTCCCTTAGACACCTCCAGGGACAATGACTCCACCACTTCCCTGGGCAGCTCATTCTAATATCTAATTTCCCTTTCAGTGAATACATTCTTCCTAATATCCAATCTAAAGCTCCCCTGGTACAACTTAAGACCATGTCATCTCATCCTGTCACTAATTGTCTGGGAGAAGAGACCCACCCTAACCTGGCTACAACCTCCTTCCAGGTAGTTGTAAAGAGTGATAAGTTCCCCACCCTGAGCCTCCTTTTCTCCAGGCTAAACAACTCCAGCTCCCTCAGCCCATCTTCATAAAACTTGTGCTCCAGTCCCTTCACTAGCTTTGTTACCCTTCTCTGGGCATGTATTTTCCTTGCCATTCAATTATGTCCCTTATGTGATTCTGTACAATATGTTTATCACCAGTAACAAACCTGAGTGAACATCCTGGATGCAGTGCTGTCCAGGATCAAACATTCTAGCTTGGCTACAATTCTATCACTTCTTTGATAACAATGCAGCAAGAAACAGTAAGGAAAGTTATTTTATGGATGGAAGCTTTCTGTCCTCTAACTCCTGGATGCTTTGTACTTTTCCTTCTGCACAAAGCTGCTTTATATGGCTGTGTCTTTTGTTTAGCCAGTGAAAGTCAGATATATCTCTTTTTTAGCCAGTTTAGTGTGAGGGTACTGTGAAGTGTTTCTTCCTCTAAGATTTAAATACAATGGTGTCCTACCAGTTTTTCAGCCTCTCACACATTCCTGCGGGTAGATCATGCCTACCTTGTTTAGGCCTGACTTTAGAACGTATTTCTTCTAAACATAATGAGTAGTTTGAAAGAAATTTGTCCTATTCCTTTCCTGAACTTCTTGCCTACAAAGAACTTTTTGTTCACATCCCTTCTTCTAGAAAATAAAAACATAAGGGATTCAAGAAGCTACTTTACAAGTTTGCTGATAGTTTTTCAAGGGACAGGTTTTTAGGTTATAAGGTTTGGGTGCTGGAGTTTCTTTGGTGAGAGTATGCAGCACATTTTTCTAGTTATGCTGATACTTTCTGATACTTTCTTGATTTTTTCAATAAGAATCAGTTGCATAGTTCATGCTGTCCTTTTAGTGGTCTTCAGTGTGATAAAATATTAAATGTGTCAGATCTTGAACAAGAAGAATATCTTAGATAAAGGAATTAAATCCTTTTATTATTCAGCTGTCTGGCTTAAGAAAAACAGATTGCGACATCTGAGTTGTGAAGGGAATTCTTCACAAGGTTGGGGAGTGACAGACACCGATGCTTTGGCTTTAAAATATATTAATTTTACTGATGAACTTTGTGGCTACCTGGAACTCTATTACTCTGTCTCAGAGATCTTCAGGCCAAGGCAGAATCCCATTTTGAAACCTGGGGCCCAGAATGTAAAGCTGAATTTTTAACTAAAAAGCCACATATTTTCCCATCAAAAAATGTTACTTAATTGGATTAATCAGTATGTATTGAGGCGAGAGTAACTCTAAGTTGTGCTTTTCTGGACAGGAAATTCTTAAGATGGAAACACTTGGAATCAACATTTTAGAAGAAATATTCACAATGATTAAAATTAAAAATCCACTGGGGGGAAATGGGAGGATTTATGCCTAAAAATGCCACATGGGAATTTCTCTTGTGAAATCCCCCCCCCCCCCCCCCCAATACATATTTTTCTGACCAGCTCTGTAGAGGGAGAGCTCATGACCCTATTACACATAAGCAAGAATCAGTCACAGTATGAAACACAGACCAGATGCATTCCCTTCATACTTTACACCATCAAAGCTCCTTTTATTCAAATTCCATACATGAAAACCAGTTCTCAAAATCCTCCTGCAAAAAAATTGTGCTATGGTAATTTTTACAATGAGTAGAGAAATGTATAAGAACAGGAAGGACATTTTTATCTTCTAATGGAATGCTGTGCACAGACTGATGGGCTAGCACTGACTCTATGCCAGTGTGGCATATGTGAAATGCAGAATGATGTCAGATCACTAGCTCAACTTAGAACTACTTGTTGGCACAAAACTTCTGATAAGCTAATAAATATGTGCTGCTTTCAAATGCAACCAGTTTAATGTGAGCTAGCTTGGCTGTTTTGCCAGGGTGTTTCATTTCCAGGATTATCTTCCCAAAATCTGGACCTCCTCTAAATGGCTTGTCTAAATGCCAAAATGACAGAAGCAGAATTGAAAATGTTACTCCCGGCTGTTAACATAGTCATTGCCTGGCCTATTTTTCCATATGCACCATGCAAAAAAGATTATAATTACATTGTTTTCTAGAAGTGCAAAAAACGACAGGGACAGGACCATGTAATACCAAGTTAGAGACTCTTACAATAATTGGTTCTGCTCCTAATTCTATAGAAGTCTGTGGGTAAGGATTTTAAAAATCTTGGTTTCTAGATTTTAAGACTTGTTCTGTTTCCCTGTACCTGACATTAACCTATATGAATCAGAAAACAGTAAAAATCTTTTTCATAAAACGAAGGAGAGTCGGGATGAATGGGAAGTACAATTGCGAACATAATTGCACTTCTAGTGGATAATTGCAATAGTAAGTCAAGCAAGACAGCTTCTAACAGTTGGGTCAGATTTTTAATTCTATGATCTAAATTATTAATGAGGATATTTTCATAAGCTTTCTGCATAAAAATTGACTTCATAACATAGAGGTCAGCTGGTCTTGTCTTCTTGCCTTTATGATTATTGGTGATAATCAAAAACTGTTTTCCCATAAATGTATGCTGTTTTTATGCATCCTGACATACATACCAAATATAGATGGTGAATTACTTACAAACTTTATGAAGCAAAAATTAATTCTGTATGTTCTAGTTGAAAGAGTGATTTAATAGTTTGGGAATGTTAAAAGCCATATTGAGTCAATTATGGAAAGCCCTGTGCAGGTTACTTTTCACAGTGTGGCTGCAGTCAAGCAAAAGTAGTGCAATGCATAAAGAAAACAAGTGGATCAGTACAAGAATACATAATGCTATTACATAAATCAGTAGTGTTTCAGCATCTGATAGACACCAGTATTGAACAATATATATCTTGAGACTGATGCAGTGGTAATATAAGAGGACTTGAGACAAGTTGTGAGGTTGATTAGGACTGTAAAGATTTTTATAAGAGGAGACTGAAAGGTTGAGATTATTTATGCAGAAGATGGATTGGAAACTTCTATAACCTGTCTCCTAAAGCAAGATTTAAGAGCCCATCCAGTGTCGTCAGATAGAATAAATTCAAAACAGATAAACAAGACTTTTGTTTTTCACCTGAAACACAAAGAAATGACAGAATTCAAGGTCACAAAGATGGAAATTTAAGATAATTCAGAAAGACATTTGGCACCTTTTTTGATAAGAATTTTAAATAACAAACATATTAGGTTTTAGAAAAGACAAATCACTTTTTTTCAAAAAAAAGAAGTGCCTGAGACAAACATGTGCTTCCACTATAATGGCCTAATGCATCATCTTGGGATATGTCTTGGCTCATTGGCATTATGAATATTGAGTAAAAGTCAGGATATTGGACAAAATAGGCAGTTATTTATATGCACAATGACAGTGTCCCTTCAGATTGCAATCTGAATTAATTTGTTATAATTTTCTCTCCTCTCTTTGTCAAGAAAAAAGAATGAATGGCACTTCTGATTTCCCTTTCTGCCCCAAGCAAGTAGTTGTCATAGTTTCAGAGATTCAAAGGGTCAAATATTTGGGAGCATCTTTCATTCATGTTTCATGCTTATGATCTATGAACAGGTCTGGGACTACAGAAACTATCTCGTTCTGTGCTTCTTTTCTGCCATTTTGCTACTTTGATAAATGAGAAATGGTATACTTTACAATTTCAGGGATACTCAGCTGTAAACACTGGATGTGTTTTATTCTAAACCACTCATACCTTGAAAATTGTTCTGCCTCCAAGTGTCTCAATATTTGTATTGCAACAGCTATGTGAAGTCTTACCACAATAATGTGAAGAACTTAATACATTCATAAGAAGTTTGCTTAAAAAAATTTTTTTTTTTTTTAGTAAGAGTGTCTTTTTCTACTAGTCCAAGTTACTGCTTTTGCTTTAGTCACCAAACCACTTCTGTATCCGTGCTGAGCTCTCAGGTGACACAGTTCAAATTTACCATGTTTATTCCCAGACTTTTTGTTTTTTTATTTCCTGTGTGTTGTTTTCTGGAGAATTTGCTCTGTGACCTTCCCAGCGACTGAGAATGATTAACCTGTATTTAACTGGAGAAATGAGTACAGAATTAGAGCAGTTTTGCTCAATTGCCACAGTCAGAAATTCAGGTTTTTCTGCTTAATGTTTCACACTGTTTTCCTCACTTCTTGGCTGAAACTGCTCTGTTAGAACAGTTAGAAAGAGTTCGGGATTAAAATTCAGGTAAATCAGGAAACAACTGCGCTAAGGGAAGGACCATTAATTTGAGGTTACTTGAGAGCTTCCATACAAGTAGTTGTTACAATATGGAACATCGAAATGCTGGTTAGAGTTGTCTCAATAGATATAGAAAGGAAGGTAGTAAGAGGCGAATCACAAGGGCTCATAAAATATTGCATGACTTTGAGCACTATGATAAAGAGGCTATTCAGTCTTGCTACAGTGAAAATTCTTGTGCTAGTAAATCTACCAGGTGCTTTGCTGTCAGGAAGGAAAGGGGCTGAAGGACACTCAGTCGGGCAAGGCTACAAGCATGAGAATTTGGTAATAGCCTGCACAAACCTAGAAGGCTTTAGGGACAAAACCGATTGGTGTGATTCACAATTGCCTAACAAAGAATGACAAAATGGAATTAAGGGAGAGTCTATGAAGAAATTGACTGGTGAGACGTTAATAAGCTGTGGATACCCTCCCATGAGAACGCAAAGGACACCCCATGAGCTGGGCCTGTGCAAACTGCATTGACTGACAAGAAAATTTTATTGGTCCCGTATGACCAGAGAAATTAAAGGAACTTTCATGAGAATCCATGTTCATCTATGATACTTTGTTACATACTCCGAAGATGACCCATTGAAATTTCTGTGGAAAAGTTGCCACTGATTCCAGTCAAGGTGGATCAAGGCCTTAATGCTAATACAGGCCATGTTTGCCATAGTAATTTGTCTGGGAGCAAAGGTGGCAATGCACAAGGAATGGTTGTACCGATGCGAGAACCATGGATCACAGGGAAAATGCATATTCAGTATGCCTTTGTCTGTGTATGGGGAGCTAAAGAGATGTGTGAACTGAATATCTGGTTTTCCTTATAGGAAGAATTAATTAGTTATTTATTTTTACTTGGAAGCCATGGGAGGTGGGGTTATGGTGTTCTATTCAGGATAACATTGTAGGTTTATGTAGGTTTTTTTATTCTATGAAAAAAACCTGTAATGTTCCATATTTGAAAATGTAATACAGGAAAGTTTAATTTGATGTTCTTTGTTTGTCAAGAGGTTGGTTTTGTTTGTTTGTTTTGTCTCACTTAGATATCTCACTTAAGAGGTCCTCAAGTGTGTGTGGAGCCCGTCTTGTTCTCCCACAGAGCGTTGCCCTTCTGATGAAGAGGTTTCACCACATTAGGCGTGACTGGAGAGGAAGCCTGTCAAATGTGCTGCTGCCTGTCCTCTTTGTTGCACTGGCAATGGCCCTGTTTAGTGTGAAGCCTCTGGCTATTGATTATCCTTCTCTCAAGCTGACACCAAGCCTTTATGACAATGCAGAATCCTTCTTTAGGTAAAGGGCTCTTCTATCACCATCAGTATCCAGGGTTCTGGGACCTTTACCCTTGAATTCTTGTATTTTAAAGACTATTTGTATTCTAGAAAGAATGACAGGTTACTTTTTACAATAGCTGTGTGGGTTTTTTTAGATGTTTGCTACACTTTTATGGGTTATTATAATGGAAAGATAAAATTAATAAAGTTTTGTTCAAAGGATTTTCTGGAGGAAAGGTCGAAGTCTTTGGAGAAGTTTGAACTCAAATAAATACCAGCCGTGACCATTTATATGTAAATGCACAAGTGTATTTGAGCAAGCCTTTGCATGCTTCTTTTTAACTAAATGTTTAGGTCTGAAGCTATTTTCTCAAAATGGTTCTCAGGTTTGAAAATGTCACATATATTAAAGCCTGGTGCCCTTCTTACTCAACCTACTTTCTATATGTTCAGCTTTGAAACCAACTAGATTATTTATTTATTTATTTATTATTAATGTGTAGTATCTATAGCTCAGCTCTGAATTAATCTGTGTCAAGTGCATATCACGTGTAAGTCACTTTTTCTACTGGGCAAATGTACAGATAAACATAAAATGACGCTGTTTGAATTTAAATGAATGAATGAAACATAAAAACCCTTAAACCATGCTAAATGTTAGGAATGCATGTATATAAACAGAAAGGTGGCCATGAGGAGACATTGAGATTTGTTTAGCCATAGTTGTATTGAATTTTCTTTACATGTTCACATACAGTGCTTTGAAACGAGGTAATTTTGGTATGTTTCCTAGGCATGGATTTTGTAGTCCTTTAATTTCTTGGTAAACACATAGGACCTTAAGCTTGAAGGTTAATAGAACTAAACATATTAACGTGTCTTCTTTTTTTTTTCTTTTTTCTTTTTTTTAAACTTCCCCTGTACTCCTTACCCCTGTGACCCACTCTGAACAGCACTGAAGATGATAATTTAGGAAACCTCTCTCAGGTTCTACTGGGATATTTCTCTGATTGGAACCACACATGCATGTATTCACAACAACGGTAATTCTGAATAACGTAGCTTTGTTGTAAATATTATAAATGCAATAGTTTTTTCTGTGTAATGTGGATTATCTTAAGCTTTTCTTGACAGCATGGAATTAATGACAAATCTGCTTTGATGAAGCAACCTGCATCCAGGTAGAGAATATAAGTAAGCTTCCTTGTTAAAGGTCTGATCCAAATGGCTTAAAAGTCAGTGACAGCTTTCGGATTTATTTCAGGAGGATTTTGATCAAGTCTTACATCCATAAGAAGGAAGGTTAGACAATAAGGAGAATATTTGTTAAGAAGTATTCTAGATTTCCAAATTTAGGAATGCAGTGATGACCATGCTTGAGTTGTTGCTGCAAAAAGAAAGCACGCAGCTCATTTGATGAGTATATAAATATTTTTTAGTGAATCCACTTTGATACAAAACATAGATATTTAGTCAATCCACTTTGATACAAATGAGTACAATTAATATCACTTTAGACACAGCTGCCACTACAATAGAATGCTAAGAAGGTGTTCAGGTTGCCAGATCTGCTCATTATTCTGTGGATTTCTGCTGTTAAGTAATATATTCTTTTCATTTAATGGTTGTTCTTTTGCTATGTTTATTCCCATTAGAAAAAATAATTCATGTTGGCAGATGGAAACTATGTCACCCCAGGATTCATGTGGATGTGTGGCTGGACAGGAGGTATGTCATTTTGTATTTTCTTATGTATGTAAACAATACGTGTGTGTGTTACTTCTAATTCCTTGGCTTCTGAGAAGGGCTAGAGAAAGGAATCAGGCAATAAACCCACAGAGCCCTGGCTTTGTTATGACTGGAGGTTTCATCTAATGTTTGAGCTACATGTTCTGAAGTCTTCAGGGAAAGAACTTGCACAATTTTCTTGTGTGTATATGTATACATATATATATATATATGTATGTGCATACGTGCACTAGAAATGGCTATAGATTGATCTGAAATAACAGAATCAGATATGGCTGAACTATTTGCAGCAGATGCAACTTCACTTTAAATATTTTATAAGGCATTTCTTAAAAAAAAATAAAACTTATGTAAAACAAGGTTAAAACATAACAGTTCCTTAATATCTGGAAGGTAAGCATTAAAATTATTCCACTTTCAAAGGGAAGTGAGGATGATCCTAGCTGATTGAACCCACCAGGGAATCTACATATGAATGAGATTTAATATTTAGAGTTTGGTTTTGTATTGGATTTTGTGTTTGAAAATTAAACAGCCTTCAAGAAAAGAAAGAATTTTGAAAAATATAATTAATTTCTGACTTTCTTGATGGTGAGCTTTCCATCTTCCTGGTTCTGAGTTCAGTAATAAACAAAAATGTGAAACTGTGTCTGAGGCGACAAATGCATTTCTCTGAATGGGACCATCCTATCAAATGAGGGCTTTTCTTCATAAAGATTTAACTATTTAGGGTTGCATATGAAACATAGCAATACAGTTTTGGGAAAAGTGGAAGGAGGAAACTGACTTGTTTCTTTTCTGGGCAAGGAATAACTTTGCCTCTAATACTAATGGGATGTATACTTAAAATACAAGAAAACTGCATAAAATAGGAATGGGAACTCACCCAGGGAGAGGCCTATTAACCATGAGAGTTCAAAGGAGAGAAGTCACTTTACAGTGGAGTATCTGGGAGCTCTGGAAGACCAATCTCTGGGAGAGAACTTTTAATTTCTGTAGGATTGAAATGTCAAATAAGTATTAAAATTTTCCAGTGACATTCATAATATACTTTATAAGGATTCTGAGGTAACTGATCAAAATATGTCTCCTTTCCTCTGGTTTTGAGAATATCCCACTGAATCATTAGAAGACATCTTCCTTTATTCTTCTCTGCAGTCCATCAATGAAAGTTTTAGAAGTATATAACACTAATTAGAATTTTGCTTTCATCTCATATTTATCTGGCGCCTATTTTGTGTTTCTTCTCAGGCACAACAAGTAAATGGCAGTCTTGCCTTTTTCACTGCTGTAAACCTTTCTAAACTTATATACAAGTTTTAATGTTTTCAAAACTGACTGATAGGGTTGCAAGAGAAATCAAAGGTAGATCTAACATATAGGTGACACAGTCATTTGAGATGCTTTATAAACATAAAATTCTGCATAATTTATTGAAAAGTTGTCAACACTGAGGAAGGAAAATCCAGTTGAAATGCTGTAAAATCTACACAAAAATCCAAAAATATGACTTAATGTCATGCCACTGATTTTTAAGAGTGCTTTGCTCATTTTATGTATATTGTTTTTCAGATGTGCCCAAGTTTCAATACTTCTGCTCCCTATGTAAAGAATAAGAAAGGACATATTTTGTATAATCTTTCAGGTTTCCTCGTGGAGGAGTATTTAGTAAGGCCTTCCAACAGAACAAGGTAACCTTGCTTATCCTTTGCTTGTCCTTTGCTTATCCTTTGTGCATAAAACCTACAGTCTGTCCTGATACAGAGCATAGACCTATGCCACTGAGAATATAAGATATAATTGCCTTTATCTGTGGGTTGTTATCAAAGCTATGATTCAAAGTAACATGAAACACCCTCCATGGTCACTTCTCAGAATTTCCTCCAGCAGTTGCATGCCCACGAATACCCTGGCTTTTCTTGCCATTTAATGAGCTCTTTCAGCATCTCCGAGATACATATCTAAATTGGGTGAACAATATAATTTCCATTCCTCAGAGACTCAATCAAATAGAGGTGGATATGCTCCAATTAATATTTTCTTTGAGGTAAAAAGAACTGGTATGCCCCTAGCAATACTTCATGTTCTGTGATACCAGCCACAGAGGTTATCTCCTGTATTTTGAAGTTTACTTATGTGTCTTTACAGCTCAACCACTGCCTGTGATGTAAGTGCAAATACTAGACCATGTATGATTTTATCAAGGAAAAGAAAGCATTAGACACTTATGAATTAAAAAAAAAAAAAAAAAAAAAGTGCATCTAATTTGATATAAATAGAAGTGAACCTCTTAGGAGGAAAGATTTGAGCTAGAATATGAATGAAATAGGAAGAAATCAACCTGTTTAAGATGCTTCTGAAGGCAGTACCTTACCTGCTCACAACCCCTTCTGTTGCTCATGGATTTCAGCTTTCAGAAAGCAAAAATTCTTACCTAAGGAAATCCCTTTGCTGGAAGCGAGCCAATAGTGTTCACCTGATTCAAGAGTATATTGATCCCCACCTTCCTAAAAGGTTCATGAGGGATGAAGATTTACTTTCAGATGAAAAATAAAGCACTAATGGAGCTATCATTGCTCTACCCTTGCACGAAAAAAGTGCAAAGCTTAAGGCAGGTAACTTCCTGTTACTTTATTTTCTACTATCAGATATGGTGGTTGGTCTTTTGGAGGGAGAAAAGTGTTTGAGCTTCAAGATAAGAAGTTGAATAAAACCAAATCTCAGCCTCTGGCTAAGGTAAGGGTTGCATGTATGTGTGCACATCTGTATGTATGTATTGCTTATTTATTCAGGCTCCAGTCTTCACAGCACTTAACAAATCATTACATAACATCCTTGCACTTAGAATCTGAAAGTCACTCTGTCTATTACACTCTACTTCTCTGTTCATAATTTTTGAAGTATCCTCCTGTGTTCTATCTTCAGTTTTAAATCAATCAAATGATACAGCTTTTGTTATTGTGGGTGTTTTTTTTGTTTGTCTGTTTGTTTTTTGTTTGTTTTTGGTTTTGTTTTGTTTTTGGTTGTTTGTTTTTTTTTTTCCGGTGAACTCATTTCAGAGTTTAGCTGAGCTCACCCTAAAAACTTTTCTTTAGGTAGTCAGCCCAGGTTTTTTTTTGTTTGTTTGTTTGTTCTCTACAAAACACTAATGTCAAAATTAACAAAAGTACATTGAACATCATGAAAATGAGCTGACTTTGATGCTTTTTTCATGCCCGCAAGGAATACTTTCTTTTGCTACATTTCTCTCTTCCCTCTCCCCGTTAAGAGTAAAGACATCTTCTAGGAGTAGCTACTTCTGCATAACATACTTTTCTTAAAAGAACCTTTCCAAACCATTCCAAGAAAAATAAAATCTCCTGCACTGATGTTAGCCTCCAGGTGTCATCCCAAGTTCTCACAGTATGGATATACTGTACCTATGCATTCATGCCAAAAGGCCTCAAGGAAAAGCCCTTTATTTCAGTTGTGGTTAGAATAATCCTTTCCTGACTTTTGAGATATATTCAAATGTAGATGCATTAGGGATAGAGAAACAGCAGTATTGGAAGAATGCTGATGCATATTGGTGAGTGGTCTCTATTTTTGTATTCAAGGCAAACAAGATTTGTTAAGAGGAAGCTGTGCACTTTGCAGAGTCCAGAATGAAAGACTCTTTTGCCCTTAAATTGTTTTGTGGGAATATAGATTTTATTTTCTCTTATAAAAAAATAAAAAGAATAGTAGAAAAAATGTAAATAAGCTCTATCCCAAAATCCATTTTGGGACAAAGTGTTGAAACAACATACAGATATTCTCCAATCCAATATCATTTGGCATTTAGTTTTGCAAAATCACTGCCTGTTTCCAATGCCTTTTTCATGTAATTTTGTTAAAAATCTCCCTATTTTAAATATATATCCTAGTGCTTATATATTTTCATTTTGATAATTTTTAATCTCTCTTCTACCACCATATTTCTTATAGCTTTGAACTCCACTTCTATCAATCCTTCATTAGAAACTTGAAGTTCTACAGGTTTTCAGTAAGATGTGTTTTTCTGACTGTTGTTTTTTTCCTATGTATCTTTAATCATTTTAGACTCTTGTTTTGACATGCTTGCACTATGTTTTTTGTCAGGGTCTTTTTTTTTTTTTTTTTAAATATAGTTGGCATAGAGTCCACCTGCCATCAGGACAGGGATAAATTATAGTTACACTTTTAGTAAGTAAGCTTCATATTTCAGACCCAACAAAAATAGTAGAGTAAATTTATAAAGGGCATTGTGTTATCTAAAATACCTCCTGGAAGTGTCTTTCAACTGATACAATGTCAAATTATTGAATTAACCTTTCAGTAATTAATGACCAGACTTTTACTCTGACCTTTCAGACTTGTTCATGAAACAGTGAATGTACGATTTACATAGACTGGTATCAAAGAAAATGAGAAATTTACATTTGAAGAGAATTACTGTAAAATTCTCTTCCTTTTAGAAAATCTTTCTGCTCCTTCTCATCCTTTTTTCTTGATATGCCATATCTTAGTTGAAATGCCAGTTTAGCTTTATTCTGGAATGTTAATGGCAAGTAAAATGTTATATAATAATGTAAAACACATCTTCACAGAACTTCTGTCTGATGTGATGAAAGATATTTCAGCTGAAACTAATATATTTTCATTTTTTTGATATTTTACCTTTACAAACAATTTTGACTAAGACACAAATCTTTGGAAGAAAGAGCTTAAATGTGTCTTTGGATACATAGTAATTAGCCCTGGTTTTCAGTATGGATAATGTAGGTTCAAAGGCATCATGCTTAACAGTGACGGGTGATATAAATAGACTTGGTTTCTAACTGCAAAGGAAAGTTCAGTCATTAGTGTGTTTGGGTTTGGGACATATCACGCTCTGAGCAATGATTCTAGCATGTAGAAGTATGAATTAAGAGTATATTTTTCAAGTCAGGATGGTTCTACATGGTTTGAGGATAAAGTATATGTTATGAAAGAATTGCTTTTCTGTGTTCCTCAGAGATACTGGCTTGCTTTGTCTGCCTTAAAGTTTGCCTGTATCAGTCTCCATGCTTGGCAAACCACTGATACTTGCTTGTTGAAGGTGGAGACAGCTTTGTCCTTTATAGAATAGTTCCATACTCACCTTGTGAACAGTGACTCCTTGATTCCTTCTTTTCTTCACTTCCTAGGATACTCTCTTCCTGTGCTGTGTGTTGCATGCAGCTATTATCTAGATAATTCAATTTCAATGAGTTTTCCACTTTTAACTCTAGTTTTACTCATCACTTTGTATTTTCAATTAAAACTGGTAAGTGTTATTTTCCCATTGCTCTTCCTGTATTTATTAAACCAAATGTGTGTAAAGGAAGGGGGGCACAGTGTTCCATTAAATCAGAGGATCTCAATTTAGTAATAAACATAGGTGTACAGCTCCAACAATAGAAAACAAACTGTGGTATGCTGTTGAAAGACTTGTGCAAATTAATTGATTCTGTTCTGCCTAGTGCACTTTCTTCTACAAATAGGTGTCCTAACAGGAGAATGATATATATTTATGCAATTCTTAAAGGTATGTGAGTTCTCATGTCAACATTCAGGTTCAACTTATTTTTTGTTTACAATTTCCTTTCTTTCATCCAGGTGTGGTACAATCAAAAAGGTTTCCATTCGCTGCCATCCTACTTAAATGAACTAAACAACTTCATTCTGTGGCTGAATTTACCTCCTAATGTTGATTGGAGAGAGTACGGTAATAGCTCTTCTTTATATTTCTTTCATATGTTTTGGATGGCAGTTTTTAACTAAACTAAAATAATGTTAAGTATGAACATTTTTCATAGTATAAAGTAGGATTGCAGACTCCTTTTCCTTGGGAGGATTAGAAAGTGGAAATTTTAATTACACTGAAAGTTTGTGTGAAGAATGTAGTACACAGTAAGGTAAAATCTTAACTTAAAGCTAGTTATGCCATATGAATTTCTTACAAAGATATTCCTGTGGAATAAGTGTAAATTGGTTTGCTGCTCGTGGGATATTAGTCTCTGTGAAGATACTGCTATGACTTGCTTAAATGGGATGATTATGCACAATAGAGTATGGATTTAAACCTGTTTTGACATGTTACTTTATCTCCCTATATAAATATCTAGGGTAAATCTAGAATGTCCTGTAAATTTACACTGCAGTGTGATGTTTCATAGCATCCTGTTACTCAAGGAACAGGAGAGGCTGCTAAATCTTATTCTTGTATGTATCAAAAGAGCCACTAATATAATTGACATCTGAATTCTCTGATTCAGATATCCCTGAACTGTTTAAGAACTAGTTAAAATTAATATATTATGAACTGATTTTTAAAAAAAAGTATTGCAGCCAAAGACTCAGCTGTTAACACATATGAATTTTTAGGATATGAAATTCCAGTTTGAAATCTGGGCTTGACAGTTCAAATTAATGTTTGTTCATTCCATTTGCCTTCATTCTTAAGATTCTGTTAAAGAGGAATTTCATTTAGAGAAATTTGAAACAGTCTATGATTCTTATAAGAGTTTTTGAAAAAAACAGGATGGTTGTCTGTAATGGTAAATTGACTTTTGATGCATTTATAATAAAGGAGGAAGGAAGAAGACAAAATCAGTGAAAATAGGGAAGGAATCCTGAGCATCTGAAAACAGAAATTTATTAGGAAACTTTCTGGAATGCCAATTAAGAAAAGAGTAATTGCTTGCTGGCAAGATGGCTGCAGTTTTATTTTTCTAAATGAATTATGAGGACAGATCAAAGGTAATGTGTTTCTGCAGAAAGTTTGGATGAAGTCAAATCAGGTATTTTAATGAGTATTTTTAATAGAAATAAATTTTTAATCAATTTCCCTTCACTTTATGTATAGTACTGATGCCTAGATTTTTTACTGTAGCATTAGCTATCCAATTCTGTAACTTAAATATTTAAGTGCCCTTACTTTTATATCTGTCATGGAGAATCACGGTTTGTCATCCTAATTACAGTCAGAGAAAATTATAGTTGTCCAAAGCATTGCAGAAGTGTTTTATTTCTTGTTGTAAAATGACACAGAAACACAATAGGCAAAACAGTGCTTCCTTGAAGTCTTGGACTGGCATCTATACAACTATGATTATATAATGTGGCAGAATATGTTAGCTGTCTGCAGAAATGGAGTTTAAGAACTAGAAAGGAGTTTATTTATGTGTACATCTATTGGAGAAGTGCAAGAAAGGTTGATTGATTGTCCTCTTGAGGCATAATGTAGAGGGATCTGTCACAGAAGTCCTAGGAAGTGAGGTCAAATCACCTACCTGTCTATCTGTGTGTACATATATGTTTGTGTATACATATTTGTATACGTGTGTGTACACATATATATGTATTTTTTGAGTAGAGACCAACACATTTCTATATTTTATTTCTAAAGAACCCTCAACAGTTATCCAGTGCCATCTGGGGCACTTAAACTTAGTTCACTTTGACTTTTAACTATCACTTATTTAAGGACACTGCTCTGATGGAGAAGAACTATTCATATGCTTTTATTAGTAAAATTGTTATATGCAGTCCTGTGAATTAGCACACTGTGTTCCAACACTGAAATCTATTGGGTTTGTTATTTTTTTTTTTCCTTCTTCCAAACTCTGCTTATATGCAAGGTCAGTTCCAGAATATTGTTGGAAACTCCTTGTTAGGATGTTGCAGAAACATAGCTTTGTAGTTCTTACTTGCCTTAATGTTATTTCACAGAATATCTTTTTCTCGTCAACAGAACCAGTGCTTCTGTGTTACTTTTAAGTAAGACATAAAAATAATTTGACTATTGAAAAGGGACTGTAAGGACACATTCTATTCTTCCTTCACAAAAAAAGAAATCTTTCTTTAATGCAAGAAGCTTGCTACAATAGGGTAGGGCATTACCATGTACGTAAACACAGTAGTAACTATAAAGCTATGATATTAAAGTAACCTTGAAAGAGGTCAACAAATTGTTTAAATGATCATACAAATATTAAGGACCCCTTTCACTTAGCAGTTATATCCAGTGTGTATTTCTTGAACATGAACCCAGCTGACATTCTCCCAAGATCTCTGGAGAAGGGAAGAGTTATTGTAGAGCACGTGCTCAATTCTACCCTCTTTGCCAACAGTGATAGATCCAGTAACATTTGTAGGAGATAAGTAGCACTGGTCCAAGTTTGTGATGGCTTTTGATAATAAGGAGCTGAGAAAAAGGCTAAATACTTTTGTCTAAAGTCTCTTCTGCAGTCAGGAGGAATTTAGATGTAAGATTTCATATGAAAGTTTGAAGGAAGAGCTTTTACCCAAGAATACAGAGGACATATGCTGCCTTGCACCAATTTTATCCCTAGCGATTTGCATCTGAACAAAAAACTGTGAAAAAATTGAGATTATTTGTTTTGTTCCATCAGTCCAAGTTACTGACTCTTGACCATACTGAACATGCAGGAGCAGGAAATTATAGTTATTTGGTGATTAAAAAAACTTCCTTTTTGCTATTGTATATTCTGATCTTTAAATCCTTTCAATGTAAGTGAAGAGATTTCTCTTTTTTCCCTCCCATATGGGATTATTGGTAAACTCTGAGAATGCTTGGAAGGTTACAATGTTTGCTTCTTGTAATTTTCATGTAAAGAGTGGGGTGGTTGGTTGAAGAACATGTGTGCACCAGCTGGACGTGCATGTAACTAGATGGAGCAACAGAAGTTAGCCAGATTGATTTATGTCAGCTAATGGATCAGATGTCTCTTTTGGAACAGCAGTTCAGGAATACTTCTTGTATGAAAATATCTCATTTTCTTCACTGTGTGGGTAGCCACCTCTAGCTTCATCATCATGTAAGTCTGCGATTCCATTGTGGGGAAAAAAAAATCAAACTCATCTGTTTTACTGAAAAGGAAACCAAATGCATTTTGCTTTGTAGTGGGTTATAAATGCAGTGGCAGATTATGAAAATGAACATGTTAATATATTAAAAAATAAAGACCATTTGACAGAGAAGTTAAGATGCACTGGGTTTTTTGTCAAAATTCTTCAACCTCTATCTGGCCTTTAAGCTTACACAAATGGCATTTTTTAATCATTTTCTGAAATGCTGCATTCTTATAATAATATGATAATGAAATGAAATAAGAGGAATAAAATACTAAAAGGAAATATTTTTTGCTTAAGCCTAAGGTAGAGGTTTTGATCAAGTAAAACTTTTATTTTTCATGCCTGACTATACAGTTGCTTCAGAATGTGTTTATCGTGCTGGAGCATAGCGGGAGGACTATTACCTACCCCTTGGGGTAAGGCTTTATAAAGAAAAAAGGAGTGGTAGTCATCTATAATGATGTCTGTAAAGTACAGTGGTCAAAAAAAAAAAGTTCCTACATTATTAGTCAAAGAATAGAAATGTCTCAATATAGCTGCCCCATCTCAGGATTCCTATTGAAGTCACTGATTTTTAAGAAAATCTTTCATGCTAGGACTCATTGTAAGCATTCATGTAGCATCCTCATTTATTTCAGGTTCAGTTCTTCAAAAGAGCTAAAGGGATCAAGAGACCCATTTTCAGTTTTGGTGGAAAGTGCCTGTATAGTTCCCTGAATGCTTTGTAAATTTTAACTTTAAACCTCTTTTCAAAGAAACTGTGAAATGGCCTTTGGGTGGAACCCTCTGAACCATGTCTAGTTAGTGGAGGGAAAGTAAAATAGAAACCATTAATAGTGGTGCTGCCTATGAAATTCTCTATACAATATATATTGTAATTTTTAGTAATAGTAACATCTCATTTTATACAAACAAATATTATCATAAATATTAAATTCCCACAAAGATCTTGTAAAAAAGCATATATTTATATATGCTACCTCCATTTTTGTTATACATGCTCTTTTAGTTTTTTCTAATCTGAAGTAAATGAAGAAACTTAAATTGGTCTTCTATTCAAGTCTGTAAAAATCATGATATTTAGAATTAGTAGCACAGGTCCAAGTTGATCTATGTACTCAAGACGCAGTGTGACAGAAGAGACCATTTACAAAGGAGTCCAAGAGACATGTTCAGACACACCCAAAATACAGTGCAAAACCACAGAATATACTTAAGGACAACTCTGACTAATTTATGGTGATGGCATACAAGCTTGAAGACCTTTAAGATTTTTTCCTCTAGGTCTCTCCAACCTATACTGAAAAGTTACTGCTGGGTTCACATAACTTTCCTCATTTTTATGGAAAACTACAGATTTTGTAACATGTATTTATGAAGAAAGTTGCACCGAGGTGGAATGGGCTGGACTATCAGTGTCTCCTGTTCTTTATAACCTACAGGATGGAAACATCCAAATTTCCAAGGTTATGCCAAATTGTACATGCCTTTATTTTCTGATATGTGGTCAAATAGTTTAGATGTGAAAGAGATGATCTAGAGCACTTTCTCTTGAAGGCACAGTTTGCAGACTGTTAATAAGATGTGGATATGGGGAAAGGTATCTTGCATTGTGTAGCTCCTGAATGGCAACAGGGCAGGATGCTGTTCATATCAAGAATGTCTAATGTGGATGCATTTTCCTTTTTCCTGTGAACTTTCCTCTCCAGAATGGAAAAGTATGGTATTTTATTCTAGGGAATCTTCTAAATGCTTCTCAAATTTTATGAACTTAATTCACTAGATTAGGAATACCTTTTTAACACATTAGAATCTAAAATTAGTTTATTCAAGAACAATGTAAGGAAAGGAATAGGATCATTCACTCTGGAAGGAAGAATACTGAGCGGAAATAATAGAGAAGCTGAAGAGAGTATAATTAATTGTTTATTGCTTCCTCTACTAATAAGCATGTAGAAAGGGGTTCCTAGTGACATTTCCAATCTAAATACACTCCTGTCCAGGACCTAAATGGGTTATTCCTGAAATTTATAGTTGAACTGAAAGGTCTGACTTCTTCTCGCATCTTTCTTTGATAGTAATGGGGCTTGCAGGACTGATAAAAATACCCTTGTTCTCAGTTGTGCAAAGTCTTTCATTGAGCAATACAAGACATGACAACTCAGCTTTTTACTTTAATGAAGGGAAAAAAAAGGAAAAAGAAAAAAAAAAAGAAAAAATAATACGCCAAAAAATGTAGTTAACCATAGGCAAAACTACTGAGGAAAGAAAGAAAGAAAAAGAAAACTGAAAAGCAGCTAAGAAAATATATTGCCAAAATAACTTGCTGCTTGTGCTCTCTGTTGCGATTGATATCTGGATTCATTCCTTTTCAGAACTATACTTGCACATAAATATCAACTACCAGGTATACAGGCATGTTTCTTTCTTTGAGATGCCCTCCTCTTCTTACACACTGATTGCAAAAATAGCACCTCTCATTTTGGAAGATCTTCATTTCTATATTGGAGAAGGTTAAAAGGTCTAATAGAGACTTGCACCATGGTGTTCACATACTCTCTGAATACAACATTAAAGCCTGGGTATAGGATAAGATTCTCCAGGTTCACAGTTTTTCTAGTTCTTGAATAGCTTATGCATCGTTTAGGAAAGGTTGGAATTGGAATGTATCACAATTTTTCCCCTGTGCCCATAAAGAAGCCTAAATAATCACTGTAAAAATAATTTGGCCTACTGCATGCCAAGGACATAGATGAAGGATGTTTTAGGACAATAGAAAAAATTCCAGTTCTGATTAAGTCAGGAGAATATAATGACAATCTGTAGATGTGGAAGAAATAATTTTTATACTGAGAAATTTATGAAAAGGAGCAGACAGAGTTAGTGCTGAATCATAGCATATTTGTTGTTTTGCCTGTCTTGCTTTTCCCTTATGAATACTGATCTGGTAAAATTTTGCCCAAAGTGCTGTTCACACAAAGCTTGCAAGTACAATCCTTAAAAGAAATCTTGGCATAAACAGCAGAAGCATATGTTTAATAGGAGCTTCGTAATTTAGTACTTCTTGGTTTGTATGTCATTTATAGTTTCTAAGTCCTCAAAGATGGTGGTTAGTTTTCAACTTAATGAGCCTCATTATAGCAGCTTTACATAGTAAGAAAGCATATAAAGGCAAGAAAATATCAATAAGTACATTTTACATCATGTTAACAGCTGTATTGGGACAGAGATACATGTAAAGAAAGATGGTGCAGGTAGGTAGAAGAAATTTAGGAAGGGTTAGGTTATAAAAGTATATGGTAGGGTTTATTTTAATTAAAAGAATACACATGCTAGCAAATACCATATATTATTAATTTTGTTGGCTTATTCTGCTGTTGAAAAATAGTTTGTAACTTACTTCTTAAGTTCAAGGGAACTTTTTTCCTCTGTGAACTCCAAGCCAGTTTATTGGCTGTATATAATTTAACCAGCTATTTTTGGACAATGGGGTGTGGGGAAGAAATCATTATCCTAAAAAAGCAGCAAATTCAGAAACCATCATGCTCCATACTAATTGAAACAATTTCAAATAATGAATGAAAGACAAGTATTATATTTAATGCATTGATAGAATTTTGAATTCTAAATACAACTGAACTTAGGTAGCACAGTCATACTTTGGTTACTTCTAGTTCAGAAACTTTGGGAAATTTAATTTCAATTGCGTGTGTAAATTTAACTAAAATGCATTCCTTTTCTTTTTCTATATGGTTTGAATGGAAATTGACTGTAGAAAATGGTTGCTACTTTTCAGAAGAGTGATTAGTTTTTGTGACTCTTCCATTGAAGGAAATTAATTCAGTTTAATTTGCTTTTGGATCACTATTGTATGATACAATACTGCAAGGAGCATTATCCTGTTTAATGTCATGAAGGTTTATTTCCTCCTGCAATTATCTCTTTTTGACAGTCTCTGTTTATTCTGTACTAGAGATCTATAGCAGTGTGTTTCTGTGTATGGAACTCAAGTCAGCTGCTGTAGACTTTTGTTTAATACCAATGCAGTAATCTGAAATTGTCGTTAGTTACCTCTTGAGATCTGTGCCTTTCAACAGACCATGGTGACTTCAGGAGAGAGATTACATTCAGAAACATTAAATATTCCTGGGCAGGAGTTTTTAATTTTAAACTATTTGATGTATTTTTTTTGTCATTCTCATGTTTTGTGTGTTTCATTAATTCCCTGAAAAGTTTCAGTAGTGCAGATGATCTATAAAATTCATTGACTACTTTCCATAAATGTACAAGTGGGCAAGCCTAAGTTTATAAACATGAATTCACAGAAAATGACATAGTTCTGTTTTTGCTACTGCGTTTTCTTCTCACTGAATACAGCAGAGAGTTGACAGCAGTAGAGCAAAGGGATACAATTCAGATTAGCCCTGATTGGTTAACAGAATATACTGGAGAATCTTTCTGAATTTGTGGAAAACTCCCCAAGTTCTGGACACTTTACGGGCAATAATTCCCTACCAGAGTCCATGTGACAGGTTTACCTGTCTCATAACTGTGTGAAAAGTGATGTGACCTACAGATCTCCAAGTCTTGTCAATTCCTGATCATGAGCAGCAATTTTAAGATTTGCAATCTCTAAAAATACTACCCCTTAAGCTAGAGTGATTTTACTGTAAGAATTCTGGCATTTGAGCTTGGTCAGAACATTCAAATTCTTGAGCACGAAGGCAAGACCTTGACAATTGTGGGAAGAGCCTCTGTAACTAAGAACTTGTCTCATGGTCAAGTTTTATGGCTCTAGTTTTTTGGCTTCTCATGAAAGAGAAGGCCTGGAAGTCATATTTTTGCTCTTTGCCAATTTAGCTGAACAGTAAGTAGTAAGTACAAGAAGCATATTTCATCTTGTTAGCTTCTTTTTTTAGTGCTTGTGAAATGATCAGGATTCTCATTTTCCAAAAGCTTTCAGGCATTGTGAAGTCAGGAATTCTAAGTAAGTTTGCCAATGACACTAAATTGGGAGGAGTTGTCGACTCCCTCAAGGGCAGAGAGGCCCTAGAGAGAGACCTCAACAAATCAGAGAGATAGGCAATGACCAACCATGTGAAGTTTAACAAGGGCAAGTTCCAGATTCCATACCTGGGTTGGGTCAATTATGCTGGAAAACAGTGCCATGGAAAGGGACCTGGTGGTCCTGGTCAATGGCAAGATGAATATGAGCCAGCAGTGCCCTGGCAGCCAGGAGGGCCAACTGTGTCCTGGGGGGCATCAGGCAAAACATCACCAGCCCACTGAGGGAGGGGATTGTCCCACTCTGCTCTGCACTGGGGTGGCATCACCTTGAATATTGCGTGAAGTTTTGCACAATTTACAAAGACATTAAGCTATTGGAGAGCATCCAAAGGAGGGGGATGAGGATGATGAAGGATTTAGAGGGGAAGCCATATGAAGAGCTGAGGTCACTTGGTCTGTTCAGCCTGGTCTGTTCAGGACTGAGGTCTACAACTTCCTTGTGAGAGTAAGAGGAGGGGTGGGAACCTATCTCTTCACTCTCATGGCCAGGGACAGGATTCGAGGGAATGGCCTGAAGCTGTGTCAAGAAAGGTTTCAGTATGGCATTAGGAAAATTTTCTTCACCCAGAGGGTTGTTGAGCACTGGAACAGGCTCTCCAGGGAAGTGGTCACAGCTTCAAGCCTGACAGAGTTCAAGAAGCATGTGGACAATGCTCTGAGGCACATGACTCTTGGGGTGTCCTGTGAAGGGGCAGGAGTTGGACAGTATGATCTGGATATGATTCTATGAGTCTATGCTTATTTCTTCTAATGTGTACATTTTCATTCAACCATTAGAAAAGCTTAGAAAAACTTTCTGGGAACAGCTTTTTTTTTTTTTTTTTTTTTTTTTTTTTTATCGTGCTGCTTTTCCTTTACATAAATGGAATTTCAGCTAATACTTGGTTTCAGTGGGAAAAAAATAATTTTCTTTGATATGCCAGTTTTGCTTCAGAACAAATTGTTTAAAAAATTAATGGTGTAAAGGAAAAAACAAAGGAAAATTTTGAACATTCCCTCTAGGCAAATGACATGAAAGACTTCTACAAATAGCAGATATATCTCCTAGTGATGAATCAAAGCCTTATTGGCTTGAATCTTCTGTTGTTTTCCTAACTACCATTGGGCTCCAGTGTACAGCATTTAGCTGTCATTTGAAAAATCTTTACCTTGAACTAGTTTTGAGTGCAAGTTAGTCATCATCCTCTGCTGTTCAGCTTTTTACCATGCAGTGATTTAGTGATGTTTAGATTACTTTGGCTTGAAGATGAGGAATGAAATATTAAAGGGGCAAAAATAAATGTGTGCGTAGTCAAATTGCACCTTTTACTAGAATGAAGAAATTTTTTTCCTTTATAGAACTGGATTCTAACAAAATATAGCCAAGTGGTGTCCCTCAGAGTCCATCTAAGGCTACGAACAATTTGCTTCTTTACCAAAGATACTGGAAATATTATACTTGTTGTTAAGATCAAAGTTTCTTTTTAATTTGGAGCAGTAAAGATTTATTTAGACACTGTAATCAAATAGTGCTGGTGGTGTGGTTTAACCTGAGCCCCACCCACACAGCCACTCGCTCATTCTCCTCCAGTGTGGATGGGGGAAAGAATATTAGAAGTGAGAAGAAACATGGACTGAAATAAAGAATTAAATAGGTAAAGCAAAAAGCATGCACATAAGAAAAGCAAAAAAGGAATTCACTCACCTCTTCCCATAGGAAGGCAGGTGCTCAGCCATCCCCAGGAAAGCAGGGCTCCATCATGACTAACAGTGACTTGAGAAGGCAAACACCATCACTCAACATCTTCCCACTCCTCCTTCTTCCCCCATTTTACATGCTCAGCATCGTGCCATATGGTATGGAACATCCCTTTGGTCAGCTGGAGTTGTCTATCCTGGCTGTGTCCCCTCCCAATTCCCTGTATGTCCCCAGCCAACCAGTGGGCTGAGGTGAGGAGCAGAAAAGGCCTTGGCTCTTTGTAAGCACTGCTCAGCAATAGCTAAAACAACCTTGTTTTACCAACACTGTTTCCAGCAGAAATCCAAAACATACCCCAATACCAGCCACTCTGAAGAAAATTAACTCCATCCCACTCAAAACCAGCACAACTAGTTCACCTGTCAGACAGACATGCAGGAATAAATCACCAACAGCATCAAAACCAGCTGAACAGCAACTTTTGCACTGACAATGTTTTGCACCATTCCCCCCACCCCCAACTTTTCCTCTTTTGCTTGGAAAGAGCAAAAGGATATAGTTCATTTTGCTAGATTGCTACATGTTGGATGCACCAAATACCAAAATCAGCCTAAGAATGCGTTGCCTACTCGGGATTGTTCTTGGTCTCCCAGGCTGGATATGTTTAAAGCTCTACAGTTTTAGTCTAAGGTGTGGTTTTTGTTTCTCTTTTTGTTTGGTTGTTTGGCCTTGTCTTTGTTTTTTTTTTTTTGGTTTTTGTGGGGTTTTTGGTGAATTACATAGTTTTGCTTGGCAAAAATCAACAAACTAAGAAGTGATGAAAAAAAATCTAGTCTAAAATGTAAACTAAGTGTATAAATTGCAGTAACAACGTACCTTGCTCCAGAAGATTAGATATATGAACAAATTCTGTTTTAGGTTTTGTATTTGGTCTCTTCTGTGATGTAGATTCTTCAGCAACATACAGCATTGTTGAATCAATTCTGAAGTTCAGAATTAATAAAAGCATCTATTACTTATGTTTATTCAGAAGTTTAAGATGGATCCAAACTCTGGGAATCTCTTACAGGAGACAGTATTTTGTTTTGCAGCTTGGTGCTTGCCCTCTTTCTGTTGATTGCTAAGTATTTAACCTTTTCATTCAGATGTGTAACAAGTGTTAACAGTGTACTCTAGAAGGTGAATTCCTGATATAGCATTTCCTATTTCATGGTTTATTTTTATTTTCCCAGGGATAACACTCTACAGCCAACCATATGGAGGAGCCTTGCTGGATGAGGACAAAATGTGAGCAAACTCTTAAAATGTGTAACAGCAGCAATGAGCAAACACTTGAAATTATCAATTAAATCAAGAATCTATTGCATGGAATAGGTGCTATGACTTGATAGACATAAATAAGTTCTGCTGAATGAAGCATTTTCTAGTGTGAACTGTCTGTCAAGTCCACTGTTTATATCAGAAATGGTTGCATTATTTTGTAGAGAAAAATACTGAATTTATGCTGATTGTGTTCAGACAGTTTTAAATAGGTTAACTGCTTCAAATGATTGTCAAGTGTTTAAATTTTAATTTTCTATAGAGGGCAAATATTTGCAAAAGCTTCATTTTACTATTCAGACTTTAAATACACACCGCTCTGTAACTCATGTATAGTTTCATAACTTAACACACTTTGTTCCTGTTCTCCAATGAGGTGTGAACCGTGTACATACATTTTGTCCCTGGTCATGGAGGGGCGGGGGGTTTGGAACTAGGTGGTCTTTAAGGTCCCTTCCAAGCAAAACCATTCAGTGACTCTATGGTGTTTGCAAATGTGATTAAGTTTCTAATGTTTAGTGTTTTGGTAAGAAGTTGGCCTACAAAATATCAGCGTTTGAGGTATTTTTATCCATTGTGCTGTGTTTTCATTAAACCATTTTCCTTTTTGTCCTAGAATGGAGAATGTTCGCCAGTGTGGGGTAGCACTGTGTATCATGCTTGGTTTTTCTATCCTTACTGCATCCATTGGAAGTGCCATAGTGAAAGACAGAGTATCTGGCACAAAACGCTTGCAGCACATCACAGGCCTGGGTTACAAAACTTACTGGCTTGCTAACTTCTGCTGTGATATGGTATGTATGATGTGGGGCAACATGTTCAGGTGTAAATTTTTAACTAGTTTGCCATAAATGAGCAAAACCAGATCTTATCACAAGATATATGAATAAGATTTGAATTGTCCAGAGCAAGAGCTCTTGTCTATCATGCTAACAAGCACTGGGACACCATTCCTACTTTATTACAGGACAGAGATTGTATTCTTTATTTCCTAAAGCTGAATTGTAAAGTATTTGCTAGCTATAGGTATGTACCCCATTTTACAAATGAAAAGAATTTGGCTAATCAACCTAGACAGAGAGAATCTTCCACACAGCAGCTCATAGCAGGAGTTTCTGAGCTTTCAGTTGCCACTGGCAAAATCTTTCAGATTAGTGGAGGAAACTGAGGATAGTAGTCAGCTATTTAAAAGCATAATCATGTTGTCTGTTGTCGTGGATTAGAAGAGACATACTTGTAATTGGGACCTTTTATTTCTGGAAAGCATCAGAACAGGCTGCCCAGGGAAGTGATGGAGTCACCTTCCCTGGATGTATTTAAAAGACATGTAGATATGGCACTGAGGGACATGCTTTAGTGGTGGACTTGGCATTCGCTGGATTAGTGATTGCACTTGATGTTCTTAAGATCCTTTCCAACCCAAATGATTCTGTGGTACTCAGGAACAGAGATTTTTGGAATACTGTTTTCATTCTGAAACATTAGATCTCCATCCATCCATGCTTGAAATCAGAATTTTCACACTTGAGCAATCTTGAGATAAGAGCACACTTCTCCAAATGTTATTTACTTGGCCAGTCAGTCTTGGTATTCTTTTTTTCTGCTGTTTCAAATAATAGGGCTTGGTTAAAACCTCAGTCCTTCATCATTCAGTTTCTCCTTGTGCAGCAAAGTCAACTCCTCATTATTTTCTGCCAATCTCTCAAAATGTTCTCACAAATTCTATACAGGACTGCATGATCAATCATGATCTGGGAAAGAACGGACACTGCTTTAAATGCTAATTGTGCTGCAGATCATTTAGGGACACTGAACGCATGAATATATGAACTGTCAAATTTTAAATCCCTCTACGTATTTGAAGTATTACAGGCTGTGTCCTGTATTATTGGTAGCACAATCTTTACTAGGCCTGCAGAAGTATTTGATTTATGAAATTGCTCTCATGAGGATCAGGGTGTTCTTACTGTATTTATACAGGTGAATGGTATTCATTATTGAGTTCAACAAATGGAAAATGTGTAAGTGCTAAGAAAATTTAAAGACAAATAGAGGGATTTTGTTGAGATTAGGCTTGTGTCACTAGAGGGGCAAAATTAAAGTTGTTTTATTTGTACATGCCTAACTTCTGTAATACATCATGCTTTCGGGGTAAGATTCCTAATAGAATTTGATTTAAAGTTATTTATTTCTAGACTAAAGTCCCAGGTCTCTTGAACCATACTGGGACTCAAATGCGTTGGGACTTCTCTACCGTATTTTTTAAACAGCATCAGAATAACTGAAACATAAATCTGTGGAGTGATATGTTATGATATTTGTACATGGCACTGAAAAGGTACACTGTGAACAAGATGAGGACATTGCATCCATCTACATTTTACTCCATTGCCCTTAAAAAAATTCCTGTCTTCCCAGTAGTGAAGAGATAATGGCCTATGGTTTAATTTGGAAAAGCTTTTCATTGTACTTCACTATGAAAGCCCAATTATAACAGTAAGGATGTTGTTCTACAATGAATATTTAGCTAGACCTTGATTTGTTTCCTCTATTGCAGTTGCATCTCAGAATCTCAGCTAAATATTATATAAACAGAAATGCATGCAGTCACTGCCCTAATGAGCTCAGGTTCAGTGCACAGAGCAGGCAGAGACTGAGAATGTAACTGAGCACTAATTTTCACATCTTGACATTGCTAGTTGCAAGCAGAACCCCTCTCTCTTGAATACTTGGGTATGAATCCCCTGTACCAAGCCCATCCTGCCACCCCTTAAGTATTTGGTTACCATCATGTCAAGAGACTAAATACAGAAAACGCTTTCCCTGGTGCCTAATGGCTGCAACTCTTCTCCATACTGTGTCCATTACCGATAAAAATTGTCATTTGCTTCATCAACACACATGGTCCTTCATTAAAGTCTCTTTTAAAATTGTATCCTTACTATTCTCCTATGACTGAAGTGCTAATCAGTGAAACTGCTTTCTGAAACCAAGCCTCTGTATTCACAGTGTAATTTGATGTTTTGGAGCAATAGCCCCACATGGACTCATTACCTGGAAGAGTTAGCTTGTTAAATGGGTGTATTGGAAAGGTCAATAGAAAGAGAATTAAGGGGAATATTCTGTAGCTGGATTTCATCTTGTCAGGCTGTTTCATGTGTAGGGGGTAGTTTCAGAGCAAGCGTGGAAATCTCTGAGCTCTTCTGCCTATTTCTTCCTAGTTTATAGTCGGATTATATTGCAAATATGGAAAAGTTAATTTATATAGCCCTTCTATGCAAATTAACTAAGACCAGTAAGAGATGCTCACCTGCTCAGTGTCTTTTTTCTTCTGTTTCCAGCTGTTTTACATGGTTCCAGTAACTCTGTGTGTTGGTGTTATTAGTGTCTTCCAGCTATCAGCCTTCACTTTCCGGAAGAACTTGGCAGCCACTGTTCTTCTGCTGATACTTTTTGGGTATGTGATTGGAAATGCTACTATGGAATTACAGTTTCTAAGAAACAAAGAGAAATCTTTAAACATAGTTTGCAGCTGCTGCTGGATGCATGGTTTTCTGTCTTTGGAAATGGTTATGATTCAGCAAAATACAGTGAGAAAACAGGCTGAAACATGAGTTGAAAGTAAAACACAAAAAGTGGAGGGAGATTTGCTCTAGTTTGAGGTCCTCTTTCCTGGGCATCAATGATCAGACTAGTATGAAATATTCTAGAGGTCATGACCTTGTAAATAACTTGTATGAGACATATAAAGTTCATACTTTCCTCCTCTCTGTATGACTCTTGCTCTCCCTGCCTTTGTTCTGCACTTTGATCAAGTGATTCCTTCAAGTTAGAGGGAGAAATTCTAATCAGCCTTATTGCAAAAATTTTACACTACTCTCATTTTTTTTTAAATTATCATTACAACTATTGAATCCTTCTTGTGATCCAGTTGCTGTCACCCTAGTGCAGAATTGGCATCTATAGAAATCTTAGTTGAGCAGCAAATGAAACACACAGTACAGACATGGATGTCTACTGATGTCATGACATGTTTTCTGTGCTGTTCTGTAGGTTTTGGTCCTGCCCACAGTGTACTACCAAATGCCATTTATGCTGGAACTGTTTTAACCAAAATGTTGAGTTAAAGTTTGGGTATTTCAGGAGAAATAAGCATTGACTGAAAAGCTGAACTGTCTTTTTTTTGTTGACTGCAGATGCATCTTAATCAGCTCAGCATAATCCCTCCTGTACTGATCAGCTTTGGCTGACATAACAGATACTGCAGTGATTTTTAACAAGAAACACACCATTCAATGTGTATTAACGTGTATTAAAGATACAATAGCTGTCAGTTGTAAGTTTAACCCATCTCAAGGACACTGATAAACTTCAGTTTCCAGTCTTCCTTTTCTATCCTTTACTCAGCCTAAAGACACAGTAAATGTGATGAAGCCCGTTGTGGTCATTTTATCCTTCCCCAGTACTGTGCCTGTAATCCTTATTCATCTGCATGCCATCACGCATTTTTATTCCCTTTTAAAATGAGTTTTTGTCTTCAAGGTAAATTTGTGCAGAATTTTTGATCTAGAATAAAGATAAAAATATCTCTGTTATATAAAAGAGTTAAGCTGTGTGCCAGAAGGGGGTGTGCTTGAAAGAATAATCATTTTCCTAGTGTGCTACTTTAAAAAGTGATTACCTTTAAAAATATAATGGCCTCTTAACTAAACTGCATTTTCTTCCCCTTTTAGATGATAGAAGACATTTTTCATAGGCCAAATGCTTAAGCACTTTTGTCCAAAATGTTATATCTTTGATATTACAAAATAATAAATTGCAAAGGAAGCTGAAGGCAAAGAGGATAGAGATGTAGGTGAGACTGGCAGCTACTTTAAAGGCAAACAAAACAAATTTTGCTTTAATTTACAGCAGAATAACAGAACTCTAAATCACGTCTCTTTCCTGATCTGTTTGTCTTGTATTTATGATATTGTAATTCGCAGAAATACTGAGAACAGTGGTTTTGGTATGTGCATGAAGGGAATAAAAGATTGTGTGATTAAGACTGGCAACATGATGCTGAAAAGTATAGTGTGATCTTGAATACTTAAAATCTTCATTTGAGATCCAAACATTGAGTCATTTAACCTTTATCTTCCTGTAAATTGAGGATAACATCATTATTACTTCCCAGTTTGTTTCTTAAGGGAAAGGATTTTGACATTCTCCAACGCAAAAGGTTCTTCAATAAAGTACAGAACACTGAATTCAAAAGGACCTTTTATGGCTTGTAATCTAAACTACTGTTTAATGCAATGAAGAAGTGAATTTCACAGATTTTTGGCTGGTTGCTCTTGCATTGAGCTCACTATTAAAGCAGTTATGTATATGAATATTATATAAAAAGTATTTACATATACACTACATATATACTTGTCATCATGCAATGGTGTATGCTGGTACCTGTGCTCCTGCAATTTAAATACTGGTGGTTTGATAGATATGTCTTGGGCTACGTTGAATAGAAAGCAAATTTCCTTTACATGACATGCATGCTCATCAGACTGGCTGGGCATTGTTTTAGTCTTTATAAAAGTATCTTTATAAAAATATGACTGCTCCATTTTAGATAGGCACTATTTGACTTGTCAGAATGGAGGGAGAGTGCCTTCTCTCCTCCTTTAAAGATTTGCATTGAAGGTAATGTAACTATGGACATGCTGTCTTATCCTCATTGTGCTATGAGGTAACTATACATGCATTTTGTTGGCTGATACTCTACTAACTTGTAACCTGGTTTAGGTGATAGCATGGTCTGTAGGATATTTCAGTTCTCAGATATCACTGGTATGGTTCCAGTTCAAGGATTATTGTTTTTTATTTTCTTCCCATCTTTCTTTGCTTACTCCCTCCTTCCCCTTTTGTTCTTTTTGTTTTTTTTTCTTTCTGCGAAAGCCTGTAAGAAAACATGACTGCTCAGCAGCCATGATTGAAATTTTAAGTATTTGGTTTTAATTCCATCTCTGTGTAAGATGCTTGTTGAAGTGCAAGGGTCTGCAGTCATTAAGAAATCAGGACTGTGAGCTGTCTAAAACAGTGAAAGTAAATATCTGCTGTTGATATGTGCCAAAATGGATCATATACGCCCATCACATGGCAGTAGTTTTGTGTACATCTACAGAATCATAAGGTAATTTGATAAAGAATACATATTCCAAGTTTGTCCTTTTTTAATCAATTGTTCAGAAGACTTGTTTGCAGGTCTTAAAAATAAGGAGTAACAACTGTGTTTTTTTCTAGTGTGATAACTGACTTTTTGGGGGGGGGAGGTGAGGCAAATAAATAAATAATTTTTGACAGTTTTTTTTCTTTAAACTTTCAGATATGCGACTTTACCATGGATGTATCTTGTATCCAGATTCTTCTCAAGTTCAGATGTAGCTTTTATTTCTTACATCTCCTTAAATTTTGTATTTGGCCTGTGTACCATGCTGGTGACTCTATTACCTCGTTTATTAGCTATAATTTCCAAAGTGCAGGTCAGTATATAATCTTTACATTTTTCATAACTGAGATGTATGCACACACATGTATATTAAGTATGTATATATGTATGTTTATACATATGCACAGGTAAGACTTTTCCAGTAGAAAAACATGGGATTTAAACATTCATGATTTTTCTGTCTTTGTGTACACTGCATTGCTTGTTGCCATCTTGAATTTTAACTTGTCTATAACCCCAAAAAGCATGCTGTAATAATGGAAAAACATTGTTAATTGAAACGTTGACATTTTCTAGACCATTAAGTTGTAATTGGCACATAATGGGAGCTGTTCTGGTCCATTAAATAGATTATATGCATTATAAAATGTGATTGAATAATATTGACATTAGACATAGGCTGCATATTCCTAGGATCAGTAATGCACTGTATGAATAGTAACATGCATTCTCACTCCATGTATGTGATTTTTGTTAGTTGTAATGGTATTTGAACAACTTGATGGAGAGAAGATCCAGAATTTGTATGAATCTCCATGCATGTACAAATCAAAAACTTGATGTTTGAAGTCAAATCTGTGTTACTTGTCACTCGAGTTTGTAAGCAAATTTGGTGTTCTTTCAGGTTTAAGTGGATTTAGATATGATAGTATTTAAATATTTTTAAAGAAAATAGAATGGTCATTGCCACATGTTTTGATACTGTCTGTGAACCTCAACTATTATGAGAATCCCATGACTATAGCCAGTCTAACATACAATAAGATAGGAACCCTGCCCAAAAAATAGTAAACATGATTTAGAAGTCAGTTCACCTTGAGTGAGATTTGAAGGCTATATCCAGCTTTGCAAGTGTGCTTGTTATGCCGGTTGAAAAAACTAATGTGTTTTTTTTAAATTCTCTCTCCCCTCCCACCTTGTTGCATCTTCACACAGAGTTTTCAGAACATCTACAATATCCTCAAATGGGCATTCATCATATTCCCACAATTCTGCTTAGGCCAGGGTTTAATAGAGCTTTCATACAATCAGATCAAGTTTGACCTGACCAGTAACTTTGGAATAGATTCATATGTGAGCCCTTTTGAGATGGATTTCCTCGGCTGGATTTTTGTGGAAATGGCTCTTCAGGGAACACTACTACTTCTTTTACGTCTTTTCCTTCATTGGGATCTCCTCCAGAAGCCAAGGTGAGTAACCATTTGTATTACTCCATAGTGGACACAGAACTAATTTTTAAAGAAAGAAAATGGTGGGTTCCTTTGAACACCTGAGGATACACAATTCTGATAACACAGTGTATGTGAATTAATGAAAACTGCAACAAAAAAGTACTAGTAGTTGTTTCTTCCCTTGAATTCTGATGAGAATTAATTACCAAGTTGTAAGGGGTTGTAACCAGGGAAATAAGTTATTCAGAGTGCAGTGATGACCAATTTGCCATATCATTTATTATCACCTTCTGTTTCAGGGGTCCTTGTTCAATTAACAGCATGGACAGCCCATCACAAGATATTGACGTAGAAATGGAGCGACAACGACTCTTTGGTGGAAGAACTGGTAATGATGTCCTACTTCTGTACAACCTCAGGAAGTGTTACGGAGGTTTCAGTAAAAAGAACACAGCTGTGGAAAACATAAGCTTGGGAATACCAAGGGGAGAGGTAAAGAGATCTTTTTTTTCCCCTTTTATAAAGTAACGCTTCATTCTGAGCAATTGTTCAGATATCCTCAGTGTGTCTACTGTGAAAGATCTATAGATAGCAGAACAATTTCAATTGGAGTAATTTCTGAAAATCAATAACTGGGTAAAAGAAACTCTGGTGGTGCTTAAGAAGCACTGTTCACTTATTTTTTGGGTTACAAATTCATCAGCATCTTATTTTTTTTTTCTTGCCTTTTTTAAACCATGTTACTATATTATAGGCTAACATAAAACCCAAGCAGGTAGTGTAGCACCCCAGTGTTCAAAGAGAAAGCAAAAAATACCTAACTCAATTGTAAGCTGTGGGCCGAATCCTGAAATTGTTACCAAGGCACACTTTTAGCTCCCAGACTGAAATCATCACAGTATATTTTAATCTAGCAGATAACATGGTAATATACTATTTTATTTAACTAAAATTGAGGACTGAACAGCATTTGAGTTTGTGTTTTGAGTTTGTTGCTGTTGTTTGGTTTTTTTTCCTCATTATTTTGATGCTTTTGGGAATTACACATATTAATTTCAAAACTTACAAGATGGAAAGGACTTTTCTTTGTCGGTAAGAGCAAACTGGAAGACATGAGACATTAGTGCATGGCAGTGCAGGTCCAGTGACATCCTACTGGTTATTGATCAGCTGTTGGATAACTGAGATAACCAGGAGGATGTTATTGCTGATTAAAGCCTATCTGTCAATAAGGAAGTTCATGAAACAGGTATTTCAAAAGTTATGAAGGGCTATGTGTAAACATAATATGAATCCTATTGTAGCTTAAACATAAATTCATTGCAGCTAGGGCTCTGAAATAAGAGTTTAGAGTGAGTGTGTCTCTTGGCTGTTCCGTATTTATTTACTTGTACTGAGTGAAGCAGCTCATGAGGAGCTGAGAATTATTAACTCTATGGACTGACAGTCAGAGATCTCAAATGGGACCCAGGATCCTCAGGTTCAAAGGTAGTGTTTACAAATAATATGGATAAATAATGCATTTAATTATTGGGCAGGGGTTTAGGTGAAGGCCTAAAATCCTTAATAAGTCACTTTTAAGTATTAGGGAGTAATCAAAATACTATATATATTATTTTTAAACTGATTTTCTATGAGAAATAGAATTTACACATACACTCTATCCATATACAGTATCTTACAGACATATGATAGGAACTGAGAAAAGGAGAATGTTGAAAAATTGATATCACTTATTTTTTTCAACATAGCAGATTAACTGCTTTTGATCCTGGTTTTTGTTGTTTTGTTTTGGTATGTTGGCTTGTTTTTGTTGGTTTGTTTTCTTATTTTTTTTCTTAATCTCTGATAGTGTTTTGGACTCCTGGGAACAAACGGAGCTGGAAAAAGCACAACATTTAAGATGCTGACTGGAGATATCATCCCATCTGCAGGACGTGCTGTTATCAGGACTCCTACTGGGTAAATAACACAGAGTTTGATCAGAATAGTCCTAATTGACAATGCCAATGATTAAAGACTCAGCAGACTTCAGTCTTTCATACTGTACTCTAAGGACCTGTATTGTTCCCTTTCAAATGTATATTGCTTTACTGCTGTTAAGTCTCTGAAGAAAAACATTTTGGCATTACTTAATTCTGTTTGAAAGCTCTGTTAGTGGAGAAAAAACTTGTATGGTAGCAAAAGAGTAGGCTATAAGAAGCTTCAACATACATCCTTGTAAAACTGTAACAAAAAAATCGCAGCATACAGTAGATTCAGATGCATGGAAATATATCCTCCATACTAGTGCTGCACTGAAAGATTATTAGGATTAGGCTGATGAGCAGTGCTTCAAGTTGGTAATTTTAAAAAGTTTTCTTACACTTATATGCTTCAAAGACATTAATTAATTACGTGATCAATATGCTGTGTAATTAGGATGAGGCAATGTTGGTGAGATTGAGGCTGACTTTGAGGGAGTCATAAATGGATAATGGACTTTGGTTAGATGTAACCAATGTTTATCATTTTCCCAGTAAAATTGGAGGGGAAGTAAAGTTATTTTTTTCAGTCAGTTATAGAATGTATATGTTTATATATATAAATGCATTCTGGGTTAGTTAACAATTTTAAAACCTCTCTTTTCCTAGATGATGTACATTTCAAAATATGTGTTTTGGACAAGGAAAGGCCAAGGGTTTAATTAATTTAAAGGAAGCATTTTTCAATTTCTAAAATGGAAAGTTACTTTTCTTGGGTTAAGAAATAAAATGCTTTCATAGGTCAGTATTTTCTCACTTCTTTACAAAAATAATGATCTGCGGATTTAACTTCAAAGACTAAGTAGTTTCAGTCTTTGCAAAATTCAGTTTTCTGGAAAGTTTACACTTCTTTGAAAATGGATAGCTTTACCACTATATTTCACTGTGATTTTTCATGATCTTTTATAGCAAATCGTCAAAAAATTGTTAATCATAAAGCAGGAATGATTTTTTTTTTAAAAAACAGATTTTGGAAAAATTATTCTTGAAGAGAATAAGAAATGGAATGAGTGAGCCTTTACAACGGTTAGAGAGAATTTTAGATGGTTATTTTAATTCACAATTTCCCAGAAAAGAAGACAAAACTTTTCAGACATAAAACAATGGCAAAAATAAAAAAAATAAATAGTCAAAATTAAGTAAAAGTTACCATTTGGTGTTCTTTGAAACTGGTGGAAGGCTTTGTAGTGGGATATGATGGAGGTCAGAAGTTTATAGCATGAGTCTGAAGAAGAATTGAAATTTAGAGAAATAAAATAATCTGTAATTATTTCTTTTTATAAAATGTTGCCATCAGGGCAGTATTTATGCTCCCAGATTTTCTTTAGGTTTTGAGGGGCGTTTTCCTGTAGATTTTCATGGGACTTGCCTTTGTTCCCCCCTGCAAATTCATGAATTGCTTTCCTTGTGCAATGTGGTACCAGGTCTGTATCTTGAGAAATTATTTGATCTGGTGTGACAATTCCAAAATTTTAACACCAACTTGAAAGCAAATATGAAGTTATAAGAATATAATTCATCATTCTGTATATTGGCACTTAACACTGCTGACTGCATGATTTATTTTTTCAGAACTACTAAGGAAAAGTTTTTAAAAACTAAAACAATTTGACAAAGCCTGCATTCCTTTTATTAGTCGTGTTGTTATGTACCTGTGGCTAAACTCTTCTGAGGTCAACTTTAATGTGCTACTGGCACTTGACAATAGGTTAAACTCTCTCCCTGGACATTATGTGTGCCACTGTCATTTTCCATGCTGCGTTTTATAAATCCAACATGAAAGCATATATTAAGATGCAATGTTATTTACCATATACTAAAATATAGGTAATAGAATTTGACACATTTAGGCGGCTTGAGAGAAAGCCTTAAACAGTTGCATTTCAGTGTATAAAATACCCATGACAACATTAATTATTACCCTCTTTTATGGTGGTGTCAATAAAGATTTTTTTGTTTGAAGTGGCTAAAATGAATGTAAAACCCATATTCCCAGGTTTTCAAAACTTAGCACTAACTCAAGTAGGCAACAGCAAGAGCTATCATTACACAGTAAATAAACTTGGGGAAACAAACAATTTAAAGGCTGTGAGAAGAAATTTTTGCCATTCCTGTCTTTGTTCCTTGCTGCATATTTTGGCAAGTGTTGTTGAACAGATTGCAGTGAGCTGTGTTGTTGTACTACTGAAAATCACTAGGGGGCAAGTTCATTGGCTCTTTCACAGCTGAGATGGTAACTCGAAGGTCTGGAGAGCCCTTCCTCAGCAGCTGAAGAATGACTGAAGCTGTTTATTCCAGCGACTTTCACATGGACTGCTTTGCATTTAGGCCTCAGATAATGAGGAATATTATTGGAAGAAATGTTCTCCATTTCTTACTCTGGTAGTGTGCTCAAAAGCCTGGTGTTCCTTCTTCAGTGAGCTGAAGAAAGCAGTTGTCACACCCACAGACCACTTGCTGGTCAGCAGATCTAGACTTCTTTGTTTGAAATTTATGTAACGAAAAAGTTTCCATAAAGACATGACCTCTGATAGATATTCCTGATAAATAGTTGGGCAGCAGCTTGAATTTAAACCCTAGCTCTTTCGGGTTTGAAGGGAAAGAACACACCTTTCTCCCTCTGTTGTCCTGAAAGGACCAGCTACTATAACATAGTGAATCTTTCATAGAGACATGGAATGGTTTGGGGTTGGAAGGGACCTTAAAGATCATCTAGTTCCAACCACTCTCCCACTGACAGGGGCAGTCACTAAATGAGGTTGCTCAAAACTCCATCCAACTTGGCCTTGAACACTTCCAGGTATGGGGAATCCACAGCTTCTCTGGGCAACCTGTTCCAGTGCCTCATGACCCTCACAGTGAAGAATTTCTTCCTAATATCTAATCTTAACCTACATTCATGATGCATTCTTCATGGTAAAACAATTGAGTATGCAAAATTATTATTATAAATATTGAAGAACTTGACTGGTTTAAATCCATGCAGAAAATCCTTAATTCATAATAGTTCCCATTTCCTTGAATAATTATGCTTGAAAGTTCCTGGTTTAAAAACAAAAAAATAAACCAGTCAATCCAAACAAATCCATATGTAAATTTTCCTGATTGCTGTTGTAACCATTTCACTGAATTTAAAATTAAGTCAGAAGTGTCTTTGTCGGAAGGCTGAAAATAGCCTTGAATTTTATTGGACAGCTATCGCACCTTTGAATAACATGATGTCTAGAAATGTAGGATGAGCTTACTCAAAGGCACATGTTGAATGCAAAGAAGACTTTTTGGAAGGTCAATATAAAATATCTTTTAAGTGCATGGGATTATATAGAAAGAGCCTCACAAACTGATATTCAAGTTGTGTTGAGAACTCCTGCTAGTTCTCAAAGAAAATAAGAAAACTACTTTTTAGAAGCAACCACCTTTTTAATAGGGCATAAGACCAGATTCATTACATCTTCAAATTCTTTTAAGAGATTTATTGGCCTCTAGGTTGGTTGTTTGCTGAGTGTTTAATAACACCAAATAACTCAAGTTTTTTCCTAAGAATCTGAGAGAAAACTGTGTCTTTTTTCATAACAAAAGCTTAGTAAAATGCATAAAAGCTGGATGTTATAGAACAGTTTTCAGTATCACTGGGATTCATAAGTCCGGGTGTTATTAAGTGGGAAGGTTTATTAAATACTAAAGCCAACTTCATCTTTTCTGCAAATCAGTGTTTCTTGGCATTCTTCTTGATGGGGACATGCTTTCGAGGAAGGGAAGGCTTATCATCTGCTTTTATCATGGTTTTCTCTTTTAGACACACTACAAATTAAGCAGACATTTTAAATGCACTATGTGTCTAAACTTTATATTTGATGATTTATGTGGCAAATGCACATTTATAGCATACAAGCTGAGCAGTCTATAAAAAAACTGATTTTTTAAATTTTCATATCACTGCAGAAAATCATTTTAGGCAACTTATAATGTTTGCAAACCCATTCTGGCTGTAACTGTTATGACATGAAGATACTCCAGTAAGAGAAATAATGGGAATTTATCACCATCCACAGCCAATCTTGTGGAGATAATGCCATTCACCGATTTTGCAGCTTTTATTATTTTATGTACCTTATTAACATTGCCATTATCAGTGACATATCTGTGCAAATGAAACATAAGAACAAGTAAAAACTGGTGTGTCTCCATATTAGGGATATTTGCAACACCAATATTAAAGAGTTCCAAATGAACAAGCAGCTTGAGACAATTCCTTTGTGAAATGTGGAAATAACATACTGATAGCACCGTGCCAGCGGCATCTTTCATAAAGAGCAGAAATATTAAAAACAAAAGTGGAAATTATTAGAAAGGAGAGTATTTTAATAAAATTTGTTTCCTTGTAATTACAAAGTATGGTGTTCTAAGGTATTAGGAGGCTGACTGGCTTTTCAACAACATAAAAAGGAGTTGTGAAGCTTAATATGTATAATAGTTAACTGCATGGTCTGCTTGACATTTAGAAGGGATTTTTTTTGTGTTCTCTGTAGCACATCTATTCCTCTTTAAGAGTCCAAATGGACTCAGATCATGCTTAGCTCTACTGTCATAACTATACTGCCACCAGCGTGGGAGCTGGCTAAATTAAAGGTAGTGTATAAAACTGTAAACATTTTTGTAGTTACCTTTTCTGTCAAATAGCTTGAAGCAGTAAGGTCTGCATTAAATATGTACAAAGAAAAGCTGACACTTAACAAAGTAGTAAAACAAAGGAGAACAAAGTGAGCCTTCATAGTCTTTGAATGTCTGCTGGGCTGATGCATCAGCAGATACTGTACATCTGTTCCACTTCTGTGTGTGTACATTGACCATTCTTTGTTTTCTTTCCCTTTCTATACTTGCATTTAAACCTTCTTCAGTGACTGTCATAAAGCCTCCCTCAAGTGAGGAGAGCTGAACTCAACTTTGAAAAGAAAGCATCAAAATCCTCTTAAGTGTCATATCAAAGTCAATGTAAAATAATGAATAATGTAACCTAGTGGTTTGTCTGCCGTGGTGCTCTCTATTTTGCAGTTTTTGCTGTTGTATTTTGCTGAAGAGGTTGACTTCAAGTTCATACTTAGAGTGTAGTGGGGTGCATATGTGAAAAAAATAGATAAACCAGGTATCACCTTGTTCATAAGTTTCCCCACTGAGGACAGACACATTTGGCAGTCTTCCTCTTCTAATGAATTTATGTCCCATGAATTTCCATCTTCCTACCACACAGAAATTCTCCATGACAGCAACTCCCTCTTCTATTTGAATTAAGTGTCTGTCTTCTCAGCTGTTGGATTACAAATTCATAGGACCAAAGAACTGCTTCCCAAAGAGGGAAAAGTAAAATATTTCTTTATAGTTAGAACTTGGACTCTTTTGGTAGGTATGATATTCAGCTTGATAAATAATTAAAAGTGGAATTCAAATAGCTTAACTTGAAAGGCAGAATAAATTTACATCAATATAATGGCTGAAATGGCTGTTTTTACACTGTATATAAGTACAATTACTTTAATTATAATGAAGCTATAGTTACATTAATTATATTTTAACCTTGATTTTTTTATAATGTTAATTAAGCATTAGTATGCACTGAATTGAATGTGCAGTTAAGAGTACAATGCAATGTCTAAGTACTTTTGCAATTTGTAAATTTATATTTCATTTTGACTAATTAATGGAATTTATCTCTCTGCAGAAACCATTGTAAGTACTATATATATGTCACTGCCTTTAAATGCATTCAAAAACTGTCTAAAAAGCATACAAAAGTGAAGCGAAGTGCACAGTGGAGTCAATATTGAAACAATGTTTTCCAAAAAACAGCCATAAGGCTGATAACAAGGGTACTGAGTTGTCTCTGAAAACTGAAGTTTAACTTTGGGCGCCAGCCCACAACCACCTTTAAGTGATGTTGCTGGTAACCACTATAATGAATGAGAACAATATCTAGGCTCTGCAATAACTAACCTAGCCTTCTGGAAACTACAGATCCAGTTTATGCAGGAGAAGGCAGCAGGTTTTATCCAAGATCATTTTTACTCATTCCAGTGTTGTGGTTTCTTTTCAATGCTAGCAAAATCTTTCTGACTGGAGTGCCCCATACCACTTCCATATAGCCTTCAGGGCTGTAATCAGGCTGCAGAGATTTCTTTAAATGCATGGAAGAAATGGATGGATGTAAAAAGCCTTGAAATGATCAGTGGAGGAACAACTTTGAATCAAAAATTTTATTCACTAGGATTTTAGTTTATTATCCTCAGTATCTTAAAAGCTTCTGTCATTGAGAGCGCAAAACTGTAAGATGAACACTTCAAACTGAGGGAAGTCTTCTTAAGCCCCGGACTTTTTTTCAGGATGATTTGCACCAAAATATCGTAATTCTCACCAAAGTACTTAGAAAGGGATGCAATACAAAGTTTTCCATGCTTCAAGTGCTAGACTGCTATTTTTCTTGAGCATGCTAGATATTCTGTTGACCTTTTCTAGAGGAGTTCTAGAAATGCAACTTTAAAATTTTATTTAAAATATAAAGTTTTCTGGACTTGTTCTGTTGGTATCTGTTGCAGCTGTTCCAGTTTAAAGAAAAAAATAACTAGCAGGTGGAAGTATTGACTGAGATAACAACGTAATCTAAAAATTAAGGAGAAAAATGAGGGAGAACCTTGTTTTCCGTGTTAGTTCTGTGTCTTAACTTGATCAGGAGATGCAACCAAACTTACAAACAGAATTTAAAGATAACAATTACACAGTGTTTTTATAATGATATAATGATACAGAAAGTTCTACCTATAGTTTCCTACCTATAGATTTTAGATATTACACTGAACTTCATTGTTTCTACAATGTTATGGACAAAAAGCCTGAGAAGGGTTGGAATCTGTACTTATACATTCTTCTTATTTATAAAATGAGCTGATTTTTTCTTTCTGCATGTCTTGTTCTTAATGTGAATAGCCTATTGAGAAATGCTGGCATGTTGATAATAAAAGGGCAGAAAACAAATGGTTATTTTTCTCTAGCTTGAGAAAAAAAAAATCAGCATTTTTCTGCATGCTAATCTATATTTCAGAAAATATTTTTTACAATTTCTAATTTGATTCTTATAATAGCATATATAAAAATGTTTGTTAAGAAAGAAAGGATTTATAATTATTTTAACCAATGGAATCAGAAATGAAAAAAAGGCAAAAGCATTTACAGTGTATCATTTACTGAAAAGGTTTTCTGCTATCATGCCATGACTAAATAAATAAAAATTATTGTGTCTTTCTTTCATCTATAGTTTATATATAAACATATATCTATTTATATTTATATATATGTTTATATATTCACAAAAAGCTTAAGACCTTGCTAAACAAAACCGAAGGATGATGTCCAGCATTTTGATTTGGGGATCTATGCAGTGATATTGCTGGGGAAAGAAAAAGCATTATACTGTAAATAAAAGAAAAAATCTGAATAAAAGATCAGAAGCCTGATATGTTGTTTTTTTTTTTTTTTTCTTTATTTCTTTTCCCTTCTGGTTGGATTGTTTTCTGATTTGACAAACACAGAGATGAAAGGGAGGAGGGGGGTGGAAAGATCTATGACTGCTTTAGTGAGTACAGTAGAGTCTCTATGTTAATGGGAACTCTTTAAGTGTTCAAGGTCAGCACTAATGGAAAAAGTTATAAGATAAGGACCAAACTGAGTAAAAATATTAAATTATGTGTTCTCACTGTGCCCTTCCTTTATGGAAGCTAAAGGTCAGTGGATGGAATGTTGTTCACCTAAGACTGGGCGCTTTATGGAGGCGCAACACTAAAATCATGTGTGTACAATTACCACTGGGGACAGTGTCTATTTCCTGATGCAGACTGAGTAACTATTGTGTCATATAGTTCTAGCTAAAGAACATTAGAAGTCTGGCTTTTTTTGCAGCTGTCCATAGATAAATTTTGTTCTTCATGGTAGGGACCCATTCCAGACTCGGTATGTATAACCAGCTACAGGGTTCATGATAAGTAAATGTCCCTGAAACTACCCCTGAGCGTGATTTGTTCCCTAGTGACTGAACTTGGCATATTACCAAAAGCCCAGTCTCTTTTTTTCTCGAAAGACAGCAGCTGTACCAAAAGAAAACCTTGTGAGTGTGCATGAATCTTCCTAATAGAACAAACCTCAGACACATCTCTCTGTGTTCAACAGCATACAGATAATATTTCACTGGGGATAATGTTTCACTGTGTTAGAGTTCATTAAACAAGGAATCCACTGCATCTGACTGATTATGCAAAAAGATTGACATTAATTAATCCATATCTTATGGTAAAGATTACCTTAGGAAAATTATTTAATTTGATTTAGGTATGGCTGGAAACTGAGACAGTAAAAATTCTGTATATACTTCATTTAAAATAACCCATAAGTGGACAGAAATTAATAAGGAATTACATTTCTGGTATCATCTCTCCCCTATCATCCTACTTTTTGCTAACTCTTCGTTTAGAGAGGTCTCTGCAGGAACTTAACTTCCTTGGACCATCCAAATCAATAAAGATACTAAGATTTTATATCTTTGCCATTAAGAACAAAGGACCATTTTAATTAGTCCACAGCAAATTTTGTCAAAATCATGTTAATTTATCTTTTGATAACATTAAAATATATAGTTTGATGCTGCAATTCATTATGTAAAGTGCAGAATTTGTGTTTTCTTTTTCTCCCCAGACTTCTGAATCTTGCTAATGAGAGATACATATTTATATTTTCACTAGTGCTGGTATTTGTAGATCCTGCAGTTAATCCATTTACTTTGAGTCTAAATGATTAATCATATATTTAGTTCACTTCATCAAAAATGTAGAAAACCAGTAAGGATAAAACCATTCTGTTACTCAGAACCTTTTGAAAACTTTTTTCTTTCAAAGCTCAGATTTTTTTTATTGTCAAGTATCTTCATTTTGACAGGTCTTTCTGTACATGTAAATCAACATCAAGTGTTAAATTAGACGTTGGAATAAATAGGGTAGATTTAGTGTCATTATGGGTAATGAGACACCCTTGCAATCAAGCTTGCTTCTTAGCAATGAATGTAATTTCAAGTAATGCTGTACAGCTACAAAGTGAAGTCCAAAGTCTCTTAAATCAGGATCATTTTATACTTTTTTCCTGTATTGTCTTTTAAGCTAGTTGGCTTTAATATCCTGTGGGTTTTTTTACTCTTGTTTGGAGAATGCATGCATCCATACGTGTGGGCACATACACACAAAGAATACACAGCAACATTTCCTTCTCTCTCAAGTCCTGACCCTTCATCATTGAATGTGGTCAATATGAATAGAATATTGGATATGGCATAACATGAAGCATGAACACAATATGGTTTGAAATGTCTCCTTAGAGCAGGTTCTACCAAAGAGTTAAGGGAGTGATACATGGTAACAATTAATTCTCATAGGTCTGTCTTTCTCCTGTGTTGCTCTGCTGACCTTGACACACACACACTGTTGCAGCAGTGATGCAGAGGTGGCTGTGCTAACCCAAAAGGGACAAAAGGTTTGCACTGTGTGTGGGTGGTACTGCAGGAAGCAATCGTGGTGAAGAGACTCAAATTCATCTACCTACAGACTTGAGGCTCTGTGTGTTTGTATCCCAAGGGTGAAACCCAGGGCAATGTTTTCTTTAAAGCAACATTGAATTTTTTTTCTTTAAACAGGTGTGAAATGGATATACTGTCTGCCAGCTCTGAAGGCATTCTGGTTGGCTATTGTCCCCAGCAAGATGCCCTGGATGAACTTTTAACGGGTTGGGAGCATCTTTATTATTACTGCACACTGCGTGGAATTCCAAAGCAGGATATCCACAAGGTAACTATCCACAACGGGTCTGCAGATGGAGCTGAAGCCAGGTTGGGCTGTGGGGTTATAAAACAATTGTACCTTTTTGAACATGAGAGACTATCTAATATTTAACAGTTTTAGTAATAAGGTTTTTCATTACTACTCTTTTATTTAAATAATGTGGATTTTTTCTGTCTGTTATGCTAGTTCAAAACACTGTGGATAGTAAATAACATTAATGCAAATAAAATCTCGGGTAAAAAAGACTAAAACAAATTAAATTTTGAATGGTTCAACACCTTCACTATCACACTTAAAGAACTGGGATAAAACACTACATATTTTGATTCATGTACCTTTGCAAAACTCTTTTCTTTGAAGATGGCATTAAATTCTGAAGGAATTAAAAATTGTTGAATGATTCTGTATAAATAAATGAAACATCTGGGCGCTGAGATGGGAGCTGTCAGCACTCTGCTGTTTTAAACTTCACAAAATGGTAGCTGCACTCAAGCTGTGTGCTGAGAGCAGTTGCTTAAACGCTCCAGCTGCCATACCAGGCCTGGGGCTGTCCAAGGACAAGAGGCCAAAGTCATGTCAGAAAATGTTTTAAGAGCTCACTAGAATAGATGTTGGCAATGTCTGGGAATATCACTGAGAGGTTTTGAGTTTACAGATATGGGTGTAGCCATGCTGACCAGCAAACTATGCCCTTTTTCTGCAATGAGGCAACCAGTTAGCCAATAACAGAAATTAACTATCGATATAGTGTAAAATGGCGGGGGGGAGGCAGAGTTTTCTGGCTCAGCAGGTGGAAGTTTACAATCTGACCTGACTTGAGCAGCTTAGTCATTTCTGCTTAATTGCACCTCTATTAACGTGAGAAAACTGGAGTATGGTATGAAATTGGTATATCTCAATTCCTGCCATATATATTGGTCCCAAGTAGTAGTAATGGCTCTAGCACTGCCCTCGTAACCTCCTGAATTCTACCTGTTGTCTTTCTTTCATTTTTCCAGAAGCAAAACTGCATGAACTGAAATATGTTTTGTTTTTATTTTGTTGTGGTTTTTTTTTTGTTTTTTTTTTTCCCCACCTACCCAGCAATTTCCTGGCTGTTGCCTTTGGGTCTGATAAGAGCTTTACAATCTTTTCCTTGATTGTATGTGGTTCTATGGAACTTTTCTTTCTTTCTCAGCAGACAGATACCATTCCAGGAAAAGGTATGATTCCTGCATGGGAGATAGAGTATTCAGAAATAGCTGCCATTGTGTCCTGATAATAGCATCAGGACAGGCAATATTTTGAACTTTTACTTAAAAATTCTTAAGCTGATCATTTGGGTGTTTCTGGATGACAGCCTGGGGAATATAAAAGGTTCTTGCAAGTCTTTGACCTCTGTCTTGGGGAGTATCCTGCCTAGCTGGACTTTCAACTGTTTTAACAGTATGTTTCTTGGAGGCTGCTTAGAAATCATTGTATAGTCATTTGGTTAGTTGTTTGCTTTTCATAACTTGTTGGCTGTAGTTTTTTCTTCTGATTACTAGCAGAGTACTGAAAACTTGAATATGTTTCCCTTAATCTAAAAGAAATACATTAAGTGGTAATTGTTATTGCACTAAACCCCTCTACTGTAATTACCTGCTTTCTCCATGAACTGACATCTCGTCTCTAACAGTTGGGCTAAAACCGTATCATTGCTAGCATCTATTGTCATGACACTTTAATAGGCACAAAATTGGCAACATCTCCTCTAGAGCTTTGTATTCTTTCAAAAGGATGCTGTAAATATCCATACATCTTATTGATGTATGTTATTGACTTCTTTTGGCTCTAGGTGTAATTTAAAACAGGAATCAAAGTTGTACTGTTTAATCATGCACCAGTGCTCATAAAATGCTCTAAACATGGCTTTTAAGCTTTTCTGCCTTAACATTTTCATAATTTGCCAGGAGAGGTGTCTTTGAGTGAGAGCTGAGTATGGCTTTTAGTGCTGTGCTACTTTCCTGGTTCCCGGAGTTGCAGACTCTTAGCTATTGTTTTATTTTAGTATTCACAGGTGGGAGGTACTCACAGGTGTCTGCACTGGCAGACACCTTCTTGTTGGTAATACCTCATCTGCAGACAACTGTGGACAGGCTTTGAGAAGTGTGAACAGATCTATGTATTAAAATGGACTGCTAGTACTTGAATCCTACAAGATCTGCAAGCCCTGCCAACACCAGGGGTTTGTCTGTGTGTGCATCTGCACATCGATCGTGCCATCACTGCTTGATTTGTGACTCCTTTCAAGTCATCTGGCCTCCCAGCAGCAACTGTTTTGGAGGATAAGGAACAGGATCAGGAGCTATGTGGAAGATTGAGAATGGAGAGAAATCTGTGGTGTGCTTAAAGAGCTGGATTTCATAGCAAACTGTCCCATGTGGCACCAAGATTTTCTTGCCTGGGAAGGTTTCTAGGTTGTGATATGAGGGGCAGTACCAAGAGGTACCAGGAGGATGTGCTGTCCCTGGAGGGTGTCCCACTGCTTGTGTGTGTGTAAATGAATGCTGCTGCAAATGCTGCCTCCTGCCTGCATTTTTTGAAGGTCCAGAAGGGTAACTTGGCTTTGTATGCTTTCTCTGTAGACAGTGTGAGAACAGTGCTCTCACTCTGAAATATCTGGCATTCTCAAATTCCACTTCAAATGCAGAAGTATTAGGAATAATGAGTGTGCCTGAGAGCTTCCACTTTATGATCAGATCCAGCTATTCTCTGGCAATTAGTAGACAGCTACTGCAATGTCCATTCTCAAGACCATTTGGAGAAGAGTTCCTCGGCTGGTGTACTAAGTCATGTACACATCACACTTCAAATGGATGAAAATCATCCATTTAGAGATGAGTTATGCTACTGTGGTGCACTGAGAGAAGACAAATGTTAATAATCTGATTATTCTGGACCTTAGATGATCTAGATGTAGGCTTAGACTATTCTTTATAGTCAGCCTTCTGTGTCTTATTGTCACATTTGTGATACAGAGATCATTCTTCCTTTCAGTTGCCTTAATTTTTTGCCTGCATAGATTGCAGAGCAGACTTCGTTGCCATATGCTTATGATCAAGGCATCAAAGCATCCCTGCATATAATATTTAGCTGCTCTTGTTTACCTTCATCCAAAACTGAAATGCAGCTATCTCAGAGGAAAACAAATGTTTTTGTCAGTGGGCCTTCCCGACTGTGTGGCACTGCTGTCAAGTGTTCACCAGCTGCTGTGCTCTAGCACAGAAATGGCTGGTGCCTGGAGAAAGTGCAGGTATTAGCTGCCTATAAAGGAAATAAGGCCTGGAAATGCTTTGGAATAGCAGCTGTATGGAAATGTAAGCTGTTATTTTCTCATCATTCCCTCCTGCACTCGAAGCTTGGCCCTGAATGTTTACCAATGAGTGTTTATGCTAATATGCACAGACATATATTCTAGAGAGTACATTGGTTTGATATGGGAAGAAATGTACATTTGCTTTGTTTTTTAGTAAATTGGTGAGGAGGCAGGTGACTTACAGGATGTGTTGCTGCTAAAGTTGTCTGCTGAAGCACTAATTTCAAGGACCAAATCCTTTGCTAGATACATTTTTCAGCAGCAGGAGTTAAGTGCCTGACATAAAGTTGAGTGCACTTAATGTTCCAAAACAGTAATTAAATGAATGGGAAAGGAGGAGAAAAATGGGTCATTTGCTATCAATATTAAGCTTTACATGTAATGTGAAGTTTTGCTATACTTCACAAATCTGCTCTGAAAGTTTCTTTTTGCTGCAAAATTGGAAAAGTTAGAGTAAGATTTTGGGCTATTTAGACAGGTACTGATTTAGCACAGTACTTTTAATTCTTATTTTTACTTCTTTAATATATCAACTGTCTATATCACAAATTGTTCCAAAAGACAGCACACAACTTGTTAAAAAATTTAAATTTTTAGCACAATACTAAATGACACCCCTCATTAACATTAAAATGTGTGTTGCAAATCTCACAAGGAGCTTCATGAGGCCTTCTGAGGCAACTTCTTGGAACATCAGTTTGCTTTCTCTTTACATTAATTCTCCAAATAGGTTTCTGCACTGATTCTAGAATCTCATTGGTTCCCTTACATGTTATATTCCATAGGTGCTGAAAATGGGAATTTGTGAATTCATTTACTCATTGCATGTTTGCCTTTTTATTATATTTTTGTGTGGACCCAAGCAGAATTTGTGTGTACAGTTCCATGAGATCCTGGGATAAAGAACTGTAGTCCCCTAGAAGTTTGACCAAGTACACACTTTACAAATGTAAGAAAAATAACAATTCTGAGTTTACTCTGAAACCAGATGAATACTTTTTGGTGTGGAATTGATGAATGGTTGCTATTTAGGATGTTCAAACTACACTCAGAACCTGATACATTGAATTGCTGCTTTGGACGTGCGTAGTTATTTTTCAAATGACTCTAGAATTCAACCCATGCTTATTGTCATTTGTATTTAGTATGATATACATTTTCAGTATTGGGTCAGGTTTGCTTTATAAGGATTTGTTAAAAAAATAGCAAGAAGTTATGCATTGTATTTACTGTGTCAGAAATGATGGAAAACTAATAGACTGATGGATATAGCCTTCCAAGTGAGGATTGACATGCTATAATGTTTCTAGTCTTTGAATAGATTGAGTCTTCATTAACTTCAAGTTTTTCTGGAAGACACACTGACTGAAAACTCCCCATACCACTTAATTTTTCACTTGAATATTAGAGGTAATTTTCAAAGGTAATTAGCTTGTGTGCAAAGAGTCAAGTTACCTTACAGACTCCTCTGGAATCAATGTAGTTTTTAGGAACTCCGCAAAGTCTTTGAGGATTTTACTTAGATGTTATAGATTGAAGGGCTCATTCCAATGCCTTACCAAAGCTAGGTAAACTAGCCCAAATTAATTTTAGGAAAAGCTTTTGTTAAATATTTTGTAGTTTGTGAGAGAAAAGTAAATAATTTTAAGGAATATTGGAAAATAAGCTGACAGATATAAAATCTATTATAATCTTCATTGGTGGTGGAGGGAGGAAGGAAGGAAGGAGTTTAAATACATTACTACAGCCATGACTAGGTGTGAAACATCTTTATAGTTCAAGTGCACTCACAATGCATTTATTTGTGCATAACTGTGTCTTTTAATTTGGCCTCAGTGTTACCAACTGGCTAAATAAACTGGTGTATGTCCTCACACTTCACTGCTGAAAGTAATTAAAACGAGAAACAGAACATCAGGATGAGTATGACAAGGAGGTAGAGGAGGTGCTTGTGTATGTATCTCACAGTCACTAAAGGAAGGAAAGCACTAGAACTGTAAATCTCTGGCATAATTATGTGTATCTGTGTCTAAAGATTAGTCATATGTTCAATTCTGACTCTCATTTAAAGTAGTTTAGGAGTGATTTTCGTATTTATTTTACAATATACTATGTTACTGGTTATACAGATAAATGAAATTATAATGGAGATCCTCTACAATATGCCTAATATATATATATATATATATTCAAATATATATATTTGAAATATATATATTTCAAATTACTGTTTCCCTGTTGTTTAGGTTATAGTGATGAAGCTGAGACTTATTATTAGAAATCTTCTGATATGTATTAAAGAAAAGAGAAAATGTTTTGGGGTCACCTCTTGAAGAAAAAATGAGCTCTATATTCTTATATTTGCTGAAGCATATTCTGCAGTGCTCCTTTGAAATGCAAGAGTTGAGGAGAGTAGCGGGAATAGGAGATTTTTTTTTTTTAGGTGAAGCAGAGAAAAAACTAGTAATAAGGAAGCTGGTCATTCCTTTTGCCTTTATGGTGCTGTTGCGATTCAGCTCCAAATCTGTTTTAATTTGATATGTTTTGCACCAAAGAAGCATATCACCAAAAATATTAGGCCATATTGTGGTGCACACCATGATGATCTGCAAGGTTTATCTTGCAAGCTCTACACTTAAAAGCAGCAGCAAAGTGGGTACTATGAAATGATTCCCATTCCTCTCTTTTTACCTTAAATAAACCTCGTCTTGAAAAAGTAAACCTTATCTTGAAAAATGCCTACAGCAGAAAACTTGCCAGTCTTTCTCTCCTTGTACGAAACAGGAGATGGTGTAGTCATGTGTATCTGCACTAAATGCTTGAGTACATACCAGAGAGGGGAAGATTCTATCTGTAGAATTATAGATCTTGTAAAGGCAGTTCTTTTTAATGTTGCTCCCTAGAAGGAGCATTATGCTCATACTTGACACGTGCTTGAATCGACTTGGGGGCTACAAACTACCATAAGCCCCAGCTAACTTGTATGTTTTTTTTCTCTCTCTGGCACTACTCGTTGACCTTCTAAATTCTTCCCCATGAGGCATTCATTGTTGCTTTAAAAGAATGGCATTTTGTTGACTTAGAGTTTTGATAACTTTTCAAAGCAGTCTTAGAAACAGTGGGTTTGGTCATAGCTAAAGGGTACTTTTTACTATATTGCAGCTGTGATACATAGGCCTCTTTTGCTTAGTGTTTATGAAGTCTTGAAACTTAGTGTAGTTTTCTACATATGTTAAATTTGGTGCAAACATGAGATGACATATATTTTCACTTTCTGATCTTAATATTTTACAAGGTTTTCTCCGTAATTCTGTGTTTGCTGGTAGATGTGTAGGACAATAATCCTGCTGTCAGTAAGCTTTATGCATTCCCAGTGGTAGCAAAGTCAAGTCAGCTTAGGGGAGAGGATAAGATGTCTCACATATGCTTTAGAGGACTTCACTTTATGGGTTGTATTGTTGTATAATGAGACCTGTATTTGGAATTGAAAAAAACAAAAAATATCGCAAATATCTTGATCATTTCCAAAGAAGTTTGCATAAAACTCTCTTATAAAAATATTATTATATTTGTGGCAGTTTGTTTGGAGTGAATAGTGAATATTAATTCACAATATTGTTTACTGAATTGGCTTCACTATTGGATTTTCTGAATTAATTAGAGACTGTCCATCTGATATGACTAATTCTTCCAGTCCTTCCTTGCTTTTTGCTGAAAGCAATGCAGAGGCAGCAAAGAGAATAAACCATTGGGGGTGCTCTGGCCATTGATCTTGGGCAACTACTTGTTTTACGAGATTATCCCAGCTGTCGGTACATACAGATTGAAGACATGCTTGCTCTGTTGCAGAGCTGATCACCCCTTGATGATACAGCCCCCCAGGAGCATGCCACTAAACACTTGCTGCTTTGTTTGGTGGATTTGGCACTAGGGAGTAGAAAAGTTCCTGGGTTTTGTCTGTTTTTGCAGGTCTCCCTGGATGGTCCAGCAGTGATAGCTGATACAGATGGAGCAAGGCTATTGTTACATTTAAAATTCTCTAGCACCAGTATTTGAGGGAGCCTTGTATGTTAGAACTGTCTCTGACAGGCAAAGAAGACAGGCTGAAGGGGACAGAATAAACATTGTCTCCAGCTGTGAACACGTGCTTGCTCAGATCACACATTCTTTAAGTAATTAAACCCAAACCAGCTAGGGTCAACTTACCCCTCTCAGTTATTACAAAGGTATGCTAATTTAATCCTCTTAGATTTTGTCTTTAAGAATCTCTAAATCCTTGACCTGTGCCTTGCTTTTCTGACATTTTTGTCTTTTTTTGTGGCCGATGGAGAATTTTGTCTCTTGAATTTTCAGTCTTTACTATGTTTGATCAAATAAATACTGGCTAACGAGTGAAATGAGATATATTTTAGATCACTGACCTATGGATACACATGGAATGCAAATGACTCTTCCAAGCAACGATAAAGTCATATTTTCTATATGAGAAAATCCTTTGCCTTTGTGGAGAACTATCAGGTCCCAGAGAAGCTTTTTATGCGTGTTTAATGTTCAAAAGTAATAACATGCAGCAGGTCAGCATAAATAAGGGAATACCAGGCCCATTTCCTTTATATGCATGAACAGAATGTTTTTTTCAATCTAAGCACCAGAGCCACCTAATCTGACTCATCATTGCTGGTCTTCAAATTTCTAAACCACAGGTTGCAGAGGACCTTGTTAACCGGTTACACCTCAATGCCCATGCTGACAAACTGGTGAGGACGTACAGTGCTGGCACAAAGAGGAAGCTCTCTACTGCTGTGGCTTTGGTCGGGAAACCCCAAATACTTTTACTGGTGAGTAAAGGTGATGCTGTGACTACGATAAATGGGGTACACTGAATTTGTTCCCTTTTCCATTGCTCTAAAGAAAATCAGGTAGTTTCCTGATCAGTCAGGGAGCAATTGATACATGAATGTACAATTTTCCTCTTTGATTTGCTCTATGAATACCTCAAATTTTATTCTCTAGTGGTCACAAAAATTGAAAGTGAAATTGGTTTTGTTTTGGTTTGGTTTTTTGGGGTTTTTTTCCCATCCTTGGAGTAGTTGGGTTTACAGGAAAAAAAAAGTTCTAAATGCAAATAAATTGTAACATTGCATGGCCAAATGCACATTAGAGTTTTTTTAAGATTTACCTAGGGAGAAGGGGAAAAATAATGTAATGAAAAATACGTTAATGGTTTATGTATTCTCTGTTTTTATATAACATGAGAAAAATATGTATGAAAAATTCTACTGGCCTCCTCCAGAAAAAAGATTCTTATTTTAATTAGTAATTTGGAGCTGGTGTAATTGATTATTGACCCATCTTTTTCAGAATACTCTTATTTCTTGCTACATTGTATCTCATAAATCTGGCTAGTTCTTACTCTTTTTTTCTTTTTTTTCTTTTTTTTATTTTTTTATTCACAAGTTACACAATCAAACTAATACTCCTGAATTATATTAATTTGAATTACTGTTGTATTGGTGCTTGCATAGTACTGCTCATTTAGGTCTGTGACTGGCCTCTCCAATTTAAATAATGCCTTTTGTATTGTGGATCAGGGATCTATGAAACTTTGAGAGCTGCATCATTATGACACCTTATTCTCTTTCTTATCATTGCCTATTGTTTCACTAGAGAATATTGAACATCCCTTTCTTAAGCCTTGGCTGAGAAGAGCTAAACCAATTCAATAGTGGAATAAACACTTCAGAACAGTCAGGGGGAGCAAAGCTGCTCCTCAGAGCTCAGAGGGAAACGAGTGCTTCCAGTAATAGACCACAGGCTAAGCTGAACCAGATAAAACTCATGTTCTCCTGGGGTTCATGTTTCAGAAGATCAGACACATTTTGCTGCTACTGACTGCCTATCATTGCCTCACTTCTAAGCTAAATTATTTTACTTATATTTTATGCTTGAACTGACCTTGGTTCAGTTAGTGAGAGGAGGATATAATCTTAAATCAGTGCTTTTTCCTCATCTTAGAAAATGCTCCAACTGTTTTTTGAGTGTCTTTATGACAGAATACTACTGCAAGTATCCATTTTCAGTCTACTTCTTGCTGCAGGGCACAGACTATTGCATATAGAATGACAAGAGGAAAGAAAAATATGTAAACATGTCAAATGCTTTAAAACATTTGGATAGCTTTAGAAAGCTGGCAGATTTTTAAGGAGGTATTCAGTATTTTAAAAGGCGCTTTTAAAAAAAAATATTATTATTTTGTCTGAAAGCAAAGAAACCAATATAAACTACTGAACATCTTCTAGATTGCTTCCAGGATCATGGCTATTAATTTGAGTAACAATGTGGGTTGCTTTATGTTTATTGCTTTTTACGTTCTCTTTGTTAGCAATCCACACACAATGGGAGGCTGAACTGAATTTTTTCACCTCTGCCACTGGTAGCCAAACACCAAAATAAACATCAAACTGGATGTTTTGTTCCCGTTGATTCTTGAAAACTTTGTTTCCAGGTTTCAGCTGGAAAGCCTTGCTGCAAATACATTGGCCAAGGCCATACCACCCTAATAGATGCTGACACTCCTCATGGAATTCCATAGCATGAAAAGCAACTCTAAGGGTTTACTTCTCCCCTAGTTTAGTTAGTGACAGAGACTGGATTTGCCAAGCAGATATAATTCTTTTTGCTTCCATGAGTGGATGAAGTAAAAAATTGTTTTAGTGAGGAAAGGAGGGTTAGATAGAAAGGGGAAATGTACTTTTTGTAGCAGCACTTTCTCCATGAAAACCATCCGAGTGGGAAATGGGCTTGCCAGATGGTTTGCACTGACTGAGTTAATTTTATTTAATCCTGTGGATTCTCTCCACCGAGAGTGGGAATTCCTCTCAAGGGCACTGTAGGAGTAACTGGTGGGGGATGTGAAATCCAAACATACTATCAACACGTGGGCATGGGAGGGGCAGTGCAGGCATCTGGGAGCTACAGGACTTCTCCACTTGTTTGTAATCATGGCAGATGTGCATGCAGAGGAAAAACAGTTACCAAACCCTCCAAGAAAGTGAGGAAAACCAGCTGCAAGTCTCTCCTATCAAAAAGAATATATGTATTTATATTGCTAAACATATATATATATTTATGAATAATATATTTATTATGTTATATGATATATAAACACTGTTTATATATCTGCTTCTTGACTTAGAAATGCCTTCCGTAAATTTAAAAATGAAACTGTATATGTTAAAGCAAAATGTTGATCAGTGTTTCAGTTAAGTGACCTTCTGAAAATGTAACCTTTTAAGAGAAAAATATATGATTTTATTGTGAGTTCTGTTAATTCTTCATGCTGGGCAGGAGCTGTGGTATGTCTTTCCCATGCTGCTGCATCATCATTTTCATTTTTCCTGTAGGATGAGCCCAGCTCTGGGATGGATCCTTGCTCTAAACGTTATCTTTGGAAAACCATCCTGAAGGAAGTTCAGGATGGCTGTGCAGCCGTGCTGACATCCCACAGGTAAAACCCTTATTCCAGCATATTCTTGTTCTGTCTCCTCACCATCTGCCAGCGGTCAACACATGAGTATATTCTGAAGATATGCTCACCCTGGTGTGAAACACTGAATGTCTTGGAGCTTTACAGCAATGGCATCCTAAAGTTGGATGCATCAGCTTGTCCCTTATGCACAACTGGAAATGGCAGGAGTGACTCCATCCTCTTAGAAGAGTCCATCTACATTAAATATCTTGTCAGTTCTCTGATATGATCATTGGTGTATCAGTTTAATGGAGGAAACATCAATACTCTTTTGTAATATCTGTAGTAAAATGCAATAAATTGTTTCCTTAGGGAATATATATAGTATGTATAATTATATATAAAATGTCTTAAATGAGGGAGAGATCATGAAAACATGTCCAAAGAGGAGAGAGCTCATAAATCAAAACAGCAATGTAACATTTTAGCCAAATGAGATTTGAAGCATAGATGAATTAATAAAGGAATGCATCAAAACTTCCCTCAATATTTTATATTTTCAAATTTTTTCAGATGTTCTGAAAATGTATCTGTTTTCCCAGTACATTATTGATGGAAAGAAACACTCCAGAAATTTTCTAGTATATTATTTATGGAAGGCAAATTTTGAAAATCACATACCTGTATTTGATGCCCAAGTGCTTACCAGATTACTCACTTAGGGAATATGAGTTATGCATTTTGAATTCAGTTAAGTGATCTTCAGGAAACAGTATGCTTTGACTTTTCAGTCCAGATTAAAAATCTTTAGTTGCAAACAAGCTAAACTGAAGAGAGCTGTGGTCTCATTACTAAGATGCTGTAAACAATCAAGTGAAGTCTGTCAAGTTGTTACTAACTACACATTTAGCTCTACAAATGAATGATTTGAAAGGATATAAGTACAGTCATAATGTACACACTGTTGTCCCAGGGTGGAGGAAGGAGAAATTATTTTATACTATATATATACTATTTACTGAAGGCCATTGAGGATTTATTTGAGATTATGTACTTGTGTAAGAACAGGAATTTTTCTAATGAAGTGAGCCTTCATGCATACCAGCAAATACATATGCAAGGTATAGAGATGGTTTCCTGTGTAAAAATTAGTTCTGAGGACTATTTACTGACTTTTTAGAGATTTTTTTTCCTTAAATTTCAGAGATAAAACTTTTGTTTTAAGGGGAGAAGAGTTGGTTTCTATTAACTGTCCCTACAGCCCTGTTTTTGTGAAATTTTGCCACAACTGGGGAGTGTTATGCCAGGGGGAGCATTAGGAATTATTCAGTGAATTTCCTGATTTGTGGGAATATGTGTTAGCAAGCCCTCTCCCTATGTCTCTCAGATATAGAAGTTTGGCAGTTCTCACCACAGCCCTGTCCTATTTTAAGGAAATTGTTCCTAGGGGGATACTTAATTGACGATGCTTGCTCACTCAAAGCACTTTGATTTGGACTGGACCATGGCCTTGGCACACAAGACATCTCTAGTTGTCTCAGAAGTGTTGGGGAGGACACATAGTGAATTGCAGGAATGTCAACAACCTTTGACTCCTCTTTGGAATGATGGGTACATCCCAACTAATTCCCCTATGTCTGCAGTGTTGCTTTGGAGGAACTACTCACACCATTCTGTATAATATGTAGAATGACAGCCCATCTGCCCTAAGATTTACAAGTCTAAGTTATTATCATCTAAAGCAGACACATCTAAGAGGATCCTGCTTCTTCATTCCGCTGCATTTCCATGTCCTAAATTTTGTTTGGATTGTAGTGTTTTGGATCTTCTATCGTGCAATCAGACTAAGGGTAACTCCTTTTCAAGGGTATGTACTATGCAAAAGGCAAGCTGAGCAAGCTTACTTCATTCTTCTTCCTCTATCCTTGAGCTCAGAATAACCACACACTGGTATTACAGGGAAAAACAGAATTCGTGGCTCTCACCCTCAGTGGCATTTCTGAGACTGCGTATCTCACATCTTACATTTGTCTATGGTAATGATACCTTTGTGTTGTGGTCAGAATTGTCCAACTAGTTATGGACTAAAGACATAAATAGTGGATTAGGGCTCTCTTCTGGCTGTCATGTGGTAATAACTTTTGGTATGTACTGACTGGGGTTACAACTTTGACTGTTGCCCTTTAAGGTCAAAGGTTTTGTGCACCCATTTTTGCATCTGTCCAGATTCATTCAACCTGAACTAAAATTAGGTATAAATAATGTCCTTTGTCTTAAATATTATTTATTTAATTTTCTTTTTCCACTTTACTTTGTAGTATGGAAGAATGTGAAGCTCTCTGCACACGGCTTGCTATTATGGTTAATGGAAGTTTCAAGTGTCTTGGTTCTCCCCAGCACATTAAAAACAGGTATTTTATAACCCAGCATCAAATCTGCATCTACCTTCAATCTAAGAATGGGCTAGGCACTTTAGTAGTGCTAAGGCATAAACACTTTTGACTGCTAAGTACATCTTCCTTTTCCTGCCATTGCTGAAGTTAAAAAAGAGCCAATTAGGATATCTTAGCAAGCTAAGTTGACATATGGCATTGCTTTGTAGTCTGCACTGGTAATTGAAAGAGACAGATCTGTATCTAAAGTGAAGCACTTCTGCACGCAACCTAAGGAATACATTGTGAGAATTCAACACGGTGATGAAACACATTTTGGCTCCTTCTGAGGATTTCTTGTAACAGGAAGAAGCACTTTTAACAGGTCAGCAGCCAGTAAGAACATCTATTTTGAACCACCTCTCCTTCCTACCAAATTCACTGACAATTGCAGATATTTATGCTGTTTTCTGCAGCCTGGTGTGTATAAGCATCTTTTCTTTTTGAACTCTGCTTGATTTCATTTAATACCTGTTAATGAGGATGTTTAACTTAGAGGATGGGCTCAAAACCCCCACAAAAAGAGGATCAGAAGCTAAGGGGAAAGTTGCTACCACTTTTGCATTTAACATAAATGCTGCCAGAACATTTACATTCAGTAATAATTGTAATTGTTAGAACATCCAGACAGTCAGCTGTGTAAGATGATACAGCTCATTTGCAAGCAGCAAAGCTACACTGCTTTGTACTAGCTCAGCACTTAGCACTCTTAAGTGCAGATAGCCCTGTCAGGGGAACAAGCTCTACAGAAATGCTTTGGAAGTGCTGTCTGCCATATTTATAGGGCAGATAACTTTTTGTCCCTTGACGGCACTTTTGGCTTTCTGTCCTTCCCTTTGGGTAGAAGTGTAGGCCCTTGTTTCACAGCTGCATTGGCATGATGAGCCTGATTCACATCTACTTTAATAAGCTCTCTCCTTCCAGGTTCTTTTCATCAAGACAAACTTTCATCTAGAGACATTATAAACTGGATGGTGAAAAAACACTGAGGTCTGCATCTACATTGCTGACGGTTCTGTGTGATCGTAGCCTTCTTTTCATGTTTGCATGTCTTTCAGAGGGTAGTTGCCACAATTTCTGGAAGCATAAGAAGTCAATTGCTCTTCAGCAGTTTCTGCTTTTTTAACATCTCGGTCTTTGCCTTTGCTGTCCTGTCTCTTCCCAAGTTTCATAGCATGGAGTGGCCTGTTGTCCAGCTAGCTGGAGTAGATTAGCGAGAGCGCAGGCATCCTTCATTTCTTTTGTAGTATGAGAGACAGATGTCTGTAGAGGACAGTGCAGATCTTGGACAGGTGAAACTGCTTTTGGAAGATGTGTGTGTTCACTAATAAGGAAAAATAGTATTACTCAGGCACTTCAGTTGAGTGCATAAAGTTAGCTGGGATAAATGTGAGTCTCTCCTTTTTATGTTTCTGATCCTCTGGAGTGAGTAGCTGTCTCCTTTCTCAGCTTGACCTTGAGAGGGCAAAATCAGACTTTTCACAAAGGCTACCTTCTGCTTTATCTTCTCAGTGACCTTTATATTGTTTTGCCACTTCTGATGTTTCCTTTAGCAACATCTTTTCATCCACCTTCTTAAGGAGAAAGACATCATAAGATTACTCAGAAGTATGCACCATATTCATATAAATAGGGCAGTTATTAATCAATTTTCTGAACCGCCTCTGCAGATATACCTCTTTCAGATCACAGCATATCAATGCAGAAGTATCATGCTGGAAGTGTCTTCATATTAGTTCTGAAGTTATTGAGACATTTAAAGATTTGCCATTCAAGAATCAAGTCAGTATGAGCTCCTCTTTTAAATTCTGTAAAGCAAGGTCATAATAAGAATATTTGGCAGTCATACTTGCAGCAAGTATTTGTTTAAAATCATTGTAACTTTATAAAAAACACACTTTCACTTTTTTTTTTTCACCTTTTTTCCTACTATCAGCAGATGTCTGTTCTTGAATGTGTGTCAGTAACATTCATGTGGGGTAATAAGTGCGCTGGAGACCAGTATTGCTGAGACTTTCCACAGAAACTGTGTAGCTGAAGCTGCACTAATATGTTTCATTTAAGGCAGGACTAAAATCTCTTTAACTCCTAGATTATTAATTGATTTGGTCTGCAAATTTTCCACACTTATTTTCCAGGACCCTATTGATTTTTAAAAAAAAACACTTTAGAATTCTTTATTAGTAAAAAATAGCTGCTAGCTTTATCAAAAGATTTATTTAAAACTATGCTGTTGTCTGAATTTGCTCTGACTGACTGATTTTGATGGCGGGCAGTTACAAAGTCACTGTAGAGAGCACAGTCTTAAAACCTCATATAAGCACACCTGTTAAAGCTTCAAGGGTTTTTTTGTTTGTTTGTTTGTTTGTTTATTTGCTTCCCCCTTTGCCCACCCCTCTTAGTTTTTATTAAGAACACAGTAGAGATGTTTCCATGTTTTCTTTGTAAAATATTTGACAAGTGCTGGGGAGAAACCAATGACTGTTCCTGTACTCCTCTTATTTTGTTGCATAGTCTAGCTTCCAAACTTCCCTCCAACTCTTGCCAATATGGTCCTTCATCATAAATCCCAGGCTATCGCACACTTAACACACAAAATAATTCCTACAAGATTAAAAAAGCATTGTACCTAAAATACCCAGTGTAATTAATGTTCCAGACGTGTACAAAGACAATTTTCAGATATGCCACCATGTACCTTATGGAGGATTTCTGCATCTACCTGTGATGCGAAAGGGGAGAGAAACAGAATTTTCTTATTACTCAAAAAAACCTCACTGAAATAATTACACTTTAAATTATTTTAATATTTTTCGTTTTCTCGCTTTCCATTTCACTGTGAACATTCTGAAAAACTTCCAGGACTTGGAAAAGTATTGAGTTACTCCTTCCCTCCCTGTTTTAATAGCACTACCATTCTCACTGTCATACAGAGGAAACCATTGTTTCTTCTAAAGTGATGCACTATAAGGATTACTAAATCCAATTTGATATTAGGAAACGTCTACCTTAACAGCCACCTCCACTCATATAATCACTAATGTTTTCTTAGTGTTTCCATGTTTTCCTGGAATGAGCACTGTCTAGTGTATTTGTCCTATGCACCATCTCACAGTAAAAACCCCATCACCTTTTACCATTTTGTTTGAAAAAACTGTTTCATGAAGCAATGTAAGTGAAGGAGAACATAAGCAAAACTGATTTTATTCCATCTGATTTAATGTACAGTATGAATACTCTAAAAGTTTGGGGTTTGGATTTTGTATTTGTGTGCTATGTGTGTGAATGACTTAGAGTAGTAATATTCACATACAACAGGCACAAATCATGTGTTTTCTGTTAGATTTTGCAGCTTGCTTTTAAAAATGTGTTCTTATTTATAAGCAGCTCTTGATATTCTTTAGTCTGTCTTCGATTTGTTTCTACAAATTGAACAAATATTTTATAATCAACTACAAGTGATCTGATCTAGCTTTGAAGATTGCAAGAAGGAAAGAAATATAAAAATTGTATGAATAGTTAAACAAAATAAAACTTTCATACAGCTTTTCTTGATGATAGAATGAGTCCTGTACTGTATGAAACAACAATATAATCCTATTTTGATATTATGTGTGATTATATTAGTATGTCTCCAGAATTTTTTTCCTCTTCCAAATGTAGGTACTTCCACTAAAATGGTACATTCTTTCTTCCCTTCTTGGCAAATTCTGTCTGTCTTGATGGAAATCCTCAGAATTGTTTTATTGATTTATTCTGAAGTACTATTCCAGCATATAATGTCCAGATTATGATCACCTTTTTGATGGATATGTGATGAAGGCTTAATGGGTCTTCTTTGGGGCCCTGTTAAATTTGCTTCTTTGCTCTGGTGGGAAGTTCAAGGATTCAGCTCTTTCTCTCTGGCTACACTCTCAGCCCTTGACAGATGTGAAAGATCATAATCTTGGACTGAGTGCAGCTTTGTCAGATGGCAGTACAAAATTCTGCTGTGAAGGGTATGGGTGAACTCCAGGAAGATGCTAATGTGAAACATAAAACTTGATAGGGATATAAAAAATGACTCTGTTTCTAATGTGTGAGACTTCTCCATTTTTTCCATCCCTTGCGCAAGCCTATTACACAATGTTCATCCAAAAATGTCTTCTCGCTACAAATGTAGATGTTTGGCTTTCTGCTCCCAACTATTGAGCCCTGACTGTATTTATGTATGTTTAAATGTGTTTAAGGTACCCTCAGATATTTCTCAGTGGAATAATAAGACATCTTTAGAAAGGCATTTTGTTGTAGGTGGCTAATTTCTAAATAATGTTAAGAAAGGTGTCAGCTAAAAGAACAAACTGAAGACCAATTTCCAAAAGCTAACATCTTAGTTCTAGACATAGTTTGTCTGAGATTGATTTGTTAACAGTTGTGCCCATTAAAGCCTAATTTCAGATGACTCTTGCCAAGTGAGTCAATTACTCTAAATTGTGAATGGATTACATTTAAATGCTCTCTCCAGTATTCTCCATTATACTTAATGCTTTTTTTAAAAAAATCACAGAAGCATTTTCATGTTAGATACAGCTGGCCAATTCTCTGGGAACAACATTTTGAATACTATCCTTCATTCTAGGGCCATCTGGACAGACTTCTCATATTTAAACAACCCATACCAATTTGTCAGGTGCTGGACACACATCAAGTCTTTGCTCAAATTTTATCAGCCAGCCATCTAATTACATTAGACAACAATTAGTCCGTTTGTTGTAGCTGGGTTAGAATAGAAAATATGTTGGCAGACTATTTATCTTTTTTTTAAAGGTTGAGTGAGAATATTTTATTTTCCTCAAACTCACATGCAGATTTCTTAAATGGAAAAGAGAGCATTAAATTTAAAGATCTCAGTATATTCAGTGAAAACAATGTCATAGTAATTGATATACCAGCAACAAGTTTCTTATGCATTATAAAATATAGAAATTAATATAATTCTTATTCTTCTTTACTAGAAAACACATTTCTTTTATATATGAAAAATGTATTAAGGTAGTGGATCTGTAATCATGCAATATAACTATTAAACTAATAGCTTCAGACTTTACAGAGGAAAGTTTGAAAGAGTTCTTAAAGTTTTAAAAACACACAGACTGAAAGTTCAGAAATGAGTAATACGTTTTCACTCTCACAAAACCCAGTGTAACATTAATTCAGCTCTACTGCTCATGTACATTACAATGCATTTTTTTTGTCATTTTATACTATATTTTTCTACAGGATGCTGCATTGTGTCTCTGTACTTGTTCATTTAAAGGGCTTGAGTAGCCCATCTGAGCAGTTTACTGCTAGATATTTTCCATTTTTTTGACATTGCATTCAAAGTACAATGCCTGTTAGTTTCAGCTGTAGCTGTGGGTGTTTTGAAAGGCAATATGAGTGTCTCCTGCCAACTGGAGCCCTTAGGTCTCAAGGTGGGCTTTTAACAAGACAAGAAAGCAGTCATGAAAAATGTGGTCTGAGTGAGTTATCACTCAGGTGTTTGGGAATGAAAGGGTAGGATTCAGTTCTCCGGGGCATACCAGAACAGTGAAGCATTTTCTTTCCTTTTTCTTTCCTTTCTCATCAATCTGCTATCTTATTCACAACATTTTCTAGGTATTGCAGTAAATAAAGCCACTTGTCTCAGCAGGTACACCCACTATATCTTGCAAGGCATTCATGATAGGGATTCCATGGCTAAGTATTATATGATGATATAATTAAAGTTTATTACATACTGCAAATATACGAGTGGTTTAAATATTAATTTCACAGCTTGTTTCCATTATAGCACTTTGTAACTTAAGAATTTGACTTTGAGGTTTTGATAAGGTCCTATCAATAGAAATTTTAGCAAGTAATATCCTGATTATTATATTCTTAAAATATAATAATATTGCAGTGATAACACCACAATGATACCACAATAATAATGTTACTTACTCCTGCTTTTTTCACTGTTGTGACCAAAAGATGTTTTGAGAAAACAGTTTGGGTTCTTTATAGTCTTCACCATCATCCTTGCACAGAATTAGAGCATTGCTCTTCCTGTTTATCTGGGAATATAATATATAAATAATGCAAGAGTAACAAATGCCTGATACTTGCCTGTATGTGCAGATATACAGCTATATATATAGATATAAGCTCATATGCAGAGAGTTTTTGTGTATGCACATGTATAAACAATTAACAAGATTTTTGAGGGCTTTATCACATATTTGGAAATCATACAAAAAAAAGTTCCAAGCCTACATTCAGAGAAGAGGATAAAGTTTTATCCTGCACTGCTCATAACCTGGGGCAGTCACTGTTGCGGCAATGACATTATTGAATACAGAAATTAACTTCAGATGGTTTGATATGCAATCCTGGAGTGTGTGTGAACAAATAGCACATGTATAATATACCTGAACAAGTGTTACATATTGTTTTAATAACTGTTTTTATGTTTCTAGTGTTACCCTGGAAAAATCATGATCACTTAAAAAATGATTAAACAAAACCTATGACTAGTAGATAGGAGACATGTTTTATAATTTATTTGTGTCTCTTTGCTTGTTTACATCTAATCAAGTTTATCTCTTCAGAAATGCTGAATTTCTGAGTAATTGTAGAAGGAAATCACATTTTGCATGTGACAATGTATTTACATTTGATTTTAGCATTTTTGTAAAAAAGCCCTCAATTATTCAAAAAATTAATAACCTTTTTTCCTTACGAGGTGTTGTCTTTACCTGCTACTTCACAGATGACATAATTAAATACATTGTATGATTTAAAACTATCTTAAACTGTGATGTGTTTATTTTGATAATTTTATTTCTATTTTTCTTTCTTTTATTTTTTTTTTTCCCAAAGGGTTTTGTTTTCAAAGTTGTTCAAGCCTTGTTATATTTGTAAATTGTACTTGTGTCTAAGGCTGCAAGAGGAATGTCCTGGATCTGTATCCCGTGCTTCAGCAGTCATACTGGCGTAATTAAATTATCTTGTCTAGATGGGGCCTATTCACTTAGGGAAAGTAGAACCATATCTGCCTGCAAATGAATGCAAACCAAAGCAGAGGGGCAAACCACACAGTGGCAAATTATTCCCTCTTTGGGAATTTATGGCATCTATTCTAAAAGATGCAGTTCCTTGTGCATGTTAAATGCCAATATTCATCTGTTTATTATTTTGTTATCCAATAATGTCATTTTGAACTAATCTTTTGATCAAACTAGTACTACACAAAATAGGCACATTATATTTCCATCATTAAACTTTCTGGGAGCTGTAATTTTTTTGATGTATATATATAACACAACATTCTCCAGGAAATGTACTCTTTCATTAGTGGAAAAAACCCCAAAAACATATGGGTGATTAGATGCTTTTCTTATTCATCACAGTTTAGGAAATCATGCCACGTTCTTGATTTTCTGAGGTTACATTCAGTAATTTTGACTGGGGGAAAGAAGTGTTGGCAAATGAGCTTTGGTGTGATTCAATGAGCTGGTCATTTTGGACCTGCTGCAAGTTAAAGCAGTGGTTTCTAGGTTTGGTTTTGTTCATTTGTAGACAAGAAAACTCCTAGGACTTTTAAATCAAAACACAGATTTTTACTTTTTTTTTTTTCCCCCTGGCAAATACAAGTCTGCTGATAATGTACTCCCTTTTTCTTGTCATAGAAAACAGGATTTCATGAGTCAAGCTTCAAAAAAACGTTGGATTAGTACCTCTAGGGACCCCTTGTGACCAACCCAGTGTAGGCTTAGCTGTGTGGCTACAAGGCACTGTGTTTCAGCAGTCTTTTCTTGTTCCCACTCAAACCTCTGAATCGGGACCTCTGAGAAATGGGCAGAAAGGAATATTGAAATTTTGCTCTGCTCCATGTGGCAACTCCTCTCCTTGAGTTTTACTAGAATTTTCAGCCTTTGGGTAACTAAATCCACTTCCATTCCCGTTGCAAGGCTAGAAAGAACACCAGGGAAGCATCTAGGGGATTATAGTATATACCTGGCTACACTTTATTCCAGCGTGACTGCAACTTGTGTGCACACATATATGAAGTGGATTTACATAGTCTATTTTTGTACTGCTGGCAGTGTAGCTGTGGGACTGTGTCACAGGCTGCAAAACCCTTCTGAGAACTGAGCAACCATTTGGGTGATTTGCCCAAGCTGACCTCCTCTTTCTGATATTTATACCAAAACAACCCTGAGGTCAGATCAAAGACCTGTCTAGCACACTATCCTCTCTCTCATAGCAGCCAGGAGGTATAAGTATCAGACCAAGATAAGCACATACAGTTACTCTTTCACCTTGCTCAACCACCCGCAGCAGTTTCCTTCTTAGAGGCTTCCTAAGCTAGAGGTGTTTTTAGTGGATCCCCACCACAAATTTTTCTAGTCTCTTATTCAACTCATGTCAAGTTCTGGCGTCCAGCACACGCCATGTCAATGACTGTACAGTTTCCCTAGGTACTGTAAGGAAAATTACTTCATTTTACTGACTTTGTATTGTGTTTCCTATAATTTAATCTGACATCCCTGACAACCCTGCTCTTGCATGAGAAACACAGGAGAGTGAAGAGTCATCGCTTAGTTATGATTCTGAGCTTGCTAAAAGCGCCTTTATGCCACCTCATCATCTTTCTTTGTTGCTGAAAGGTTTCAGCCTATTTACCAATTCCTGGTATGGAAATCATTCCATTCTTGGTTGCCATTTTATGTACCTTTTGTTTCCTTGTTATCTGAGTGGCCCAGGTATCTTGAAGCCCTTTGTAAATTAAAAGTGTGGAGATTTTGTAGTCCATGCTAAACTCATGCTTCTGCAGCTGATGCTTTTGCAGCTGATGCTGTTGTTAAATACTTAAGTTAATTAGTTCACAATCAATTTGGGAATTTATATTTTAATTTCAGTCTCATAGTGGCCTTTCAGCAGGTAAAACACTCAATAAGTGTTTAGAACCACTGATGAGGGAAAAGTCAAGTGTGAACAACTAGTTTGACTGAGGAAGAGGAAGGATAGAGAGAAGAAAAATATTTTACTTTGTCATAATGTGTTCTTGTGTGCGTGTTTATACACAAATAGAAATGCAGGTGTTTTTGAAGTAGCGTGACAATGGAAAACATCTTTGTTGAATAGCTTTGAAAAGACAATGATTCTTTTGCAGCAGACGGATGCTAAAACGATTGTGCTGGCTCAGCTCATGCCATTTTAATGATAATGTTTTCTTCCTTTGTTCTTGAACTATCAGGTGCTAAAAGTTTGACCCTAACAGGGCTAATCAAAACAGGTTGTGCTTTGCTCTGTAATTCCACTTCGAGTTTCTGAATTAATTATATTGTCTGAATATAGGAAAACAGAGCAAAAAAAAAAAGGTCAAGTCAATTTCCATTGCCTCAGTGCACTACCAAAATCAGTTTGCAGATGATAGCAGGTGAAAATGTTTACTGTTGATCAACTTACTTCATATGGGGAGATCTTGTATTAAAATTAATTATAAAATCTAGATATAGAAGCATCATAATTTGACTAGCCAAAAGAGAAAAACCTTTTAAAGCTTTTTATTGGTGCCACGCTGGCATTTATGCCATTCATAATTTAGAACTAAACCCAAGTTGCACAGATTTCTCTTTCTTTGCTAATCAGAATTTTGATTCATTTTCTTTGGAAACTTCATTGCATACAGCAATTTCATTTTATGAGGCTGTTGAACGTCTCCATAAACCAGCATTTTTCAAACTGTAATTCAATGGTGGCTATAGAAATGCCAGAAAACTGATCAGAATCAATGACTTCTTGTAAAATGTTGCCTCAGGTTAGCTGTCAACTAAATTGCATACCCTTGTTAACTATAGCAGTCTTTGTAACAACTTCTTTTATCGTTGCATGTATTTTTTCAGGGATGATGCTATGCATTTAAAACATTTAATTAGAGATCTATTTATCTCTTTGTAAATCATTGCAAAGCAAATCTGCCAGACACTTCTTTGGATTCCACCTTATTCTGGATCTCTTTGATGTAACAACAGTGTTCATCTGTCAGGCTACCCTGTCCAGTAAATATTTTATACCATGCAGCTTGGGCCAAGTACAATTCAATTCATGTAACATCCTTCAGGAACCAACAGACAGGGCACTGCATCAGGAATATTTCTTCCTACTCCATTTCAAGCAGTTCAGTGGTTGCTTTGACTGCAACAAAAAATAAACAAAAAACCCCAACAAAATATTAAAAAAACCCTACACTAATTTATTTGTAACTGGGCTTTTCATACAGTGCAACTTTTTTTGCAGAATCTGCCACTGTCATACCTGAAGTATAGCAACTACTATTTTATTCTACGCAAAAAATTAGGGTTGCTGTCTGAGATCCTTGGAAATGATATTTTGAACTCATGTGAAACTCTTAATAGAACAAAATCTGCAGTCTATTTTTTTTTTTTCCATCATGGAAACTTGCAGTGCTCTGAAATCAATGAAAACTTTATTGCTTTATGAGAACAGAGGTTTTGAACCAATGCAAGATAAAAGTGAAAGCCTTTACCTTGCCATATACTTATTAGAGATGAGGAACACATGGTGCTTCGTGTGAAGTATTTTTCTGGGAGTCACTCAGGCACTGGTTAAACTGGAGGTATATCTCAGAATAGTTTGTTCTATCTTTTATTACTTTTTGATTGATAATCTGTTGGAATTTTTTATACATATAGGAATAGGGCAACATCATAGAGCATGCTGTGATACATCCTTCTGCTTTGATCATATGAAAATGTGCCTCACACCAGTCAGACCCAATTAACCCAGATTCTGCCCTGAGTCATGAACTGAACAGAGAAGAGACACGGGAAAGGTGGGGTTTGGCACAAGGGAGTATTACATAGGGTAATCACTAGAAACCAAACAACTTGAATAAAGGATTTGGTGATGAGGAATTGTAGAGCTGGAGAATGAAGAAAAGGAAGTCATCCTGGAGGGAAGGATGTTGGAATGTTGAGAAAGAGAAGCTAATTTACTGAATTATTCTGAGATTGCATGACCATAAAGACAAAGAAAATTTGTTACCTTTGCCATCTCCCTAACTGTCCCTATACTTGCTTTTGCATACCTGTAAAACACAGTTGCACTCATACTGCTGAAATCTGCATTTGAAAGTGCAACTTTGTTAACAGATTTGAAAAATAGCGCTACATGCCCATTTTTTCTCATTACAAAAGTTAAATTATTATTTTTCCTTCTTCTGTGTATGCAATTGGTAATCTTTATGGCTTTTTGTTGGCCAATATAGCAATATACCAACTAAAACATAGTTAATATATGTTCAGGTATATTAGATAGTGAAACATCTTGTGGTAACAAAAATGTAGGCATAACACATTTTTGGTTTCACTTATCATTAATTTAACAATTTTGCATTGAAATTCTATTTTTCAATAGTATAATACTAAAATCACAATAATACAGTAGGCATACATGATGTTATTTGACATAAGCATAGGAAAATCAATTGAACTAAATGTGCTTCCTGTCCTCATGGTGTAGAGAAAGGGACTCATGTTTCTATGTCTTGTTCTCAGGTTTGGAGACGGTTATTCTGTCAAGGTTTGGCTTAGCAAAGAAATAACCTACCGAAGAAGGATTTTGGAGTGCCTACAAGTGCACTTTCCTGGAACACAATTTAAGGTACAGCTAAAACTCCTCATCATAGTATATGACAGGATTAAGTCTGGGCTTGTAAGAACAGTGTATACATGTTTGGATATTTACATGATTGGATGTATCGATCTTTTCGGGAAAACTAGATATAAATATCCCTTTTATTTTTCTTTTAATCATTTCATGAAATCTGACTTGTGATACTAAGTAAATCAACTTCAAAGAGACATTTAGTCAATGTAAATAAAAAGGCCCTTTCTCTGAGTCAAAGTTTCCAAGCTGGGTCAGGGGCTCCAGGAGCTGTCGGGTGTCATCATTTTCCCGGGTTGTTTGTGACTGGCAGCTGCTCCAGCACTACCCATGTGGGCTCCAGGGCCTCCCATGAGGGACACAATGCCACCCCACTTCTGTGAGGTTCGACCCATCCCTACCCCTCCACACACACAAGGTGGTTCTGACCCCATAATAACTGATCTGGTGTCTAACAAATATAAAGTCTTACAAAAGATCTGTAGCAATTACATTTCAAGGTAAACTCTCAAAGGCCATTAATTCTTATTTTTCTATTTTAAACTTTAGCTGTGTTTAGGAAAAGAATCTTGGAAAACAATTACTACCTTAGATATGAACCCATTTGTGTATATGTTTATAAGTCTGTACTGTGCTATGACAGCTCAGCCTTTCTCCAGACTGCGTTGTAACAGCACTAGTCTATTAGATTAAAAACCTATAGCATAAAATTGTCCTAAGTGTTTATAACTTTTATGAGATTAACAAACTATCACCTCAGAACATGCACAAAATTTGTGCTCTGAGTGGGAACAGTTCTTTTTGCTACCAATGTAGACAAAATACGTTCCTTTTTAAAAGATCATATTTTCTATGTTAATCTGCAATAAGAACCTACTGCAGCTAGACCAATTGTAAGCAAACGTAGCTTCATCATGATGCGCATCTGAACCTTTAATTTTTGGTTGTTTTCAGGGACAACATCTTAACCTGCTTGAGTACCACGTACCACAAATTCAGGGATGCTTAGCAGAGCTCTTCAGAGTCTTAGAGGATCACAAAGCTTTTCTCCAAATCAAACACTACTCCATTAGCCAAACCACGTTAGAGCAGGTATTTTATTATTTTTCTTTCTTTTCTTCCCATGCCCCCCCCCCCCTTCCNNNCTCAACATGCTGTATATTGCAATTATTGATGTAGTAGAATACTCTATCATTTGCTGGGATACCCAAATATATGCAATAAAACAGCAGTTCCAGACCATGTCAGGTCACACAGTAATTTCTGCTTTTACGTTGCCTTTGCACTGGAGGAGAGCACAGTAAAAGCATCACAGTAAGTCATATACTTGTAGTGTGTACAAACATAGTCTGTGCTTAGATGCATCTAGATCTGTGTGGAATGAGAAAGTGGGACTGTGAACTGCCATCTCCACAATCCTAAAGTTGGCATCTTGCCAGTGTCCTTGGAAAGGCTAAACCAGTCTCTAAATCGTGGTGGACCTTAGACTTTAGAACATTTTCCTTTGTGGTTTTTATGTGCACAAGCAGACAGAAGAGATCCCACTACTAAAGACTGTGGAATCCTATTTTGACAGGAGGAAGAACACATTGATAGCAAGGATGGGTTTTCTGGGTGATTGTGTGTGTTACATCTTCACATGCGACTTCTTGTCATGCATTATGAGTTATGCATATGTGAGAGTCACATATAGTCAAAACATTAGTTTTCTGTGATAGATGGTGTGAACTTGTTCCTTTTCCCCATGTGCAAATCATTATTGAAGTATTCTTATATGTACTGATCTACTAACTGCTTGTAAATGATCTATTCATTGAATGGCTGCATTTAAGGCAATTACAACCTGTTGATTGTTTAGGCATTATTCACTCAAGCTTACTTCCTCCATTATTCATGATGATGCATCACCTCAGTCACCCGCCATTGCTTTCTCTCCCTGACTGAATGCCAGTTCTGAACAGGAAAATAGTTCTCCCCAGTAACTAGCACCCTTATAATGCACCCTAAGTTTGTTTGCATATGAATAGGATCATTTGAATATAGAATAGCCCTCTTTCCCTCTACAGTCCTTGCTGCCAAATAGTAGAGTGATTAAAAAGGAAACAAGCCTTTCTGTAGTAAGATCTGTTAAAAACAAACAAAAAAACAAAAGCCACTAAAGAGGCATTTTAATTGTCCAGTCATCACTCTGCAATGTTCAGAAGTATGCTTTCACCTTGAAATACTTGGTTATTGACAGAAACAACAGATTTTCTTTAGCTGTGTAATTTTCAAGGCAATTAAAACCATTGTTTCCCACTAACTTGTGCAGCAATAAAAAGTAATTTTCATATCTCAGTTAGTAACTCACTTTAGCATTATTTTTATAATTTTTTAACCCAACCCTTGTCTTAGCTGGAGACATGAAGAGGGATTATTTCTAGTTTACAAAACGTATCTCTACATGGGTTCCCTCAACACAAGCTATTAATTTTTGTGTCAAAAATGTTTAAGAAAGCAACTGAAAAATATCATCACCTATGTCCCCAAACTTTGAATTCAAATACTATTATTTTGAAAATCCTACTTTTTATCCTGTCTTACAGGTGTTCATTAATTTTGCTACACAGCAGCAAGGAGTCTCGTATTCTTCACAGGGATCTCCTGTTGTTCATCATGACCGTCTGCCAGTCTAGGCTCAGAACAGGATACAGCTTCACCAGCACATATGTGTGTGTATGTTTGCATATACATACAGACAAGTTACTTGCAATAACTTTTCAGCTGTGAATAAGTTTTGTGTGAGAAACAAATAGTAGAAGCAGAGATGAGTTCACCAAAAGAAATGGTACCAGTTCTTGGTTAAAAAAGAAGCTGATTATATGCAGACCAAAAATCTGCCAAAAAAAAGTAAAAATTATCTGGAATTTTAAAATATAAATGGCCTAATTAGTGCGGAGGAAAAAAAATGACTGATCTGAAATGTCCATGCATAGTAGATATTTTTTGTGGTCACGGCATTCGACTATAGCACTCTCTTTCATGCACATTTAATATCTAATTTTTACATGATAAGGCAAGAAAACCCACTGAATGATAGCAGTAGCTGGGCTATCACCCAATATTTGGATTTAATAATACAAATTGAGGGCCTTTTGGCATCCCTATTAATTCAGTTCTGTGTTGTGACAAGCTAAATTAGCCTTTCTATTGTATAAAGGATGCACTGTATTCCATAAGGCTTTATGTTAAAGAGGTTATTAGTGTATTAGTCTGTCTCCCAGTTATCTTAAGTAAATTTAACAAGTTTTCATAAATCATACTTGACAGTGAGTTTTCCCTTATGCCTGCGGGTTGCTGCTAGAAGTATTCTCAAGTACCTTTTTAATGATTTAGTTTGCTTTTTTCTCATATTGTTATTTCCTTTTTTTTTTTTCTTACCCCCAAAAGAATGTAAAAAATGCTGTTTAATGGGAATGTTAAAGGAAAATAAGACAAACATTCAGACACTGATCAATAAACTTATCAATATATATATATTATGATGCTAGATACTTCAGACAAGGGCACAGGCTTCAGCCTATACTTGTATAAAAGAAGTGAACATTTAATGCATAAAAACTCCATAAATATGATTATTTTTTTTTTGTAGTAAACTGCTGCCTCGTCCAAAACAAGCCTTTAAGGCTCTTGTGAAATTAGCTGTTGCCACTTTTATTGGACTATGCTGTCAAATAACTGAAATTGTAGAACCAGTGACTTAGAAGTTAATTGCTGCAATATGATTTTAGGTGGGCAGGGGAGAAGGAAGCACACTTGGAGATGGAAGAATTTGATTTTAAAGGGACACTCTTGTAGTGCTGCTGCTATAATTCCCTGCTGTAAAGTGATGAAATATTAAAAAACACATATTTGTGTTTAGGCTTTGCAGGCTTGCTCAGAAGACTGTTTATTGAGACTTGATTTGTTGGCGTGGTTTTGGCCCATTACGCTTTTTTTTCAAGTCAGAGATTCAGGTTGCCTATTTCTATAAAGGTGAAATTAAATCCTTGAAAAATAAACAAAAAACTGAGTATTTGTGGGCTTTGTCTGCATGTACATATAGGTTGGAGTTAGTGAGCTTATGAAACTGCTTTATCATTAGAATGGCTTGGTATACACACCCTGCTGCATAATATCAGAACTCTGCCAAGCTCCTCAAGCGCCTAAGAACCACTAAGACCCAACAGGGACCATTCTGGTAGAAATGCCAGCACAATATTTGATGTGAAAACATCTATCTTTAATTTCTGCATGAGTCTGGGATTGGAAATTTTCTAAGGTCCCCTATTAGAACAAAAATAGGTCAATTTTACAAAGCAGAGTGTAAAAGAAGTAGTGGAGGTGAAAGATAAAAGAAAGCTGATGCAGGAAATCTGGGCAGAAACAGGGGTACAGCACCATAGAAGTATCTTACTTAATTTCAGCATCTCAGGGTGGAAGAAGCTGTGCGTACAAGAAACAGCCAAGGATCTCTGGGTCATAATCTGAAACGACAGAACAGCAGAACATTTCTGTAGCTGCTCTTCAGCTGTGGGGGGAAAATATAAAAAAAAATTAAAAAAAAAAGGAAGAAAGGGAAGAACATGTGCACAGGGATCTGGGTCTTTTTCCTTTATTTTCGTTGGTATGTCTAAGTCTGTAGATTGCTGATATTATGATCGATTGACTGGATTTGGTTTTGCTTTGTTTTTATAAACTAATATATATCTCTCAACCATCACAACTCCTTAAAACAAATAATGAAATGTACACGAGAAGTTCAGAGATTTGGGAAAGGACATGGTGCCAGTTCTTGGGATGGATGCAAGGCAGTTGAGCCAAAAGGTCTCACGTGTGTGAAATTGTGAGGAGTGCTTATTCCTGCTGAGGAAGTGTACCAGGGAGTTGAATTCACAAAAGAGTTCTGCAGTTTGCTTAGACCAAGGGAAGCATAAAAACATACAAGACTCACTGTGGTGAGCCTGAAAAATGGTAGCCTAGCTGAATGCTCAGATAGGGGAGCTTTTTCAAGGCTTGACTGTGTAACACTAATTAAATGTCATTTTTTTCTGATTAAAATATGAAAGATTATATTAGTTTAATAGATGAATACAATAAATAAGGTTTGCTTCAGAGTGATGGTTGAGTAAATTCAGTTAACAGTGTTTTTCTTTTTTTAAATTACTTCATATGCATCTCAGGAGACCCAATTTAATTCAGGCAAGTAGCAAACAATGTCTGTCTACCAATCCTTTATGGGTGAAGAAGGTCAAAATCTAATTGAGTGCCACTGTACTAGGTTCTGTCTCAAAGGATATTTTCCCTTTCCTTGATTTGTGGCATTCCTGAAGCATACAAGTTTCAACAGAAGTATTTTTAAGGGTTTTGTTTGTTTTTATTTATTTATTTATCAAAATAAATTACTAAACTAGGACTCTGGACAGAAAAGGTCATTTATATGTTAATGGTGAAAGAATCCTTGAATTCATAAGTCATGCAGAAATATCTCTTCCTTTAACACCTCTGGACTTGGAACCAAACACAGCTGAGGATTCTAAACAACAAGTTCTCTTGTGAGATTTTTTTAGGAAAGTTTCATTTTATTTCAACTAGAAATTTCTCTGGCTATGAAAGTGTGCCTCTCACTCTGAATGATAAAGTAGAATTTAGCTCAAAATTATAAAATCAACTGAATATCTGAAATGCTCAACACCAGAACTGAGGAGATGATATTCATACTTTTAAGGGGCTATTGCACTGTCTGAGGTAAAAAAAGAACTTTTGCAAACCTTTGAGAAGACTGTCTCAGACCCTATTTTAATTTTCATACAGTTATAGAATGATGGGAGCAAAAATAAACTGTAGGTGTGAACCTTAAGTCAAGATATCACAAATTCATTGGAGGTGAAGGGGTGGTGGTAGTAGCAGACAGGATGGCAAACCTCATGAATTGTCATTTTGAACCTGGCTGCATGTTAAGTTTCTGTTCAGATTTTTCTCCTGGAAAGAAAGAGCTTAGTTCTCTGGTTTGGTTCAGTCACGACCAAAGATGATAAATTTCACCCAGGGTAGTGGAAGGTGTATAATGTGATTTTCAGCAGAGGAATGGGGTGCCTTTTGAGCTGGCTTGTCCTTGTGAAATTTGAACCACTGGGGTCTGAAATCTCATAAATTAAGGAGCTGTATCTGACTCTTACTGGAACTGTTCAACCCCTGGTTTTGTCTAAATCCAATTTAGGTAAGAATATTGTGTTCCTGGTCTTTTCCTAGCAAGTAGTAAAGCTGACACTTTGATTCTTTGGTTCAGTTTAATATGATCTAATCTTTTTATGTCAGCACTTTCAATTTTTCTTTCTCAAGAACAGGGAGATCAAAGCTAGATCTCACTTGAAGTGATTGAGAGCTGACTAGCTCAGACAGCTTCCTGAGACCTACAACAGCTAAAGAGAAAATGTTTCCCTGAGTTATGTATTAGATACTTACATTACTAATAAAACTGATGCTGCTGCAAGTGCAATGGAAGTGGGAAGCAGGTAAGAGCAGAAATCAATCTGTCTCGTTCCTGCACAGAAAGCAGCAGTCTGCTGCTATCAATAGACCGAGTACTGCTGATGTTTTAACAGATGAATTCTCCATGCTGAATAATGGTATGGATCACTGAGAGAAATCAAATAATCTTTCTTATTTATTAAGTGTTTGTATCACATTGAATATTTTTCCAGCAGTGGCCTCATAGCTATTGCTCCATGGAAATATGTGTAGGGGTAATATTCTGACTTTTCCCTATGGCCCTGTAAAAGCCATGATCAGAGACATCTGCACTATAGAGGTGTGTGCTCATCTTTAGCTTAGGCAGATTGAAGCACCGATGTTCATATCAGCTTTGCCACAAAGTACAAATGGAGAAAAAGGAAATACAAGCCATATAAGCAGAAGTCAATAGGTGAGATTTCCATGTGCTACTAATTTATTCCAGCTATAGAACACCAGACACAGATTTTGCTGGCTGTGCATGCCATGGGCAATTTAAAGAAGTGCCTTGGAATTCAGCTGGCTATGATGTACCCAGCAGGAAAAGCCAGGATGCTCTAATGTGCAGCAGTACAAGTTAAGATCAAAAACAAGTCCTTCCACCCTGATACTGAGGGTGCTACTTAATAATGAAGTGTAATGCATATAATTCAAGAAAAGTATCAGAAACCTTTTTTCTTTTTGTTGTACTGAAACAGAGAAATTGCAAACTTTATTCCATATGTAATTTTGACACCACTCAATTCCTGATCATACCTTACTACATGCAATAACCAGAGCCCCCCAAAACCTCAGTGCTTCCCTCAGACTAAAATATTTGGAAATGTGATATAACTTCTAAAAACTGTGAAAGCTTGTGTTTGGGTTTTTTTTTCACTTAAATTTTATTCAGAGCTGATTCTTAAGACTAGTAATTATTGTTGAGAGCTTGAGTGAAGGAGCATGTGACATTTATGCTGAATCAAATGGAATATGCATGTAATGATCTAGCTGAGGAGTTGTAGTCACCTAATACTTTGTAGCTAATGATAATTGTCTAATAAGAAGAACCTGAAATTGTTTTTTTAGAATTCTGTTATTATGAATAATTCTGCTAGCAATGTGTGAATACAAAATAGGCTGAATTAGCTAAGAGAGTATTCTCAGTATATGAAAGGTAAGAATCAAGGTCACAAACAGCATGCTGAAGTGTTGTATTGTTAGGGCTTATTTTCACTTTCAAAGTTAACTGAGTGGTTAGAAGTGGCACTTGTTAGTGAAAATGTTTATTGATAGCCCAGAGTGAGACTGTTTACTTGTTGATCATTTAGTAGTCTCTTTTTTTTTACTAACTTCATGTTTTAGAGGAACTGGTAGTAAAAGTAAATGCATAAAATTATATTTTGAAGACTTTACAAACTGTGCGATTAAAAATAATTTTTCTAGATGTGCAGCTACTGGGTAACATAGAACTATTTAAACATTTCCATATATAAAGTATTTTAAAGTAATTTTTGAAAATAGTATTTGCAGAAACATGACAGAAATTTATGAGTTATTGTGTGCATATTCTACATGGACTTATACCTTAAACCTAAGTGCAAATAAAGATGTCCATAATTGTACGTTGCTAATTATGAAATGAATAGACTTAGCTTTAACCCATTTGGACACTTGTAATTCTACAGTTCCATCCCTTATCCTAGCTATTCCTATTACTCATGCTAAGAAAAACATAACCATTTTCATCTTTTAAATTCCAAAACTTGAGACTTCTGACAGTTAAATTTGATTTCTAGTGTGATATTTTTCATCAGTTTGGAGGTAACTTTTTGGAGGATGTTTGTGAATTTGGAGGAGGCTTAAGAGAATGAAGTGTGATCTTTTTTTGGGGAGAGAACTGACTACACAGCTATTATTAAAAGCTGATTAGAGGATACCATTGTGCTATGAAAAAAAGTGTAGTGGAAATGAATAAAAGGCAAAAAGACTGGCAATATCCTATTTTTTCCAAACACTAACAAGCCTTCAATTATTCATTTGTATTTACAGTTCACTGAATTAGCTTCATGCGAACAATAAAGTGGGTTCTCTGAGGCACTCTATCACCAAGGGTATCAGAAAAGAAAGGTTTGAGAGGGGAAAGAATGAGAGTGCCATGGCTCTGAGTTTGTTCAGTAAGCCAATTCAGCTTGGATTTTTCCCATCCTCCATACACTTTATCCTTTCTTTGACTTCTGTGCCTCACACCTTCAGCTGAGAGTAGCAGGAACACTGAACTTCTGCTGTGTGCCTGAATTCTGGGACAGAGTCTGAGAGCAGATGTCTAATGTTACTGTGTGCCTGAAGGGTGCGTGTCTCTAGAAAGTGCGAAGAGCCCTCTTTTAACCACTTGAAGGTAGGAAGAACCTGAAGGAAGAACTGAAAGGCTTCTTCTTGTAAGCCTTGCTCCCTGTGACTGCACACATATAGATGTAGCAAAGAAAATGCCACAAGTTTTCAGGAAGGATGAGATTTTGTCTACACCAAGGTTGCATTTGCTATCACTTTGCTCAGGATTATTCTTCTTTTCATAGGCTATTATCAATCAGTGTTTTCAGGCTTTGGCTTTTACCCCACTGCTGCCAAGCAACAACTCACTTTATGGGTTTTTTTGTGTTTTACATTTCACAGGCCTTTAAATACACCCCAGCTGAAACAGCCTCAGCATCTGAGGGAAATGTTTCCCTTGGGAGTTGCTTTGCCTTTTGCTCACTTCATTGGTTGCCAGACCTTGGATGTGAAAATCTTCACCTCAGTTGTCTTTGTAGGGAATACTCAAGGGCTGGGACTTTTTCTGTTTTACTTCTTCTAAATCATCATGGCATTTCCTCTAAATAAATTTACTGCTCTCAGAGTTCAAAGACACTGATGACGTCTTGCTTCTATTCTGTACCAGATCTCACGCTTGCTCTTAGTTTGCATCTTTGGGTTGGAAGGGACCTTAAAGATCATGTAGTTCCAATGCAGATGCCCTGCTCTTCCACTAGAGCAGTTGCTCAAAGCCCCATCCAACCTGGCCTTGAACACTTCCAGGGATGGGGCATCTGCAACTTCTCTGGGCAACCTGTTCCAGTGCAACACCACTCACACAGTAAAATATTATCTAAGTCTGCCTTCTTTCAATTTGAAACCACTCCCCCTTGGCCCATCACTACAGCTTCTGATGAAAACCTCCTCTGCCCTGTAGGCCCTTGTAGGCCCCCTTCAGATACTGCAAAGTTGCTATGAGGTTTCCACACAACTTTCTCTCCTCCAGACTGAACAACCCCAACTTTCTCATCCTGTCTTTCTATTGAAGGTGCTCTACTTCCCTTATCAACTTCATGGTGCTCCTCTGGACTCGCTGCAACAGTTCCATGTCTTCCATCAGAGAGTGTATCAGTAGGTGTCAGGTGAAAAAACATCTCGTTCAGGAAGACCTGAAAGAAAACAGACACTAATACACTATTTACAAAAATATGCATGTAGACGTTATTTGAGAAACATTAAGGTTATTAAGAAACATTATTAGAGAATGTTTCCCAATGTTTCCTGTGTTCACAAGAACAGCAACTGTTTACAAACATTGGATATTACTTAAGAAAGGAAGTTTTGAGTCTATTTGTGCCAACATTCAATATTCCAGAGTGGGAGTGAGATTTAATCTACGTGCCTGATCAGTACTGAGGTTTGAACACACTTCAATAATTGCAGAAAGTTATGGAGGGCTTTTGGCCAACCAATTTTCATTGACACTTCTAGAAATTAGAGTTTTAGTTGGTTTCATAGGCCGAGGAAAAATGTCAGACTGACTACCAGCCTTTCTTCATGTCATTATGAAAGTGGTGAAAAAATATGGAGGTCTCACAGAGAGGTCTTTGTTGATGCAATCAAGAGTTCAAACAGTAAAAATATCTCAAAAGCGATGGTCAGGTTTTAGGGCTTTTTCAGAGAGTCCAGGCAGAGCTGGGCAACCTTCTAGAGAATTATTATTTTTTTTTTATTTTTTTTTTTGTTCAGTGTTTGAATCTTCTGATGCTGGAATATGTAGTGCTGTGGTTGCCAGTCTGACTGGTGTCCGCAGGTCAGCCCTTTCCTTCTGAAATGAATGGGACATCTAGACATGTACAAAATGCTGCAGGTGACCCCAGTTGCTGAAGTTTCAGCCTCTGTTGCCAAGCAGCATATAAAACAGCTATGACACTGACTTATATCTCAATAACATAAAGTGACATACAAGCAAATAGTATGTTTACGCGTTGCCCTTTGTCATTAAAAGCCCAGAGTGGGTGTAGCGGTCCAAACCAAATATATTATGAAAACAAAGTCTGATTGCAAGATTCATCTCCAAAAGACAATACCTGCCCAGAAAAGCTTCTATGCTATATGTAAAATAGACAGAGAAATGCCTGATAACAATGGCAGTATGCCAGCGAGCATGAAGAAACCAAGGACCTGTTCTTTCATCGAGTGTCTTCCAGCAGAAGCTTTTAGGTCAGCTAATGGAATTGTAAAGACAGTACTGTGACTGTTGAGGATACAAAAGAGTTTTTTCCCTATTATTTGATTTAGGGAAAGGAAAAATCCTTACGTGGGCTTTTCATATATTATAATATGTTCTTTTTATAGGCACATCTGGTCTGCAATTATTGAAATTTATGTACTGAAAAGCATGGACAGTTATCCTTTACAAAGAATAACAAATAGTCTTTGATAAGAAACAAGTAAAATACAAGCCATTCTTCTTGGGGTTTTTTGTTATTATCCTTCCTGTTATTATTTTTTCCCACCTTTTTTTTTTTTTAATTATTATTATTAGGGGTGGTGGTGTATATGTTTTGTTTGTTTTGTGTAGAGTTTGTTGCTTTTTCATCTTTTTTCCATGTGGGAAAGTAGAAGATTGGGTGCAGAAGTAGATTAAGAAAATACTTTTAGCTGTGAAGTTTTTCAAACAAATTAAGCATATCTTTTAAAAAGATAGTAAGCCTGTAGTCTTTTTTTTCATTCTCCTAAATGACAATTAGTCCCTTAGATGCCTTTGAAGATGCTATTCTTTTTTACCATCTAAATTTGATCAACTAAATATAAATACTTATTTTGGTGACAGCTATGTTAATGATTGTTGTAACTTCTTTACTTACCTCTGTAGAGATTTTATGTGTTTTGACCTAAGTGTAAATGAAGTATTTTATAAATTTAAATAAAACTTCTTTTTCCTCAAACATATTGTATTTCATTTTCTTACCAAAACACAGTAAAACAGAATATATGACATATTATGCAATAAGTAAAAGGAAATATATTTTAATCAGATATGAATAACAGATTAGAAGAAATTTTTAATTCACTTTTATCTTGCTTTGATCTGAAACCAAACTATGAGCAGCCAGAAACATTAAAGACTTGAAGGAAATAAGGATGACTCATTTTCTTGATTCACACTGAATTGATTTTCTAAAGAAACAAATATGAATTTTTTTGTTGAGACAGAATTATGTGGACTGCTTAAAATGTTAGGGGCTAATTTCTCTAACAGTACACCTGCGTATTGAAAGCATCTGTCACTGTATCAGTATTAAGACATGTAGCTAAAACTTTCTCCAGTATTCATTGTTATGTTAGAGTTTTTCCTCCTACGTAGCAGTTGGCTTAAATCTTCCTTCCAAGACTTAGGCACATAACATAGTGAAGGAGACAGAATTTCAACTGAAGTATGCAAGTGAAAAATGTTGTCCTCATGACACATCATTAAAGAGTACGACAGTTGATTAGACATAGGAACTTGAAATAACATTTATATATAAGACCACTGTTGTCCATGGCAAACTTGATACAGGGATTTGTAGATATAAGAAAAAAAGAAGAAAAGGTTTTATCGGAATATCTTTCTGATCCACGATGTTTCTCCGTGTAGCAAAAATAGCTTTAAAAAATGTCTTTGAAAACTATGAGAAGCAAAGGCTCTGCTCCTTCCTATCTCCAGTTTAGACAGTGACAGGAGAATTGTGCTAGTGTAGCAGAAGAGGATTTAGTCTCATTATGTTTTATCGCCATGGGAATGTTTCTAGCTTGCCACTGGCAGAAGACATCCTGAAGGACTACAAGTACTAATTTTCTAGGCTCTGCCCGTGTTTGCATCACAGAATAATGCTTTCTGCAGTAGATTCTGCAGATGTCTGTACTGTAAGTACATTTAATCCTCAGGAAGCTAATTAACACAGTCTTGTCTTGGCTAACATGGTATTTCAGATCTTAACTTGTTCCACTGAGGTGCCTGAGAGCAGTATTGTCTTGGGTCGATTGCAGTTATGGGCAGGCAGTGTGTTGTGCTGTGTTCATCTTTCAGATCCAAGCTTTGGAGCCTTTGTGTTTTTTAAAAAAAGGTGAACTTCTCAAAATGGTGTTTGGGGAATAGTATGAATTTGCTGCTTGCTGTCCGGTGCAAACACAGCATTGCTGCATCTCCTGAATGATCAAGTAGTTCAGGCATGTTGCCAACTATAGCAGGCTGTAGGGCTGCAAGTATTAATGGTTTCAGCTAGTGGAGGTTGGCTTTTCCTTTAAGCTTAGAAACTTGGTTTCTCAAAGCTGATAGTCACTAGCTTTATGGACCTACAGCATGATGCAGACAAGTGGCTAAGCGCAACATGCGGACACATTTTTTCTTTGATTATAGGAATGTTTAATTGATGATCACAGCTTGGGTCTGTGACAAAATTTCAAAAAGTGTTCAAAAGCAGCCATAAGCAATGTATGTATTTGTACTTCTCAAATCCAAATATTGCTTTGTCTGCAAAAGTTAAGACTAATCTGAGCAATGGAGAGGGTCTTACAACTATTGGAGAGGGTCTTACAACTATTTGGATTACTTATCAACATGCCAGATGGAGGTATACATTTCAAATTATCGCTATAATAAATTCAGCCTTGGTCCTTTCCTATCAAGTCACTCTTGTTGCACGTAATGGGAAAGGAAATAGTGAGGAAAACATTATGGTTAGGGCTTGGTAAAACTGTGCAGGATTTCTCAGAGCACTAGAGGGAGCAAGAAGGTAAAGTTCTTGAAAGAGCAGCTGTCTCTTTGGGGGTTGAATTCTTAGAGAGGAGGTTTGCCCTACCAGGCAGGTAAATAAAGGAGACTATTACACCATTAGAAAAAAACAAAACCACAACAAAACACAAACTATAACCAAAATTGAAATGATATCTTACATGTTTTTTGGAGAGTGTTTATGTTTGTGGTGGTTTTGTTTTTATTGTTGTTCCCCTGACATACTACTAGTATTCTTTCCCCCTCCCCCCCATTTTGTTTATTGTTTGAGGGGATGCTTTTGTTTTCATGTCTCAGAATGCTGAGTGCATGTTGATCTAGGCTAATGCTAAGGGGCTGGCTCTGATGGAAACAGAAGTCCTTGTTTCTCCTCATCAGAGACCCCCTTAGGCAAATGTTAACCTGCCAAGAGAATGTGAATTCCAAGGAGGACATGCAAATGAACTAGTTGTTTTCCATGAACAATATTTCCCGACCTAAATCTTTCTGTGCTAAGGAAAGAAAAAAAAAAAGAAAAAGAAAAAAAATTGTATGCATTGAGAGCTATTGCAGATGAGAGAATATTTTCTCTACTGTTCCTCTTGCCTACTCATATTAACTCTTTTTAGAATATGATAATAAATTCTAGTGAGCACAGCATTTCATTGTGATTATTCACAGAAATGACCCTGAGCCTATGAATAGATGTTTTACCTAAGTGGATTAGCCCACTTGCATGTTCTTCTAAATAACAATCTGCCGGTAGCCTTGGAAAGTCAAAGACATTTGTGGGAATATTCTCATCTTAGTGTGTTGGGTATTACTGGACGACTCCTCCTGGGATTTGTGAACACTGTCAGTACAATGAATTTTAAAAGCAGCTCTATGATGCTGGAAAAGCCCATTTTTCATGTGACACCATAAGAATCATGGCAGTATAAAATTTAAGTGCTCTCTTTCCTGTTTTCCTTTATAATTCTAGGAATCCTAAAACACTGCTTTGGATAAATGAAAAGCAGGACAAGTTTGGAGATGCTTGATCTAGGACATCTGCCTACTCATCTACAGTCTGAGGCCAGTGTGAGGTGACACCCTCTCCAAAGGCTTAGGGGGAACTGGGGATGGGGAGGTGGCTGCTGCCCTTGCTAGAGGAATACTATTAGAGGCAGTGTCTGTAGCAGGCGGTACCCAGTACAGAGAACCGGAATTCTGTCTCTCCCGGCTTGCTGAGAGATGCTTTGTTTGCACTCTACACCACTGTCAGCAAGAGGCAGGACAGATTTCAATATGCAGTTACTTCTTCTAAGGGTCAAATGGGGAGAAACTCACTGCATGCTTTCCTTCATCTGATTCATTTACACAGGAGTAGTCACTTCAAGACTTCCATGTTGAATGCTTTGGCCCTGCTCTTGCAATACTTCTAAATATACCAAAAATGTGTCAGGCAGCAATGGCATCTCTCACCCACAGCTATAACAGTGGCATGAAAACCAGTGCATAGCAATATGTGGAACTTTCTTTGATAGTTCCCAGGTGCATGCAGATAGCCCATTTTACTTCAATATTTGTGCACTTATTGTACCTTCATTGTAGTGCCATCTGCCTTGCAATTAAGTTCTCCCTGGAAAATTAAAAAAAGTGCCAGCTCTTTGTACAAAATTCAGTTTATTTCTGACTATATTTACGGATATCTTTGTTATACCTGTTTTCTTTGCCATTATTATTACAGTAAGCAAAATAAGTCAATTCACACCAGTTCTCTGATTTTACTGTAACCCACCCCACAATAGGTTGAAGCAGTGATATGATGAGCAGGTTGCAGGTTTGTGCTCAGTGACTCCTGATGCAGAGTAAGAGATGTTGCAGTGACAGGACCATCCCTGCAAACGGAGTTCTTCCCTTGAGCTGGAAATTCACTCTGCAGGACTCTTTCTGATGCCTGCACTTTTGGCAGACATTCTTAAACACTTTCCTCTGATAGCACTTACATATTTATTTCTAAGTATCCTTATTTATGAAAACAAATCTTTATTTCAAAATCAGGTCGGAGGTATCTGTGGAAAGCCAAGTCTTAATAAGGCTTTTAAAGCTTAGTTTGAGGCTTAGACTATTCTGAAAGTAGCGGTGTTTGAGAAGGTAAGGCCAGAAGCACTACTGTTATTACTTATCAAAAGACTTGTATGGAAGCATATTCCTCCCCAGTGTATTCTAACAATACAATATTGCCCCTAAAGATTAACTTAGTGTTGTGGTTTAGGAAAGATATTCTCCAATTTAGTGTTCCCACTGAAACCGCTCCAAGCCATGCACCACTCGCTCACTCTCCCCTGCCCCCTCCTCTCCCCTGCAGTGGGTTGGAGAGGAGCACTGGAGGCAGAAAAGGTAAAGATCACTGGCTGAGATAAGAACAATTTACTGGAAACAGCAATGAGACATGGAAACATCCCACACTCCCCAACCGCTCCTTCCACCACTCTGTCTTGACATGGAAAAGAGCCCTTCCCCATTCCTGGAAAATGACATGAAATGGTATAGGATAACCTCTGGGTCCTAGCCATGTCCCTTCCTGCTACTGCGAAAATTAACCCTGTCCTGGCCAGAACGAGGACATTCAGCCACTACATATCCCAATTTAGGAAACTATCCTTCCCAAAGACACTGAAATATCACTGAAATTGATATTTAATCATAATACTTAAATCTGAGTGAGATTAATGAGTGTTTGATGAATACCTGAAATTTAACATGTGCTTCAAATGTTTCCCCAAATGAAGAGGACCTTATTTCACCTTTTGATGGTTACCTAGCTCTATGCGGGACTCCAGAGACATTTACTTTGTCTTCATCCTTTGTCTTCTGAAGTCAAACTCTCTTCAGTGAGAGGCCAAAGCTGCCCCAGGTTCACAGACTGTGAGCTGTTTTACAACTGCTCTGATCATCTCATCTGGCTTCTGCAGATCAGAGCTCAACTTTCCCACCAAGCCCATGGCTATACGTAGAATCAGAGCAGATCATAGAGAAAAGAAGCCACCTGAGTGTCCCACACTTAGGAGTGAATGATTATCCCGGCTGTTGGGAAAGCTCTCAGTCTTTAATTACCTTCTGTATTAAAAGGACCAGCTTAACATAGACTGTGAATGTACCTAACTTTTCTGATCTTTCTATCTTTATTTTTTTTTTTTTTGCTGTCTTCCACTCCTTCACAGTCTTGATGCAGTTAAAATGATAAGAACTTTCCTTTTCAATATTTTTGGTTTCTTTCCTAATTTCTGAGGGTTTCTGGAGATCCAACTATTATAGGAGGCAGTCTCTATAAATACTTCTGTACTGCATGCTCTTTTTCTATAAAACAGATCTTAATGTCCCTGCAGTTTTCCAAATTAAGTGTTTGAAATCATAGGATAGGGAACCCTTAGATTAAATAGGTCTCAATAGTTGTATATTATCCAGGGTAATAATGAAAGACTCCTTGCTTGAATATACTTACAGACTCTGAAACTTTTTTCAAAGCCAGAGAATACATTTCCTTTATGCATTTTCATTATAAATTGAATTGCATATTTTTTCATAAATGCAGGGGTTTTTTAATGATCTATTTTTCATATAGGAAAAAGGAACCACGTTTTACTTTAAGATGTTCTGATTATAAAAGAAAAACAGATGAGTTTTCAATTATTCTGGGATGAACTCATAGCAGTTGCTAACTTTGGAGTAATTCTACGTTTGCATAATGTTAAAGATTGGAAAAGTCTGAAAATAAAAGTTGTGAGAGGGAGAAATTTGTTTTTATCAAAATGCATGGAAATTGGGAAAGCTGGCATGCTTACATGCCCTCAATTTATTGCTTCCCTCCTTGGGCTAAGGAGCCACAGAAGCAATAAATGAAGTAGATCTATTGAGCAAATTACTTAGGGTTTTATGTAATCCTTTTATGTACTTACACTTACAGAGCAATGATTAAGGGAACAAGGCTTCTTAAAAATGGGCAATGTTTTAGCTCATCATATTGGTATTTCAGATATGCTGCTGTTTTGATAATTTCTCATCTATTGTCAAAGACAGTCTCCACTTGTATAAAACTGCAGGTTTTTAGCACTTACTGAAATCAAGCAATTCATTTATGGTCAAAAAAAATTACATGCTTAGACTTTTTACATCTACATGATATTGAATAAAGTTTTGCAACAGTCTTCAAAGATCCAACACAGTGCCCCTTCTTTTGCATGATTGAAAGAGAAAGGAATAGCTCTTGATTTCTTCTAATATATATAGGTAGGTACAGATTGGATTAGCTTAGTTATGCTTGAATATTTGCTCTCAGAGGTGTTTCCTTCCTCAGGCGGTAGCTTATGACAAGCTGGAAAATAGATAGCTTTTTACTTTAGGAAGTAAACTTTACCTTTAACAAGGTAAGTATTCTAGGTGGTCTTCTGTTGTTTGAGACAATAGTTGGGTATGTCTTTAAAAATTTTACTTTTCTTCCTGCCCTCTTTGATATATGAAGGTAGTGAATGGAAGTGAGTGAGAGGCTGAGATATGCAGCACACAGCACCCTGGAGAGGCAGCACTGCTGCTCGTTTGAAAAAACAGAGCCCTTTCTGGTTAGCTCAGCTCATGGACATTAAATATGTGGCTCATCTGTGCCAGTCCCAGGACAACGTAGACTGCAGTGTTTAAGCTGTTCACAAAGTGTTGAGAGCACATTTTCTCTGTGCAATATCACAATTTAAAGTGTGGAACTACCTTGGCTTTCAGATGTTGTGTCATCTATCACGAGATTTGCCCTATTTACCATAGAAAATAGAAATAGTCAAGGTTGGAGTTTATTTGCTTCATACTTCAGGCATCTTATAATCTCTTTTAAATTCTAAGCTCTGTCAGCGTGTCCAAGTGGAATGAGATGTTCAAGGCCCAGGTGCAGATGCACATACCCCAGTGGAAAGCTTCTTCAAAGTGTAGGTGAAGTGTTTCAGCTGCACAAAGCATAGCTTTGCCTGCACAGCTGGACGTCTGGGAGAGTCAAGTCTGGGTGCTGTGTTTTTCCTGTGGCTATGAAGACTTCTTAGTGTAGGCAGGGATTTTGATATATTACACTTATTTTTGCTGCTGTGTAATAGTCTATTATTTACCTCGTGCCAGCAAAACTCCTCAAAATTGCTAGTAATGTGCTCTCTCTCATGATGATACGCTATACAGTGGAAGCATTGATAAATATTCTGTAAACAATATGTACCAATTACCTTGACAATAAAAGGCAACTAACAATTTTTCCCAAACTCTGATTTTGACATCAGAGAAAGTGCAGTCTAAAGAAGTGTTTTCACTAAAGTAAAAGTCTCAGTGCTAGCATGGTTATTAGTGGGGTTTTTTCCCCCACTTTTGCTAAAGGTGATTGTCAATACCTTTGGTATGTTAATGTTCGTCAAAAAGTTCCTTATCCTCATCAGGTTAGTATGACATAACATTTAACCACCACTGAAAAGCTTCAAAATTCGAGCTTATTTTAATGATTGTGAATGAAAATGACAACCCAGAGTGCCAGGATTTTTTTGAATACTTTCATGCATGATTTTAAAAAACAGTGTCCTCAAAAAAAGAAGAGATGCCTGGTACCATAAGTTTATAGATGTTTGAAGATAAATGTTTGCTTTGCATTTAACTGATTAGCAGTCTGACTGTGATTGGAAAAGAGTGTCTTTTATAAATTTGCAAAAAAGGAGTTATAGAGTATTGCTGCTTGCGAACAGCTTAAAGAGTTCAGAGTTCTTAGACTGTGATTTTGTGTTTATTTTTACCATAGTTTGTAGTGGACAGGCCTCCGTTATGAAGTGAAATCATACTTTCAGTTTTATTTCAGTAGTTTCGCAAATGACACTACAGTTGTCAATAGCCTCCCCTTTCCTGTCTCCAGTTATTGCAATGAGAGTGGGAGTAGTCACACTGAAGACATGAGAGTAACTTAAAGGGTAAATGCTATCAGACTCAGCACCCAGATGATCAGACCAAAAGTAAAACACTTTGCTTCCTGAGTGGCAATGCATATGCATCTGCTACAATTAAATGTGGGATTTAATTAAAGCTAAACTGAGCACCTTGAATATTGATGATCAGGTACATGCTCACGTATCAACAGACCGTGCCCAGAAAAAAACTTTCACATTGGCTGGAGTGCTGAATTTGGGAATCACTGTCTAATGATGCTGACAAGGTTCACAGTCTGAAGACTTTAAATATATCCCACGATTTCAGTCACCCAGAGAATGCCCAGGTTAGAAGACTAGCTGCCTAGCTGTCCTGTAAGCTTTCTCTGGCTCACTACTGTTAGGGATTTGCACAATTAATGGCTTGGTGCATTTAGGCATCAATAGGTATGGGCTATGAAGAATCTAGGTCTACATAGGAGAGATGAAAATGTATTTTGCTCTAACTTATTTTTGCTTGCCTGTGCATAGGGTTTTAGAGATCAAAAAAATAGCTACATACATTTAAAAGAGCTTCTCCATCAAGTTTGTAAAGATACATTGACTCAGTTGATTTGCAATTAATGTCTAGTTGTCCATTTGTCATGGACAAGATTCTTTATTGTGGCTCTACCTGTGAATCAGCTGGACAAAGTACATGAGCTGTTCATTTACTTTTATTACCCTTATTTCTTGGAATAGTCATCCTCACACCTAGACATCTCTTGAATAAAACACATTCCTGGGATTAGTGGTGTTTTGAAACAATTCTGTGACATTGTGGGAATATTCAGATGGCTTCTTTGGCGACCAAATAAAATATTCTGCATTCTGAGTACCCACATACTCTATCCAGGCACCTAACTTATTTCTTCAGATACTCAGGTCTTAGATTCTGAATGGTGCCAAAATTACTCACAGCGAATGGTGTGGAAATCTCCCACAATTTTTTGTTTTGCAACAGCTAACTGCCATCTGTGAAACTTTGCCATCTGTTTAACAATGGTGCTGTGTATATAATGGAAGTATTTTTGCTGCATCTATAAAATCTTCATCGAGAATATGATACTGAAATAGTCAAGGAACAACTAAATGAACAGTATTAGAACACACAACACAGAAAACACCTTGATCTCAGAGATAATTAAATAAACAATTCTATTTATTAAGGTATTTTTCTTGTCATCATAAAAAAAAGAAACCTTAGAAGTGCAATTCTAACTTTTATAAGAGAATTT
>JAWWEW010000078.1:79667805-79678050 GCA_035583185.1 Anabacerthia variegaticeps
TCAGATGGCTTCTTTGGCGACCAAATAAAATATTCTGCATTCTGAGTACCCACATACTCTATCCAGGCACCTAACTTTTTTCTTCAGATACTCAGGTCTTAGATTCTGAACGGTGCCAAAATTACTCACAGCGAGTGGTGTGGAAATCTCCCACAATTTTTCGTTTTGCAACAGCTAACTGCCATCTGTGAAACTTTGCCATCTGTTTAACAATGGTGCTGTGTATATAATGGAAGTACTTTTGCTGCATCTATAAAATCTTCATCGAGAATATGATACTGAAATAGTCAAGGAACAACTAAGTGAACAGTATTAGAACACACAACACAGAAAACACCTTGATCTCAGAGATAATTAAATAAACAATTCTATTTATAAAGGTATTTTTCTTGTCATCATAAAAAAAAGAAACCTTAGAAGTGCAATTCTAACTTTTATAAGAGAATTTTATTGATCATAATTTCAAGACACAACAATTTAAAAACTCAGAGAAGAATTGAGGAAAAAGTGGAGTGGGAGCTTGAAAGAGCTTTTTGGGGTAAGCCATTATGATTTCAATTAAAAAAGTTATCTGTTTCTATAGCAAACAGAATATTATGGACTGTTTTTAGCAGGAGTTTGTACACAGAAGTGGTTTGAAAAGAAAAATAAACTTTTCAAAGACTAGAAATGAAACCATCTGAGCATATCAAAGTGAAAATGCAGGATAATATCAAAAGCACCCAATAACATAAAAATACTTGCAATATATGAAGTTGCTTTGCCTGTCAAAGTGTTTTTCACATATCTTGCCTCCATGATGGGACAAGATCACTAAGAAAAGACTAATTTTCTATTCTCTCTAAAAAGTAGCAATTCTGACAGGCATGAAGGGACCTTCTCATGTTAATTTCAAGAGGGTTATTGGGGTTCTGTATGAACAAAGTATTTTAAGAGAGATGACAACCACAACAATTCTATGAAGCCTGACTAATGCTGCTTGAGTCCTTGCCAGATTAAGTCTGATAGCATTGTCTGTCTGTTCTCCATTGTTCTCCATTTTTCTCCAGACCTGAGCAGGGAAGACCCCAGGGCCATCCCTTTGCTTGGGACCTTCACTGTCTCTTGCACTGCCCAGATCTACATACATTGGGGTGCACTGGAAAGACCATGTCCTGCAGGTTGAGGGAGGTGATCCTACCTCTCTACTCAGACCTAGTGAGGTCACATCTGGAGTGTTGTGTCCTGTTCTGGGCTCCTCAGAACAAAAGAGACATGGAGTTCCTGAAGCAGGTCCAGCAGAGGGCTACAAAGATCATATCACTAAGGGATGGGAGCATCTCTAATAACAAAACGCTGAGGGAGCTGCGTCTGTTCTGCCTCAGGAAGAGATGACTGAGTGGGGACGTCATCAAAATCAGGCTCTTCCTGGTGGTGCCAAGAAACAGGGCAAGAGGCAATGGGCAGAAACTGTTGCACAGGAAGTTCCACCTGAATATGAGGAAGAATTTAATTACAGTGCAGGTGACTGCAAACTGGAACAGATTGCCTGGAGAGGTTGTGGAGTCTCCCTCACTGGAGATACTCAAGAACTGCCTGGATGCAATCCTATGGCATGTGCTCTAGAATGACTGCTTGAGCAGGGAGGCTGGACCACGTGATCCACTGTGGTCCCTTGCAGTCTGACCTGTTCTGTGATTCTGTGTATCTTCCACTTTCAAAACAGTTTTATGAAACAGTTAGAAAGCCAAACACTGAGGAACTAAAGGAGGGTTCCCTTGTGACTGCAATTTCACTTGCATGTGTGAATCAAGTTAACAGAGATCAAACCTCAACAGGGTAATGCTTGAAAGCACTGTTCAGGTCTACTGCCTTAAAGCTCTTTTTTCTTACAGTAGCTTTGTGTGTAATTGATTAGCTGCCTTTCCTGTGCAGGGATCTTGCAAAATAGTTACTAAGGGATTGTGTCATGAAATATTTGGAAAGACAGTTCCTATTATAATGAGAAACCTAATTTGTGATAGAATTACTGATTTGTAAATATCAGTAAGAGGACTCACTGTGTCAATAAGAATCACAGCTGCTAAATTCTCTGTAGTCCTCTCATTGTCAAGGATGCTTTCCTGGTGATAGAAGAAGGAAGGTTTGGGAGAAGGAAGCCTTTCATGTGTGCAAGAGAGAGACCTTTGAAACATGGCCTATGAAGATGAGACTTGTATGCCTGACTTCTAAAGAATGTCTATTAAATGCCTTTTAGGTTACATTTCCACTGATCCAGCTTCACTTTATTTTGACATGCTGTTCCTTCCATTCTGCTTTGTCTATTCTTGTTTTTCTGCATTCATATTTCAGGATCTAATTTGTGTTGAAAAAGACCTCAGGACATCTCTAGAGCAATCTCCTGATCAAAGCAGAACCAACTAGGTCAGGCCAGGTTACTCAAGGCTGTTTTAGTTAGGACTTGAAAACCTCCAGGGCTGGAATATGAACAGGCTCTCTGGACCCTTCCTTTAACACCTGAGAGTCCTCACCATGAAAAACCTTTTCCTTACAGGTAGTCTGAAAGTCTCTTATTTAAATTTGTGCCTGATGTGTCTCTTCCTTGCAGTATGCCCTGCCATCAAGAGCCTGGGTTTATTTCCCCTGTGGATACTAGGGGACTGGTATCAGGTACCCTCCTCACTGAAGACATCTCTTTCCCACAATGGACAAGCTGTGGTCCATCATCCTCTCCTGAAAGGTAAAGTGCTCCAGCTCCCAGACATCTTGGTGGCTCTTCCCTGAACAGCCCCCGCTTTGCCATTACCTCTCTTTCATTGACTGAGGGCACCAAAACTGGAAGCAATATCTAGATGTGGACTAGTAAGACGTATGATCCCTTTCGGTGATTCCGCAGCTATGAACGGCTGTTCATAAGCCCAGGATGCTGTTGGCCATCTTTACTGCCAGGACACACTGCTTGCCATTTGCCTTGGTCCCCGGGGTCTTTTCCACAGAGGTGCTCCCTGGCAAGCTCATTGCCAGACTCTGACATTGCAGAGGCTCTTCTTTCCCTCTGGGGTTGGACACTTGTCCCACAATGTTGAATTGCATGGTGTTTATGTTGGCCAATTCCCCCAGTCTCTCTGGGTCCCTCTTAATGACAGCTCTGATCTCAAATTTGGTGTAATCTCAGAACCTGATGAAAGTGTGCTCTGTTGCATCCTCCAGGTCATTAAGAATAGGGCCCAGAATAAAGTCCTGTGATACTCCACTTGTTTCCAGCCTTCAGGCAGCATATGGTCCTTTAATTATGGCACTCCAAGCCTATCGATCTACTAGCTCATCCATACAGACTATAAGATACTAACTTGAATAACAGATACTGTTGGAAAATATTGCATGTATTTAATCTTGCCAAAGTCAGGGTAAATAAAAGTCATTGTTCTTTACTCCTGCACAACTCTGGTCATTTTATAGTAGGAGGCAACCAGGCTGGTCAGGCATCATTTACACTTCATAAATCCATGCTGACTCTTGAGTCACCTTCTCATTCATGGGCACAAAAATATATCCCTATGATGCGAAAAGGAAGGTTGGCCTTCCACAGAGTCAGTGAAAATGGATGGCATTTTCATCCATTGCCCTATGAAGAGCAAGATACTGCATGTTTCAAGTCAGCAGGAGTTTTAGCAGCTATTTCAGTGGAAACAACTCAGAGTCATAAACTGGAAATGGGTTTGTTTGTTAATAAAAACCCTTTCTGAGTTAATCATAGTTTAGGACTGAGGGGAGAATTTTTTTGTTTGGTTGGGTTTTTTTGATGGAACCCGTAGGCCAAACAATAATAAAGAAGGATGTCTTGCCTGGGAGCTGCTTCACCCAGCTACTCTTTGAATTGGAGTTCATATGAAGTGGAATGTGTTAGGAACTAACCATAAAGAATGTAGGGTTATTTCTTTTATCTTAGCTTCACCTGCCTTTAGTGCACAATAGTTAAGATTATAGCTGTGTCTTGAAACTCAGACTAGGGGTTTTGAATTCAGTAAGCAGGAGATGGCTTGAGGGTCAAACATGGCCTGCCCTTCAAGGTATCTTCAGCAGTAGCACTGAAAGTATTGTATACTTTTTCTGTCTTTTTAGTTGTCTCAGTTTAATGACAATATATTCAGGAGGTGAGACCTCTAATGAGATAAACTCTCCTTTTTTATTTCTCTCCCCCAGTGCAGAGAAGGTAAAAATTACAAGGAGTCTGAACAAAGAAGGAAAATACACAATTTTAATAAAAAAGGAAAAAAAACACCCTTTCCCAACAATAGCAGAAAATAACACCTCATTGCCCCACTACCTCCCTAGGTTAAAACAAAACCTGGAAGGACATTTTGTTGGACAGAGTTTTATGCTGCTGAGGGGACAGTGTGGGTTATGGAGTAGCACCCAGGTGGGTGGGTGGTGGGGACTGATCCTGCCCGGTGCTGGGGCAGGGCTGGGAGCAGCGGTGCTTTGTGTGGGCATGAGAGTGAAACTGGGGGCGACTGCACAGAGGGGAATTCCAGGGCCTGTGCAGTGACAGCTCCTGGGATATGGTGAAATAGCTTCAAAAGCGCTCTGACCAGCAGCACTGTGGTAATTGCCCTGAGCCTGGGCTCTGTCGGACAGCGAGGGAATGGCTGAGCGTCCTGGCAAAGGCACGGAGAATCTGTGGTGCTCCAGCAGGCAGAGCAGTCAGGTACAGAGAGAGTAGTTCTGGCTGTGCCTACCTCTTATCTCCTGTCTCTTGAGTTCCTGGGATGCTTCACTCCAGGGACCCACCTTTCTGGTGGGTCTTGAGACCCCTGGGGTACAGTCTTCCCCTGGTCCAGCTCAGACAGGGTAGTCCCCACCTCTGAAATTACATGGTGGTATGAAATATTGATCACTGACAATCCTTCCCATTTAACTAAAACTACAATATTTATTTTATTGAAATTTGCAGTCCTTAAATAATGAATTTGAGACTGCATAGCCTAATATAAGAGAAAAAGATAGCGAGTCACACCACCATGGTAAATACTTGCTTTGTCTTGCTGATCATTAAAGCAGTCCTTTTCATTATGTATTTTCTTTTTTTCCCCTGTTGTTTATATTTGATTCTTACATGCTATTTCAGATTAGATTTAAACTGTTTACTAACACATACCTAAAAAGAGGTCCTTCCTTCACAACATAATCAAGGAGTTTTGTATAATCTTTAGTGCACAGAAGAGTGACTCCATCCTACACATGCTTACACGTTCCACTACTGGTGCAGGTTTAAATCACTTGACCAAAAAGATGCTCGTTATCAGTACAGCCTGTGTTCCACATGATCCCTCACATCAGAGGCATTTGATATGGATTTCTACCTGCCTCTTGATTATGTGCTAATCTGATAATACTAGAAAACTTGACAACTTTCCTTACTTTGGCTCAGATTCATGTAATGTAATTTGACACACTTAGCTGCAAAACTTGAGTTAGAGGCATGGTCACCTTAGGGTGGCTTGCAATCAGTACAAAGAGATAAATACACACCAGGAATGATTCAGCCCATCTCTTTATCTGTCTGTTGCCAATATAGGGAGTTTGGGATAGTTAGGCTCCTATATTAGTGTCTCACTGAAGAAAACACATCTGTCCCTGTTTTCGTTCAATCTTGGGCAAGCTTTGCTGCAAACAGGGAGTTACAAATTATTTTGCCCACATTAAGACCCTTGAAAGATTTAGGATTTTTTTCCACTTCTTTTAGTATGTTCTTGAAAGAAGTGGGAGAGTGTGGGCGGATGAAGGGAGAAATAACAAAAAGTTATATTTTTGTAGGCCAAAAGTTCATTAAGCAGCTTTTAATTTTCTGTTATTTTAATGATTTTCTGACTGGAAGTCATTAATTGCTCAAAAAGCTAAAAAATGTGCAAAACCAAGAGCTGTTGCACAGCTGTGATTGTCCAGAAGGTGATATCAGGAGCCCTTAAGGCACTGCTTCAATACACTAAATTCAGCACATTCCCTTGACTTCCCATTGCCTTGCTTTGGGCTTCAAAACTTAGTGGAAACACAGATAACAACTCAGGATAAATTTGCCAATGAATTTTAAAGTACAGTCTGGTTCTGCAGACAACCAGACTTAGAGACAGATTTTTTAGAGGTACACCCTTACTAGTTATGTGGCTGTGGTAATACAGGAAGCAGTGATAGCTGGGCAGGGGTAAGATATTTGTTATAAAAGACTATTGAATACAGCTGAAAGGAAAGCATTTAAGAGAGAACCTGCAAAGAGGAAAGTTGTCTTACAACCTGCTCCGGGCAAGGGAAAAAGACAGAAGTTATATGGGAAAAAGTTGTACTTGAGAAGACTTTAGGTGAGGTGCAAATCTCTCTTGAACTGACAAAGTGGTTTGTGGCACGTGCTCCCATCTTTTCAAGCTTCGTGCATTGTAGAAGTGCAAAGCCAGTATAAAATGCAGCCTCGAAGGTTACTTGATGTTTCCAAAATAATGATAGGCATGGCAGGTCTTTTCAGATGTAGGAGTAAGGGAAATAGGAGACCTGATGTAAAAGAGTATCCAGGCTTCAGCACATTATCATCCAGCATTCAACTCTAATAAATTTGTGACATACAGAAGTGCTATTGTTTTCAGAATACTGATTCATTGAAGTCTAGAGTCATTAGGCTGTTTATGACAAATCCCACATAAATTCCATGCAGAAAATCATGAAGAGAATTTATGAGGTCAGCTCTGAGCCCTCATTCTTAGATGTTACCTCTCTGTATTCAACTCCTAAAGGTGAATTTTTCCCAACTTAATGCAAGCTGTGTTTTCTGCAATTTGATGCCACTGCTTTTTGCTGTCCAACTCTCCTATTGCCTTGATCAGCTGAGCTTCTGAATTCAAAAAGAAATTGATGAAATTTCAAGAAAGCAAGAGTTTATTTGCTATATACAGTATACTTTTGTGGCACTGTTACACTAAATGCAGCAAACAGTCTTGTTTCCCCTCTTGCTAATTTAATTTGAAGTTACAATGTAAGTTGAGATATGTATGTATAGTGTAACTTTTGTTGTCATGTAAAGACAAATTAATACTGTTTTTACAGAACAAGAGATGGGACTGTCTTATGCTTTGATAAAATACAGGTGAATCCAACATCACATGGGCCGTTTCTCTATTTGCTGGGGCACATCTCTGAATTAACTTGGACAAAACCAAAAAAAAAACAAAAAGCCAAAATAACCAAAACCAAACAAAATAAACAAAAATCAACCAACCAATCAACCAAACATCCCAAAACACAAAAAACAAACAGAAAAACAAAAAAAAAAAAACAAAAAAACACCCCAAATCAGGTCCCTGCAGAATCCTATAATCCTCATTGCATAAGCCCTAGGAATTATCAGAATTTGCAAGAGTGCAAGTACACTTGATGATTATTCCTTTCAGCAGTAATACCCTCTTAATGGAATTTTTATGTTATCCCTTACTGGAAAAATGAGAGAGATGCTGCAAACAGCTGTCCCCTAGTGCCCGTAGGATACCTATTCATAAAAATATTTGCAATGGTATCATACTAGTAGATACCACTGGGCATTATTAATTCTTTATATCTGAACTGAAAGATAAGCCTTAAAAAAAAATCTAGATTTTTGCAAATTCTGTGGCACTACTCGAAAACATAATGTTTCTCATAAGGTGAGCCAGTGGTCTCAGGCTGCACACCCTCAATGGGACAAAAAAAACGTCTCTTGGTTTAAACTGAAGGAGTTCAGTTTAGCTTTAGCTGTGACAATTTTTTTCACTCATCCAATCATCCTCCCTCTGGGCTAATTTTCAAACATTGCTCTTTATTTTCTCTTTACAGCTGTACTTAGGAAAGAAAGAGTCACTAACACATAGTTGTATTTTTCTCATTTATTCATTTAAATGAAGTTAAAGAAACTCTCAGTGTTCAGGGGCAAAAAATCTCAGGAAGTGTTTTCATTAAAACTCTGCTGGCAGCAACAATTGTGCCTCTGGCATTGAGCGTTGACTGTGCGTTCCTCAATTCTCAGTTGCTCTAATAGACTGTATAATTTCTTCCTGTTGAAGTGATTCAATATGAGGAAGCAACTCCTTTATTGCTATATTCTGATGTTAAATAAATGATTGTTTTTAAATATAATACTTTTAAGGCGTTATCCCAGTATTGTCAGTGTATTCGGAAACTTTGAGAATACTAAGGCAGGAAAAGAGATGTTACAGAGATAAGACTATACTTATATGATCATTCTGTACTTGCCTTCTGTACTTTTGCACCAACAGCAGTATTTCTACTTCTTTGCTGCCTCTGACTTGAAGCATACACCTATTAATGGAAATAGCCAATTCCTTTTTGCCTAAGCACCCGGTTCTGAAAATGGCACATGAAAGTTCATTACGGAAAAGAAGAACAGGAACCATTCTGGTTATCCTGTGACATCAGGTTGGGCCACAAAGTTGTAGAATGTAGATAAATATCCTATTTCTCCTGCCAGCTGTTTTGACAAATACATAAATTGCTAAACCTTCAGCTAGCTTTCTTATCAGTTTATGTATTTTCATATGTTCTCAAGGAATCTTATAACTAGCTGAGGAAACCTTTTTATTTCAGTCTAATAGCAACTTGTTCTGCAAATAATGAGAGCCTTTCTCTTCTCTAAACTGTTTCTTCATTACTTTGTTATTTTGCATACAATCCTATTCTACAACTGCCAAGTTTTACTGCATTGTTTTTTTTTTTCCAAGATCTACGAGTAATTCTTAGGCACTGAGACATTTTCTACTCCAGATTTTCTGTTTGTCAATATAAAATACTTCTTAAGGTGGCCAATAATTGGGTTTTGTAAATTTAACTCTTTGCACATGCAAGAGCCATTGGCAATTAATTGCGAACATTTAAGAATATTCAATGGAGCTGTTGGCACATTCAGAATAGACAATAATTGTCTGGATTTAATCAGATTCATAAAGTAGTATTGTGATAGATAACATCACAAGGGAAGCTGTCTCTGTAACTGCAGCATTTCTGCATGCAGTTGTTTCCTTGCTATGCCTTATATTTTGTAGTCAGCAACAGAACAGAAGTTCTGTAGTGTGTGCTGGCTTTCATCTTGAAAGTATGTTTTGAGTAGTAACGTCAGTATTGGGCAGAAGGGGAATTTGAAAACTTTTATCCTGTACACAGAGACAAACATCGTATTGTCTTGTCTTGTTTGCCAAAGAAACTGAGAAGACATGAAGACTCAGAAAGACAGAACTGACAGGAGGGAGGAGGAGAAGCAAGGAAAACCTGTGAAGGCACAGCATTTTGACACCCAGTTTTGAGTGATTTCTGTGGGTATCTTTAGTTTGGGAAAGTTTAAAGAAAACTAAACACAGGATAAAATTCCAGAGCGTCCCATGACAGTACAGTATCACAGTCGTTTGAGGGTTCCAAAAGGACTGGTTGGTTCATGGCAACAGGAAGCAGCTGGAGAAAAGTCTGTATAGATTTGCTCAAGTATATAGTTGTATTTTAAAGGGTCCCCTGAAGGAAAGAACACTTTTCTGGTTGTAAGTCCTAAGGCTTCTTTAAATTTCAGTCTCTACCCTCATTTATTTCATGTGACAGTGGCTCAAATTATGTTGAAGCCTTTGTCCCTGCTCCTTCAGAGTTTTCTGCATTAAGTCCATCAGTTTATTTTTCAATGAATAAAGACATTGTTTCTTCATATTCTTTATTTTATCTAAATTCACATAAGCCATTAGTTTCTGACTCCCTGTGAGAGACTGGATTTGCATCTCACTGTGTTGTTTGATTGATGGGTCAAATCAACCCCCTTGTCTGTGTGTGGTGGGAAGGGGGCCAGGCCTGTCCAGACAGTAGGGCCGGCAGCCAATGTGGCCTCCAGGATCAGCAGGAACATGGCATGGAAGCCACATGGGGCACCTGTCAGTCAATAAAGCCTGCCCTGTAGCCCATCCACACCATACCCCTCAGAGCCCCTGATGGGCTGTGGCACCCCTCACTTGGGCCAGGAGGGCTCTGAGGGGTCAGTGAAGCAGATGTCCTGCAGGACGGAGCCAAACCCTACAAACAGATGTACAGGGCTTCCATTTTGTTCAGCCTTCTGTCTCTGGACCTGCCACCATGTGACCTCTTGGCAGTAACTATTTTTCTCTCTTCTGCTTACTCCCTCCTTTGTGGCAATCAGCCTTAGAAGATGATAAAGCTCACCATAATGTTTTAAAATCATGCCTTGTGGGATGCAGTCTG